>OZ010577.1:136306424-136556424 GCA_963932145.1 Acanthosepion lycidas
TGCATTCACTTTTAATTGTGTATGTATGTGCATGTGTGTTGGTTTCCCTTCCCCCACTTCCCCTTTTTTTCATGACAGACCGTGAAGATGTTCTCTGTCTTGTCTCTTTTTTTGTGTGTATATATATATATATATATATAAATATGTCTTGGTGCTTATATATTAGAATCTGATTGCGCTTGTTTTACGCGTGAGTTTAGGACCCCATTCACACACTATTAGGATTAAAATGTATACATTGTAAAAAGACCAGATATTAAATTAGCTAAAGTAACTTCAATGAAGAAATAAATTGAATAACATATATATTTCTTCTTTTCTCCTCAGTAATTTTATAGTTGTAAACTTAATAGCGAATAAATTTTAAATTTTGATTTTGTAATTAGCAGTTTTAAATTTTAATATTAAATTTTATCATATAATTTAGTAATTATTCGTTGGAATAAATTCTTTTTTAATACTACCCATATTTTAAACATCTGAATAGATATTATAACATCACTTCGTTATCAAGCTTTTTGAATTATCCTATACTTGTGTTTTCATTGGTCCATCTAGCCTTTGTAACAACGTTTTCCCCTTGCGAAGGAGTGTTAATTAATTTGAAACTTTTAAAACCATTTATTTTACATTCAACGTCATCACTTGATAAGACACCGAGGGTGTTGAAACAAAATGGCTATTTTTGTAGTGATTTTATAACATATTTATGTTATAATTTTTTTTTAAATAAATAATTATATATATATATATATATATATATATATATATATATATATATATATATATATATAATCATTTCATTGCAAGTAAGGTAATAGTACTATTAAGATGAAAGTGATTACTGGGGGTGAGGAGAATGGACAATAAAATGATTCAGGAAGATATAAGATGATGAGTGATATTGCTTTTAAATTTTGGATGATTGTGGATGGCAGGGAAGCAAGAAAGTGGAAGGAAGTTCCACTAATGAGAAGTGTGAGAAAAGAAACTATTAGAATAGAACTTACAGTTACATCTTGCTAATTCAGCAGTAAAACGATGAGACCTAGCAGCCAATCTAGTAGTATGCTTAAATTCATGTGGTCAAGGCATCAAGGAGGAGTGCTCATTAGAACAACTGCATGAAAATATTTCTAGAAAAGACAAAGGGAAGCCTTATCACGGTGGTGGAAAAGTGACTGAAGTCGAAATGCCATTGGATTTTGTCGAGAAATATGTCTCGAGATAATAACCGAAACACCTGACCAAATATGGCTGCAATATTTAATGCACGGACGAATTGTAGATTTATAAATGTGTAAGATGGATTCTAACAAGAAAAATTATATGGCAACTTTCAGCGGACCTAGTAATTGATTAAATATAATTATTTGACTTTATGTCAATGGAAAACATAAGACCAAGAATGTGCTTCCTGACGGTAGGATAAGCCACTTGGATGTAAATACAAACGCCCACACACAATATCCACTACATGTTCAGTATCTCTTGTGAATGTTTTATTATTATATATTAGTGCTCACATATACTACAATTCAAAAGTTTGATGCCACCCCCAAGATTATCATGGGACGAACTTGACAGAAAAGTAAAATAAAAAAAAAGATTAAAATGATCTTTTAGAGTCCTTGAAAAAAAGAATGGAATTTATTATCAAACTTATACTTTATGCAACGAATGGCAAAAATTTGTGCTGCAGTAATCAAGGCTAAAGGAGGATATTTTGACGAGAGCAAAATTTTAATCATAAAATGTTTTCTTTTTTTTTATCATAGTAAAATTTCTAATAAAGAATTAAACCTCAATATTTCTAACCATGTATAATAATGTTCTCTTATTTAAAGTACAAAACAACTACTTTGGGGGCCAATTTAAAATATTACCGGGAGGTGGGATCTCAAACTCTTGAACAGTAGTGTATATAAAAGCCAATGTGTATGCATATATTTATGCATGTGTGTGTATTTCCATTTTTACAGTGAGCACAAAACTACATTCTAATCCTAGGTAGAGGGCCAAAAAGTGACACTATGATCCAAGGCAAAGCGCACAAATACTTCACTGATCCTAGATAAAGCTCACAGATACTAGGCTGATCGTAGGTATAGTGCACATATATACGATTGTGACCCTAGACAAAGCGCACAGATACTAGACTGATACTAGGTAGAGCTTACAGATACGATTATGATCCTAGATAAAGCGCACAGATACTTCACTGATCCTAGGTAGAGCGAGCAGATACTTCACTAATCCCAGTCATACGAGCCGATTCATACGTAATCCAGGCAGTTCGGCGAATGATGCTATTGTGCATTTTATTTGTTCCAAAAAATAATTTCAATTATATTTGTAATACTAATCGTATTTAAGAACATTTTGTCAGAGACAACTCTATCAATTTGATATATTTTCCTTCCATCAACGTTCCTTGTCGGAGTTTAATAGATCTCTATCTTTATTATTGAGTTTTATACTATTTTATGGTAGCCCTTCCGTCATTCACCATGCTTATCGCTTTCTGCTGGTTTTTGGAGGGAGTCTTTGCTCGTCTCTGTGAATAATGCTATCACACATACAGAGAGAGAAAGAAAGAGAGAGAGAAAGAGAAACTAAAACTAAAGACTTATACACGTGTTTGAACGTCATTAAAAGTCTAAACATCGATTGCGAAGGATTGACACTTGTGAGTGGATATGAAACATCGACCTCATTTAAAATGGATGAAACATACGACAACATAAATATATGAAAAGTTCAAAGTTAACTTCCAGGAGCAAAAGAGAGACTGACTTTACCGTCTAATGATGTCTCGTGCGGATCTCGTCAAGTCACGTGGCTGTTTTTAATTCTCGCGAATATTTATAATTAATTTTTGTTTGGACAAGGGGACATAATTTTTTGTCTATCGCTACAACATGATTGTCGGTGAAACTTTATCATCAAATATGTTGACAACATTTTTTGTTTTGATATTTTCCAGTTGCGACGACATTCCCAGGTTGGTTGTCAACGCCAATCAACATGCTGCTTTTCAATCGATCCTTGTTTACTGAAGGACATTACATGAACGGAAAAAATGTGAAATTCACTTCCCGACAAGTCGCGCTTTTTACCATTTTTTACACGCTTCTTTTAGATAATTGTCTTCTTACGGCTCTTGGTAAGAACAAAAACTTTCTTATGCTTTTATTTAAGTTTTCTCTACATTTAAGACTTGTAAAGCAAATGTGTGTGCGCGCACTCGCGTGTGCGTGTCTGTGTCTCTGTGTGTGTGTGCGTATGTGTTTGTAAACGGAATTTTGAATTCCAAACAAAAGAGTAAAGCAGAATGAAATCTCTGTAAATAAATGTAATCTTTCTGTTTTTCTGTGAAATTAGAAAACAGTGAATATTTGTCCTCCAGTGATTTTATTGGCCAACTCAATTCTTAATTTTATTTATGGAATGTCAAACGTAATTTATTGTAAATGGAAATGTCAATCGTTTGTTTTAACATTCTTTCTCGAAAGAAAACTGAGGTTTTAATGCAACCAATAGAAAATTAATCTTTTCTACCTTAACAATAACATGCAATGTTTCTTTATTGCCTGGTGAAATCTGCCATGTTGTGCGCCACCTTGACTCTACAAAATACAAATAAAAAATAGAGTTGGGATTTTTATTTTCCTTCTCAAATAATTTATGCAGAACATTATTTTTTTCTTTTATACTTTGTGCATTTATCTGTCGCAACTGGATCCGTACATATTCAAAAATGGGAATATGTTAGTACCAGTCTGTTTAAGAAAACGGCATCTTCTTCTTCTTCTTCTTCTTCTTCTTCTTCTTCTTCTTCTTCACCTTCTCTGCCGCCTCCTCCTCCTCTTTTTTTTGAGAAGAAAGAATCTTTTCATCGCTAACAAAATTATTTTGTATCACAATAAATAATGAAAAGTTTTGGTGAAAATTTTTCGCTGATGGAATTTTATCTCTCATTTATTTTGGACTTTTTTCATAAATTATTAAAATATCCTCACCTTTGCTTTACCCTAACTTTTCAGCTGATATATTCTTCATTATTACTTATTAAGCCTTAAAGTGTGTAAGACGAAATGTAGGAATCAAAATAACAACGATTGGATACGATTGCAAATAATTCGTGGACTAATAAAAATACTTTATCAGAATTTCAGACATTTTCTTGAGCATCCATTTACGATACTTTGCAAAGTCAATTTCACTTGCATTCTATGCAACAAAGTGCGCATGTCAGTGAGTGGAATTACTCGGAATTGCATGTCACAGCACCCTGACACCAATTCTACAAGTGGTAAGCTGGCTTGCAAAACCTGTGGTTTAATGTGTAGTTGACTCATGAAATTGATGAGTCACCAGCTGCAAGGAAATCAACAATAAATTCATATAAGTGCTCGTACTTGGACACAAGTTGACTTTCTGCCAAATAGATAATAAAATGAATTAAGAGCGATTTAAAAGTCACAGTCGAACTATTAATGTTTCGTCATTACCGGCACTTTAGGCAGTCAACGAATAATCATTTCCAAATAAATGAATGCTATTATGGGATGTCAGAAATTGGAATATTGTTTTTTTAATCATTTATATAAATTTATACTCAAATATGATTCTTTCAGTCAGGTTCGAAGCGCGACAATATATATTTTTATGACCGTTTACACCCCAAAATTATTTATCTTTTTTATGTAATAACTTATTTTGTTCATTATATATGTATATACACATATATATATATATATATATATATATATATATATATATATATATATATATATATATATTATTGTGGGGCTCGCCACTTGTACACAGAATGAACTCGTCCAATGTATAGTTATACTACGGAGAGATAGCATGACAACAGAAGGTCGACACAGGGTGTTCACACAGAGTTACGAGAGTCCAGACAGAGAGATAATTACGCCTTCAATTACAGAGACTTGTAAATATACTTTTCTACTAACCCGCATTCATGGACTACTAATCTTCATTTCACTTTGTATTCTTACGTTAATACACATATTTTCCTATTTCTATTACTGGCGTTGTTATTTATTTGTGCCAGATTCCATCCCCGGAATCCACAACATATATATATATATATATATATATATATATATATATATATATATATATATACACACACATATTTACACATATATTGTTAAGTATAATAGACAATGAATGTCTATTATGTCTGATCATGTGCCATTCTAATGTTCGTATGGTTGCTTTAATTTCTGACGAAAATAAAGACAAAAATTGTCCAACATTTGGATATTTTTTATTAAGTTGGTCCTAAGCTTTTCAGCTTATATGGAGTCCTTCGTCTGAATGTGTTGGCTTGACCCTTAGCATCTAAGATTTCTAAAATCCCCTATTTTCAAAATATGTTTACTCGAGTAATTTTTCAAATTTAGTGATTGTCCAGCTTCATTTTGAGAGTAGTCAGAGGAATCAAGTCGCCTCTTAACTCCAGATCACTTCACTTCTCACCTAGCAACATCGCTCCATTAGCTGTGCTAATCTCTCTCTCTCGCTCTCTCTCTCGCTCTCTCTCTCGCTCTCTCTCTCTCTCTCACTCACACACACACACACATATATTAATCTTTCTTTATCAGATTGTCTCACACTGGTTGTTTTAGTTGATTTCCCAAAACCAAGGACTTGACCATATCTAATATATTCGGAGCCAATCTCAAGTTTTGTTTACTTTCAGTCGTCATGGGTTGGAAAGAAAAGAAATTTGGTAATAAAAAACATCTTTCTCTGTTTATGTGTTCCTCGGTCAACCAGGCCACACAGTCGGTTGCCTATGGTCACTCCGGAGCTAGTAATTAATTTTCTTTATTAACTTGTCTCCAAAAGAATCCAAAATAATGTCGGCCATAAAAATTTTGATGAATGTCACAGAAATTAAAATGAACAGACCCGTCCTCAATCTTTGGTGCTAATATTTATTTTTGTAGGGATATTTTTCTTCTAGGTGGACGATACAAACCAGATGTTTTTTCTGTCTCTTTGTCCAGAACAGTTTAGATGTTATATCGGTGACTACCCGTTTTCTTTATCGACAACACATTTTTTTATTATTTTACAGGACCAGCATCTTCTATGGTACATTAATTCTCTCCTTTTTATCAGCAAGAAATGAAGGACAGGTAGTCTTGGTTTTGCTCAATCTTACTGAATTCTGTCTAGTTAAAGTCGGGGTTTGATTCTCCTTGGAACTGTTCGGGATTTCATTTTATTATTTCGGAACATCAACTTTTTAATGCATTTCGTTTTTTTAATTTTCTTCTCAACTTTTTTATTTCTTCAAATTTCAACAATTATCATCCAGTTAGTGGTCTCTTTCTTCTTCCTTTTGCTTTCTTACGATTAATTTCCCTCAGGTCCCAGTGTTACTGTATGACAATGTGGAAAAATGTTATTTCTGATGCATGACGCGTTTCTTTTCCGTTTTCTTTAAGTGCCGATTATTCCAGATTTCCTTCTGGAAAAAGATAAAGAACAACTGGAAGAGATACTACAGAGACATAACCAAACTATCTTCGACAACAAGACAGCGCTGCAGATTTTGCAACATCGCCGGGTGAACAGTAGCAACACCATCGGAAATGTCAGTCATTTGCCTGACGACGCCGCTGGATTTCGGATGGTTCAAAAAATTTTCTCGTTTCCACTTCACGCTATCAATGAGAATACGAGAGTCGGTTGGTTACTTTCTTCAAAGGCCATTGTTCAACTTGTGGCTAATGTTGTCGTCGGATTGCTCACAAGCAGGTACACTTTCAAATGAATTTATTCTTTGTTATGATACACATTAACATAAACCCGAACACACCATGTTTTGTTTTACGTTTTTTTCTTTTCTTTTCTTTTTTTTTTTTTTTTTGTGAGTTGTTTTTGGTTATGGTAGGTACTCTAGGATTAGGTACCTCCACTAATTCGCTGAAAAAAAGAGCATACTACGATGAAAGAATGTCAAAAACTTGATAAAAACAAAATTTTATCCTCAAAATCTTTGTTATTAGTAAGACGAAAGAACAAAGGACTTTTGGATTATTTTATTAATCCTTACTTTAAAAATCTTGTTTTTCTTGCGTCTTGGGGAGGCAAAGATTAGTATAGAAAATTTTAGCGTTCTTTTTGCGGTAAAAAAAATACGTTAATTTTGAAATTCTTGCAAAAATCAAATAATTGATGGATTTTAATGAAATTGTCAGGACTTGTTTACAAATGAATTAAATTATTTTTTATATTTTTTTTGCAAAATTTTAGTAAAAAATATATTTGTTGCATCTATTCCCCCCACACACGCCACCACACACCACCACACACACACACACATTTATTTAACTTTTATGAAATTTAGAGAAATTAAATTTCACCCTCTTCATATTTATATTAGTTAAAAGCAGGACACCTTGGAGAATTTAAATCAACAGTTTAAAACAGAAACATCATTTACGAAAATCTGCTCTGAATCGTAAAATAAAAAATGCAATAAAACTAACACATTATTTAATTAGAAAAGCTTTTAATTGCTTTTACAGATAAGATATATTAAGGTCTTAAGAAAAATATACATACTAAGGTGTTAAGAAAAAAAATTTCTATGAATAAAAAATAAAAATGAGAATGTTATATAACTTGTATGATTGCAAAAGAACAAAGGAAAATAACAAAGTACTGCTGATGAGGCGGAAAGAAAAGGAGACAAGATATGTTCAAATAAAATTTTTTGTGTTGCCGGATCAAGGTGGAAAGTCCTTTTTTGGCGAGGAAAACGACCTGGAGGATTGGGGAGCCGGTAGTGTACGGGTTTGGCATTTAAGTTTATATCAGGTCGGTTGAACGTTGGTGAACTCTGATTGCCTGAAAACTATCTTGAATGTCGCAAGTGGGTCCTTTAAGCAGTCATGGGAGACACGTGACATTTAACAAATACGTTTTATCACCTATAAGACAGTCTTGTCAAAAGAAAAAAAGACGATCGATTTCCACAAAGGTTACCAGATTCGACTAATTTTGAAAGTTCAAAACGAATTAAAATTTGATTTTTTTTTTTCAGCTTGTAAAATAATCTGGTTTAACTTACGAGAGGAAAAGCAAATGTAAATGTGTTTTGTGAATTGAATGCGAAGCTCAGAAATCTTACGCAAAGAGCAGCTGTTTTATTTTTAATTTAAATTAACGCTTTCGTAGCGTTCAAATCCGACTGAAAGGTTTGATATGTGGTGAATCAGAAAGAGTTAATTTGAAGCAGAGTATAACAAGCTCCACTTAAATGTCACAATAAATTAAAGGGGTTATAATTGACGTGAAAATTCTATTTCTGCAAGGTTTTCTAATAAAATAAGCTTTTAAATATAAATCCATTAATGAATAAATATAAAAATTTCATTGAGATATGATTATTCTCTGATTATTTTTAATTTTTTTTAAAATCTAACGGTAGCAGTTTTTAAAAAGTTTGTATGATGTTTGGAGG
The DNA here is from genome assembly GCA_963932145.1 of Acanthosepion lycidas. Taxonomy (NCBI): domain Eukaryota; kingdom Metazoa; phylum Mollusca; class Cephalopoda; order Sepiida; family Sepiidae; genus Acanthosepion; species Acanthosepion lycidas. The sequence goes on from OZ010577.1 coordinate 136,314,943, forward strand.
TATCGATAATTTTTATGGCAATTTAATCTGAAAGAAATCAATGTAAAAGAAATCACTGAACACTTAATAAAATAATTCTTTATCAATTTCCCGATTTTTAGGAGCATTTTCATTAGTTTAATAATTTTTCTTAAAATCAGGAAAATTAAAAACTTCTTTGGGTGAAATTTAAATATTTAAATATTTGATGACAAACAAGTAAAAAATGATAACAAAAATATAAAAGTTATGTATTAAACTCAAAACATTTATCATTTCACTAGTTTTTTATTAATTTCTTCTTTTTTTATACTTCTATACAAGATTTCAACTTTTTCTCGGTTTCTTTCACATTCATTAACATCCCCCCACCCACTTGCTTCTTGGGGGCTTTATTGCTTTGCTTGGGGTGAAATGATTAAAAAAAAGGAAGAAGAATTGAAGAATTACGATGTTAAACCGGCACGTGACTCGCCCAGACCAGCTAAGCTTTCTTTAAATTTAGATTGCCTACATTTGGAATTCACTTAATAAAAGTGCGTTATCAATACATGATCTCTTTTCTGGGTCCTGAGGTAAAAATTGACCAAAGTTTCGTCGCATCGGATCGAACCCTAGTCTGTACCTGCCACAATGTGCTTATAGGGGAGGATCCTAATCCATTCCACGTTTTTAATCGATGATAATGTTTGTGTAGAGCTTCCAAGTAACGATAAAATATTTCTCTTTTAATTTTTGCTCCCCACCCAACTCCATTTAAAATCTTTTTCTTTTCCGTATTTCAGAATTGGATACGCAGTTCCTGTTTTTATAGGATCTGTAATTCTGTTGATTTCTACTAGCAGTAAGTATTTATTCTGTTGAAAAATTATGATTTAATGTTTTATCGCTTGTAAGAATCAAAGAGACACTGTTGTATCACAATTCTGTATGTTACAAAATAAATCGTGACAAAGAAACACTCTTGTTAAAAGATGAAAAAAAATGGACGATCGATTTCCACAACCAGGATTACGAGATTCTACTATTTTTGAAAGTCCAACACGATTTAAATTTTGAATTTCACTACTTACTTGCAACTTTTAGGGTATACTTCTAAAATAAGCTGGTTGAACTTAAGAGGAAATGCAAATCCAAATTTAGCAACACTAAACCCAAGTTGTTACTTGTTAGCTGTGAACGAAACTTTTTTAACTCTTTTAAGAAACTTTTGATTCGGTTCCTTGTGGGTTTGTATTTTATAAAAAAGTTGTCGGAGTTAGCTCCTCCTTAATTCCCTTATTGTCACTAGGGGTCATTCTCCCTATACTATAAATACTGGGCGACTTCTCGCCTCGTTCTCTTTTTCATTTCTTCATTTCAGCGACTACAGTCTAAGCTCTCTTAGAAGATCCGCGTCTTCCCATTTGTGGAAGATGCCGTGAACATTAAGCACACATACACGTACATACGAACATTCACCAAAATATGAACATTCACCAAAGAACAAATGTCACACACACATAAATGTTATTGTCTATGTTCATTGTAAAATTGTGTTGTTTAATATATATATATATATATATATATATATATATATATATATATATATATATATCGGTCTTGTTTGTTTGTCTTCTTTACATCTTCAGTTGGACTTAAATTGAGTCAGGCAATTTTCTTGTAGTTGGACCTTTCTAACAGGAAATAAATATACGTGTAAACAACACGCAAACACACACACTGTCCTCTACAATGTAAGCACATTTTTTAGACTAGATTCAAACAGAAAGTTATATTTACCAAAGTTTTATCGACATTACGATAATTGTCCATTTTAACAGTTTCTGAATATTCGGCTGAATAGTAACTCGTAGGAGTTTCATCCCTATTCCAACAAAAATTGGTTTCTTCAGCCATTTTTTTATTTATTTATTTTTTTTTTTTTTTAGATTTATATTGTCTATCCGGGTCAAATTTATTACCAAAGCAAAAAAAAATATCTAGTCTCTGTTTTTTTCCTCCCTCTCTCTCTCTCTCTCTCTCTCTCTATCTATCTATCTATCTATCTATCTATCTGGAACACCCCCAGATTTTTCTATCAGTTTCCGCTCGAGCCTTACCGTGTTGTTGTTGCCGATTTCACTTTGACTTCGGTCTTTCTAATGATTCTAACTGAAACCTTTTCTGATAGTTCAAGTAAAATATTTTGAGTCCGAAGACGGTTCTTATGACTCCTTTATAATATCTTTAAATTCATTGTCCAATTCTTTCTACTTATCCAACTCCTAAAGCATTTAGCATTTTCACATACATTACTGGACACCATCCTGAGACTATCAAGTTATTTGTATTCCTTGTGTAATTTACGATTCTGAATCATCTCGTATTTAAGTATCTAAAAGGTAGAGTTGTCTGAAAATTTGGTCTTAAACTGCAACTGCACACACACATTCCTTCAGCATTTAGCCGGTTATTTATACCCATCCCTTCTCTCAAAATCCCGGCAATTAATTCATTTGAATGGAAATTGGAAGAAATAAAATTGTACAGAAATTATTTAACTATAACAATGATTTTTGCATAAAAACTGATTTTCATCCTCAAAACCTTTAAAAAAAAAAGGTCCAAGTGTGTGTGTGTGTGTGTGTGTGTGTGTGTGTGTGTGTGTGTGTGTGTGTGTGTGTGTGTGTGTGTGTGTCTCTCTCTCTCTCTTTCCTTTATAGCCAAGTCAATTTGATATTTATGCATGTGCAAAAGTGTTAATCACTGCTGCCTTCTACCTAAAACCAGTGATGTCAAGTAACTGCGCTTGTATTCATTTATTTAAGTAAAAGCTTCACTCTTCGTCAATGATGTCTGCATGGGAAGCTTCAATTTGAAAATCTCTTTCCATTCATTTGCTACAAATTTATGAAATATTTTCGGAGACGAATTTTATCTGCTATCAAACAAGTTTGAATTGTGGATAAGATTGAATTTCATGAGAATTTCAAATATTAAGAAAATCAATATCTGCGTAAATATTTTCTATGTTTAGCTTTTATTTTTACTCTCATTTTCTTTATTTTAATTTCCCCTTAGCTTCACCACGTTAGGTGACCAGAGATGTCAGCTCCCTGGTAAAATACAGCATGCTTTTCGTTTTTCGAGTGTTTTTTACGTTTTTGTTGTTGTTTTGATGAGTGTGTGTTTGAGTGTTTGGTCGAATGGTCGTTTGAACTTTTTAAAATCCCACACTAATTTCGTCCAGGTAACTGATGCTTCTGTCATATTTAAGGTTTGTGGTTGGGGGTTATGACTAATACCATTTTTGTTTTGTTTCTGGTAAATAAATCTTGTTCTCAGTGTAAATATTCATTAGGGTTATAATTTTTTTAAAGTTAATTTCCTCACCCACCCAAAAAAAACAAACAAATTGTACATATGGGACTAGTTAGGGCTTCATAGTCTCTGAGGTATTATGATGGCTGTAGTAAGAATGTGTTTTGGTGCAACAGTTATGGTGGTATGTTTGAGTCAGTGATTGTGGCTAGCTAGGTTTAAGTATTAGGTTGGTGCAAAAATAATGTCGTTTTCTCACATATGTTACTATGTGAGAAAACGACATTATTTTCGCACCAACCTAATATAAGAGAGATGAAGCCCAGCCTTCCCCATCCCCCATTTTTGGCCTTGTATCACATTTGTACATATTCGTAAAATAAATATCATTGGAATAGAGTTTAAGAGCTTGGCTTTCAAATGCTGATTTTCAAGGCAGGCCATCAAGTTGTGAATTGGGCTACTTTAAAAAAGAAAAAAAATTATGCGACTCATGAGGGATATTTTAAAATAAGTTTAAATTAGATTTCCGCCAAGGATATATAAACTATTGTCAAGTTTTTCTTGTAATAAAATTTTGAAAAACTTCATTGCATTTTTAAAAAAAAAATTTTCTGTTTTTAATGTGAATCAATTCATATCTACAAAAGACTCTGAGAAAAGTGTTAAAATATTTTAAACGCTCATTAACTATCATTAAACATGGTTCTGGAAAAAGTTGTGAACATTTTCAAGATTTGTAATAGATCTAGAGTAAATTTTCTTTGTTTGCATATGGTGTGGGGGGTGTCTTGAAAAAAAATAACATTATCGGCAGACAGATTATTTAACCCGGGGCAGCGATCAAGGTAAAATATTGTATGTATAAAAACGAAAAAACGTATTTGAAAAAAAATCTCAGTCGGTTAAGTAAAAGTTGTTATCATTTCGCTACGTTCAATCATTCAATAATTGATATCTAGCAACCTTGCCTAAGCAAAATACAGTAAATATCTCAAAGTAAAATTCAAGAATGAAACAAGGTTAAGGAAGATAGTGAAAATGATATTATTGCAATATTCAAACAATAAATGTTCAACAGTCATCTTATGAGATTGCATTTTTTATTTCTATTTTTTTAGTTTTCATCATAGGAGAGACGTACATTCCGTTACTCATTGCCAGATCTCTTCAAGGTGTTGGCTCAGCTTGTGCAAATATCGCGGGTAAGTTGTTTTTTTTTTCTTTTGTCCTTCTAAATCACACGAATTCTTTATCGTCCTATACCAAAGTAAAAAAATCCTGCAACTACGTCACTTGTCTCTGACTGGAAACGGTACTTACTTGACTCTGAGATTAAACATTTTCTTCAACATTTTATTTTTGTACTTATATTAGATTGTCTTAAGTATATTATAGAAGACACTGAAATATTTTTAATCATTTCACCCCCAAGCAAGGAGATAACGTCACTAAGACACAAAGACTTACTGTGAGTCAAAAGAAAAGTTTAGAAGGAACGAGAAACATAGTTCTAAGCAGGAAACCAAGAATAAACCGTTACTCCTGTCCAAAAGACCGGGGAAGAATGTGAACCAGATGATAGGCAAACCTATCTACTCCCATTGAGAAAAAAGTAAAAATTTCGGAGTTTAGGTGCAGACGTTAGCAGCGCAGAATTGAACTAAGAGCACGTAGGATTCCCATTCAAGTGCGTGTATTAAGGAAGTACCTATCTACAAGTTCATATCCATAAGTCACTTTGGCCCTTTCTAACTGTAATCTTCAAGGGGCGAAGATATTGCTTGACCCGAATGGGTTTCGGGTTGAATGTTGCACTAGCCATAATGAAGGCCATTGTGGACACCGCGTTGTCGAAAGACGTGTCAGTTCGATGGGAAACCTCATCATATATTGATGATATTTATGTTGACGAGAGCACGATTTCAGCAGATCGCGTACATTGTAAGGAATTTTTATCAAAGTTCACCTCATATTTTCTGTGATCTTTGATTTAACAAAATCCTATTTTCCAGGCATTATTTATTCTTTTTGTTTCTCACATTTGCCTGTTTTTCTTTAGATCGCTTTTTTACATGCAATGATTTCATTTATATTTCTATACATTTATTAGTGGTTGAATTTCATTATGCTTGTAGAATTTACCGACTTGAAAATGAATTTGCTAAATTATGACAGGGGTCAGGCGGTACATATTTTATTGCTGTAGAAAATGTTATGAAATTTCGTACTGAAAAAAAAAACCACGACTTCAATTGAAAGTTAATATTGTTAAAGAATATATCTTTTCATTCAAGATACAGTTGCTCAAAATTTGGCTATTTGTTGGATAATGTGGTATGACAAACATTTGATCACTTCTTATTCTCTGTCGTGTCCCTTCAGGACGTAAGCGATCATGGCTCTCCACACCTTCCTTTCCTTCGTAGCTTTTAATAAATGTTGTTTTTGCTATTTCTCCTGTCCATTTAGTCAAGCTCACGTTTTTCCCTCTGTCCCTGTGAGTATCAGATTTTCCAAGCTCTCTTTCCTCGTTATATGGCCTAGAAATTTCAAATGTCTCTTTCTAATGCTAAATATGAGTGTCCTTTTTGTTTCCATTGTCTTCAAAACTTAGCCATTTCTCACATTGTCGTTTTCTCTAAAACTTCGTCGTTGCTCCATGGTATCCTCAGCATCCTTCTGTTGCTTCAAATCTCTTCATCTTTTGAGGAGATTGTCCAGCATTCACTGCCATATAGGAGGACTGATACTTATCAAACCTAAAAGCTAATGTCTCCAAAGATATTAAAATGCCACTTTTTCATTCACAAAAAGATTGTACAGAAGAACAGGAAACATTTAATAAAAAAGGGTTTTATTTCATAGAAATAATTTGAAAGAAATGATTTAAAAATTCCACTGGATACTACATTTCATTGGGTGTTCATCAGCAGAAATTCTTCAAAAGATATTGTCCATCAATATCCATTGAAGAACCTAACTTTTGTGCTACCTTTGACCAAAAAGAGAGAGCCTGAAGTACAAGATGGAAGTGGGCCATGAACAAAGTACCAGAGATAGTTGAGGTTCTATCGCTGTAATAAGCGGGTGGCGCGGAATTGTTCGGGGAAATGGCGCGGATTTGTTCTGGGAAGTGGCGCGGAATTGTTCGGGGAAATGGATCTAGGACAAGATATCATCGCCAATATCGTCCCCTATAAATAAGTTTTCTATCGCAAATTATTAGTGTATGTGTGCGCGCGCGTTTGAATTTACGGTGTGAGTAAAAGCGTTTCTAAGGCTTAAATTATTCTGGAGCCTAAAATACCAGGTAACCTTTAAGTATTCTCTCTTTGTCATGTTTTTTAAAGACACGGATGATTATGGCTTTCCACAACTTTCTGTCTTTTGCTGCTTTAAGTAAATCTTGCTCCTTTACAACCACTCACATGTCTCTGCAATCCTTGTTCATCATGCATTCATTCGAACTTGTAAAGTAGTTTACTCGCTGTTTTGTCCTCCTTACTTCCTTTACCGTATATGTGCCCTTTGAGTATTAAATTCTCCAGACCTTCTTTCCTTATTGTGCCCCAGCATGTTTAATTGTTTCTTGCTGATTTCTTTGTATTCTATTATCATTGTAATGTCCTAGATTCTTGTCCATAGAAATATTTTCCTTTTTCGTTCTTTAATACCTTGATCAATTAAAGAAGTGCGTTTTTCACTATTTCGAATTTCTGTATCGCAGATGCTGTAATCTGTTACTATACCATCCAGATAGTTCTATTTTCGCATCGGCTTGATTTTTTTTTAACATTTCCCACATGTAGCTCATATTTTAGGTTGTCCTTTTTGCTAACAATCGTGCATTTCGGGCATTATGTTACGGTTAATGATTCGTCATTATTATCTTGCTTTTATCAATTACTGTCTCATAGATCCTTCAGTTTCTCTATTGAACCTGATTTCTCGATTATGTTCGCTTTCATTTGCATCTGATTTCTTTGGTAACGCTACCAAGATTGATCTACTGAGGTTCTATGGTATTTTCGCAACGCTTGTATATCTTGTTCGTCACTTTCCCAACCTCAAAACTGTCCAAGACTGTCAGCAACTCCTGCTGCATTGTTCCCTCTATCTTGGCCAGTAATAGCGAAAGATCTTTCTGATTCCACCGTTGCACGACCTTTTTGTCTTTTTCCATTATTATCCTTCTCTCTTAAAATGTTATGCATTCTGCCAAAAGTACCTTTTTTTTTACCTACTATTCCTTTGTTTATTTGAATATAATCGCCATATCTGTCTTTTTGAGTTTTTCAACCCCTTCAGAGCCTTTCCGACAGATGAAATGAGCAGGCCAAATCGCTATTACCATGACAAATGATTAAACGGACTACATTGCTCAGATTCACCAGTTCAAACCTTTACAAATAGGACCCACCATGCCCTGTACACACGGCTGAAGCGCCCTCATCCTCTTTCACATCCCATTGTTAAAAACGAAGTTCCACCTTCTTGAGAAGTGTTACTTTATGGAACAGACATACGAAAGGGTCACTACGATCTTAATCTCTTCATGTATATCCTACATATCCTCATAATCAGTACTTCCATCTCTTACATTCAAACGACTTCAGTAACTTTCTACCTTGAGTAACTCCGGGGCCTTTTCTATTGGGCGAACATTGAGTAAAAAACACTCTGCACATTTCTTATTCAGCCATTCTCATTTTGTTTGCCCTTCTTTTTTGATGTTTTTGTTTAACTTTACATATTCTGCGCCATTTCTTCGTGTTTTGTGCAAGCTCTCTTTTCATTAGGTCCAGAGTTTCCGTATCATCCATTTTTATTTTTCTTCAAATAGGATTAACTTTTTCAGCTGTTGTCGCTAATGTTTCCCTTAACGTGTTTCAAAGTTTTTTTATTTTTTCTGTGACTAGTTGTTTACCATTCTATTTCACTTGGTGTGTTTTTTGCAATGTAGCTTCGACATCGTTTGGGGCTTTTATATCTGTAGCTTTTACGATTCGTTTGAATTACTTCTGCAATCAGTTTAGGTACGTTTAAAAAGGGCGTTTTTAAATATTTTGTAGACTCTCATCGCCCCCCTTCCCCAGGATTTTACAAGTCCTTCAGGTTCTTGGATGTTTTTCAAACGAACTTTTGGTTATTACTTGGCCAGTTGGTGTGGACCAATGAACCCATTTTTCTGTACGCCCGTTACATTATCCAAGTACATACATATCTTCAATATCTTGTTCTCCACATTAATTATAATTTTCTTGTGAGATTCACCATTTTTTTTAGTGTTTTTAAAACTTGCCTCATTCGTCTTTGGTGCTTTCTGACGTGCCTGTACCATGATGAGTGACATAGTCAATAGATTTCCTTTATTTTGCCCAAACTCTAACAATCCTCAGTACTCCAAAAGGAACTACTCGTATTTATCTAATATTAGTCCGACTCCACTCTCATTTTTCGCTACTCTTTTGTTTATAATTTTGTGATAGTTGCATATAAAATCCACCGTTGTCTTTTCACCTTGTTGTAAATACCCCGAGAATATTAATATTTAGCCTTTTTACTTCCTGTTTCATATCTTCTAATATTTTGCATTAGTAAAGTATCTTAATATTCCATGTCCTATTGTGCGATCTTGTCTTTGTTGCGGACATTTGGGTTGATGGTCAAGCAACAGCTGTGAAACGTGTCTGTCCTTATCGAAGAAAATGACACTCTTAAAACCATTGTCTGATATTTGTGAGTTATTCTTAGAAGGGATGGTGGATTATTTCCCATTATCTTCCTCATGGCGTTTCTATCAAGACGTTATGTGTACATGACTATTGGAGTTCCTTTGAAAGGTTCTGTTTTATTTCCTACTAAAATTGCTAACTCCAAATCCGCATCCACGCCGAACAAGGGTGTGGAAACCGAATTAGTTACCGGCAATCCAACAAGAAATTTAACGATTATGCTTTGGCTTTGTGAACGAAGATTTGGATTATCCGCCACCCTAAGTCTGTTGCAGCCCCCACCGCCGCCACCACTATCAGTTGCAGGAGACGCGGGAATTGTCCACAAGCCAGCGCGCTCCACTTTAAAGTACGGGTCTCTAATGTGAGGGATCAGAGATTTAAGTTTTTTGGCCTTGCGTTCGAAAATTTGTAAGATATCAACGCCGTATGTTTACTGTTGGAGAAACGAAGATATTTGTAATATGTAAAAACAGATTAGACGTAAAATAAACGCCTTATTGAAATTAAATATAAGGTAAATTTTGATTTCACTAATTGATTGGATGCCCTCTCGATATGAATGCCCTGGGTCGTCCCCCTCCACGCTACAGGGTGGGTGACGTATCATGTAGTCGTAGAAAGTAAAGAACAGCTATATATGTTTTGATATGACTATCACCTTCAAGTTTCCATGGTCTAATCTGTAAGGCAGCCGACAAGTTAAAACAAGCTGCCCAGGAAAAACTTTTTCCCAGCTTGCATTGTCTGCTTGAATGACAATTTCAATCGTTGCGATACGAAGCAAGTAAAATTACTACCGAAAGCAAATACTAGTCAAACGTTAATAGTCTCTGCATTAACTTCTATTTATATAGACACAGCCTTCCGATTCTCCCCCCTCTCTCTCGCTCCCTTTCTCTCTCACTCTCTCCCTCCCTCTCTATCTCCCTCTATCTCCCTCTCTCTCCCTCCCTCTCTCTTTCCCTTTCCTCTCTCTCCCTCCCCTCTCTCTCTATACCCTTCCCTCTCTCCCTATACCGCTCTCTCTCCCTATACCGCTCTCTCTCCCTATACCCTCTCTCTTATAGAATCAAAGATTTAATTGAATTTAATGCCCTAAGTTGGTCAAGGCCGAAGTTATTTTACCCTATTTCTTCTTCCTCCTGAGTTTCATCCACAAATGTCGCGACTTTTATTTTTTTATAGGAATGGGTATAGTGGCAGAAAAATACCCTGACGATAAAGATCGAAGTAAGGCCATGGGGATTGCTTTAGGCGGCTCGGCAGTGGGTGTGCTTGGTAAGGATAACTCTAACCTGTGTTCTCTTATTTTTCTTCTTTTTTTTTTTTTTTTTTTTTTTTTTTTACATCATACAATCAAATACAACAAAAGAAAAACTGTTTTTCTTTAAAAAGAAAATAATAATAATTTGGTAATAAATATATACAATGTTATTAGGCGAACTTTATGGTTGAAATAGTTGCATTTTTTCCTATCAGCGATAAGCTAGTGAATCCAGATAAAAGGCCAGAATGTTTAATATTGTTTTTCAAAGTATCTACACTTTCCTCTTAGAGAAATTTCATTCAACACAAAATATTTCTCTTCGTTACCCCTCTATTTGGTTTTTCCACGGCCATTTGTAGCGTTGATAACTGAATGTTCTCATAAAAAAGGCCTCATTGGTGACAAATATTCAGTATTTTCTACTAGAGGTCGGTGTTCGAGTTCAGCGAAAAAATTGAATTCGAAATGCTTATTTTGTTATAAGTTCTATGAATGAGATTTCATGTAAATTAATGCAAAACATCTGTTTATTTCAGTCAAAACCTCGGACATGATAGATTTCAGCCTACTTGCCCCACAATTTACACAGAGTATTTTAACCCCTTGGAATGGGCTAAACATAGAATTTTGTTCTGCACGGTGACTAAGATCGTGATGCACGACAATTTGCTTATGATGACCAAAACAGTGAAAAATTATGATTACCCTGCATCACACACACACTACACAAAAATGGAGATAGGTTTAAAAAGGTACAGAGGTCATAAAAAGTTAACAAAGACCCCCTTCATTCCTCCTTTCTCTGGGCAATCCTAACTGTTTTATTACCCTTCAGCAGAAGAATGTTTTCTCCTAAAGTCCAAGAAAATGTGGATTACTACTACACACATTTTACATATCTGTAAAATTACTTGAGGAATATAATGTGAACGCCTTTTTTATATAATTTTTAACTACAAAGTAATTTTAAAATTTATGAAAATATTCTCCGTAATCTAATGTTTTAATGAATTTTAGGTATTTAACCTTAAATTTACTATAGTTATTTACTATAGATACTGATAATATCGTGTATGGACGCCCGTATTTACAAATATCAACACGTTTATACAAAAACAATTCAAAATTATCTTTAAAATATTGGAGTCACTGAACAGCAGTAATATTTACCATTTTATGATTAGTAAATAGAGTTTTTACTTAATAAAAATATTACCTAACCTATTAATACAGAAATTTATAAATTATTCTAATTAAAACCTATTTAAAAATGAAAACAATTCTTGTACAATTTTTTTAAAACAATAGTGTCCATAATATATCTTATTCATAATAGTAATTAAAAGCTTTTCTAATTAAATAAGGTTTTAGTTTTATTGCAAGTTTTGATAACTGGTGTTCCTGTTTTGCAAAAAAAAAAAATGATTTAAATTCTCCAAGGAGTTCTGCATTTAACTAATATCAACATTAAGCTGTACAAAATTTAATTTCTCAAAATTTGTTTAAATTAAACAGACCACTTTAAGGTTCCATGTAATAAATTATTTCACCACAGCCCTTTTAAAAGAACTGCGGATCATCAGACTTTACTTCCAAACAAAAAATGAAAAGAAAATTGACACATTTTTGACGGGCCGTATTAAACATATGTAAATTAACGAAGTGACGAAGTGAAGGGTGGAGAGAGAAGACATGATTGAGTTAGCAGATATTGACACATTTAAACGGTTAACTTAACGGAAGTTATATATTGATATCGAAGGGGTAGAGAAGAAAAAAACCCATAGAGAGAAAAAGAGAGAAGGAAGTTAAGAGAGAAGATGTCACTAATTTTCTTTGTAAAAAAAAGGCTAGAAACAGACGCTTGCTTTACTTTGAAAGTGTTATTTTGGGGGTTCATAAAGATTATAATGTTTGATATGAATTTGAATGTCTCTAGACTGTCTACAAATAATTTAATTTGATGTTTGTTAGTGATTTAAATTTTTTTTTTTTAAATTTTGGGGATTTTCTAGGAAATAGTCGATTAGAAAAATATTCATAGAAAGTACATTAAAAGAATAAAATTTTATTTTATGTGTAAATTTTCTTTTCATTTTTTTGTTTGGAAGTAAAGTCTGATGATCCGCAGTCCTTTTAAAAAAGGGGCTGTGGTGAAATAATTTATTACATGGAACCTTAAAGTGGTCTGTTTTTATTTAATATATATATATATATATATATATATATATATATACATATATATATATATATATATATATATATATATATATATATATATATATATATATATATATATATATATATATAAATGAGATACAAGTAGGTGTGTGTGGATATCTTTCTTCTTTATTAGTATTCATAGAGGCAATTGGGTTTTGCAACTTTTCTAAGTAATAAATAATTTCAGGCAAGATTTTTTTCTTATTCAGAGCTCATCATGCGTCTCTGCTGCATCAGTATTAACTGCAGATTTCAAGCATTACTTTGAATCCTGCCCTGCTATGTACGAAGTAAAAGATAGTGTCCGGGTAATGGGGCTCATAAAGCGAATTGCTTTTTAGTTTTCGCTTTAAGTCTGAGAACTAAAGTTAAACTGGCATTAATACAAATGTATGCATTCATAACATCAAATAAATGAAATGTTCCCAATAATTCTAAATGATGTGTGAAAAGCTTAAATAATGCAGCCGCTGTTCCATTAATGATGTGTTTTGCAGCTTCCATTCGAGAACCCCAACTGTAGATAGTAAAATCCTGTGCTTAAATTTCGCATGTAGAATATTTATGGGTATCGTACACTGATGCTAGTGTATACACCCACACAAGCCAAGATGGACGTATTCACTATTTCCCAACGTGTGAGGTGAACTGCATAAGGAAATTCATTAATGTCAACTGAGTGATTCTGTATTAAACTCCATTCTCAGTTCCTGCGGCTTCAACAAAAGAAAAGAGTTCGGATTGCAATTGCACGCTTCATGGCATCGGATAAAATGAATGAGTATTGGTGTACTGGGCGGGCGGTTCAACAGACAGCATCCAACGTTTCATTCAGTCTTCTGATAGTTTGCCTTTACCGGGTTTTTTTTTCTTTTTTTTTTTATGGATGGCGAAATGCATAACACCGTTCGTTGATTGGTTCTTTGTCACGTGATCAAGGAAGGAAGAAAGTAAATTTAGGAAGAAAAAAAATAGCCAAGCAACATGAATAAACAAAATTGAATCCGTTTTTCCTTCATTGATAATATATGAATTAAGATTGGGGGAGAATATGCGTTAGCTAAGTGCTAATGAACTCATTTCTTCAAGTATATAAATGTGAAAGAAAGAACGAAAAGTCTGCAAAACCCTAAATGCAGAGTTTTATATTTTAGGACTTGGCAAACATTTTTAACTTTCAAAACATTGAATTTATTTAACTTTAGTAATCAGGTATCGAATTAAAAATGTGTGGATCTGTTACGCACGAACATACATACATACAAAAATAGAAATTAAATATAACGCCAAGCATTCATTGGTTAATTAATCACCACTACGTTTTTATAGGCAATTTACAAATCGCAGTAATGCGACAATTTTGTAATCGCTCTATTTTTAAGTAGTCAATTTTGTGCACTTTTGGGAGAAACGGATCACAGAAGCTTTCTTAAGTCTCCCCCAAAGCTCGCTCGCTGACTGGTCGATGCCAACCAATCAGATCGTTTGCACGTGAAGAATAATTCTTCCCGCGCAGCGATTTGGAGCCTACAGTCGCTTATTTAAGCTAAGGTCTTTTTCATCTCACTATTGAGAAAATCAACTGCCAGATTGATGGCGGATGAGTTCTTATGGTGAATGTGCGAATTGTAATGAGTGAATGAGTCATGAATCGGATTAGCTAGGGATAAGATAGTCAGTGAAGACCAGCCTTAACCCATCCCCTATTTTAGGCCATGTCCCATAAATGTATTATTTACAATAAATCTCGAGAAATTCAACTGTCAAACGAATCCACGACAGTTGAATCCATGCGCCAACTTTCTCACTCACACACACCACTCACATTCTGAACATGCCTTGTACACACTCACATAAACTCTTCTCACACGCCAAATTCTTTCAAGAACAATCATTACAAGAGATTCTCATGAACATTCTTTCAGTGAACTTTGGAACACTAAAATAACAATTAAAGAGAGAGAGACAACTCTTGGTTAATTCAACCTTTTCTTACTTAAATGCATGCTTTCCTTCACATCATTGTTTGATACTGTACATCTTGTTAAATACATATTTTATGTATAACAATGTCTTTTGGTTATCCTTTTCTCCGTCAGCCATGTTTCCTAATCTAAAGTTAAATTAATGTGATGAAATCTGCCACAAAAACAAATGACTTTATTCGTTTATTAATTTCGTGTGTATGTCATAATTAAATAATGAAAGTGTGAGTCATTATTAATCTCTAATTTTTTGTGGGACAAATAATATTCCATTCTATTAGACAGAGCCATGACCTGTTCGGGAATGTTTATGGAAAATTTTATTTTCGTGGACTTGTAATCTTAAACGAGGATTTAGTAGCATCTCGTGGAGTAAAGATATCTATTTACATATGGGGGAACGAGTAACATCAATAGTGGCACACACGGAACAGAAAATACGGGTGGAGTATTATAAAAATATATCGCAAAAAAAAAGAAAAAAAAAACTGCTACAGATTATTCAAGTCATACACAATTTTAGTGCATTATGTGCCTAAAATATGACATTTTAAGCTAATAACAAGATTTTGATGCAATAAGGAAAAGACGATGACATTTATGCACATTGTAAAATATCAAAACCTTTCGTTTCCATTACAAGTAACAGAACATAAATTTGATGGGCAGAAATACATTTTCAAAAAACATTATTACCACATAATTGCAAAAATAAACAAGTACCTGAATGCATTTAAACAAATGCATGAGTATTATTCGATATTGTTAATTTTACATAAGGCTAAATATCCGAAGAGTTCCAAAGATAGAAAATTGGACAGTAAGAAAAAAAATACTTCACTTTGAAAAGGACCTTCTCCCAGTGGCGTAGCTAGAGTAAACGTCACCCGGGGCGGTCTGCTCAAATGTCACCCCAATGACCCCGATTCCCCCTATGCTGAATGGTTAGCTGTAGCTAAATTTTCATACATGCTCTACCTCTACTTTACTCTACTGACCGGTACGTTACTGTTTACATGTATGATCCAAGACAAAATCCAATACCGCAATATAATCAGTTCAAATCAAAAGATTTTTAAAATGCAACTGTTCACTTTCAGAACAACTAAATACAAAACACGTCAATACACAAAAGAATGACATTTGATACTATGGTCTTAGAATGAATGTTTTTTTGTTTTCATTGTGACAAACTGGTCAATGGCATCGTCAAAATCGGTTTGTCTTGTAAGCTCGTTTTCAATGGACAGCACAGCCAGATCCAACAGTCTTGACTGGCTCATGGTTGACGTAATTTTCTGTTGCTAATTTTCCGGTGTCCAATTTTCCGTTGCATCATTTTCTGGGCACCATTTAATTATCAATGATGTTTAAAAGTATTTTTCTTGACAAAAATGTTCTATTTAATTTTTAAGCATTTTTCGGAACATTGTAAATCAACTGCATTCTTTTAAAGGTTACCTAGAGAATTTATGCAAAGTTTATTTTTTTGTTTTTCTTTATACAAGTAAAATAAATTTACATCGTATTTTGATGTTATTATGATTTTAGTTTTAGTGATAATTTAAAAACAATAAATATTTATCATTAGTACCAATAATGGAAAATTAAGTTAAAAATTTAAAAGAATCGTTTTTGGAATCGGAAAATAGGCACAATTTTTTCCGATTCCGGTACCATTTCCGATACCCCAAAAAGTTCCGATTTTTCCGATTCTCGAATCCGATTCCGATTAATCGTCCCAACACTAGTAGATATATTCAAAAGTATATCGCTCACTCAATGGAAAATTGTATCTCAGCGAATTGATACACAGTCAAGTCTGAAAATGTTGCACTTTTGGCTTCGTATTTCGCTTTGTTGTTATTAATGATGCAGAGTTAAAACACCATATCATCCGATAAAATGTTACAACAATGTCTCTTGTTAGTAACCAAGATTGTAGCAACTGAAACACATGAAAGCTGAAAACATTTTTCCTACTCACAAATTTCCCGACAATTTACTAGAAAATTTCTGACGGGGGGACAAAACTCGGGGGGGGGTCAAAAATTATTTCTGTGGGGTCATATGCACGCCTGCGAAACCCTGTGTCTCCACTACTATTTTCAGACTATTTTTGGCACCTTAGCCTAGTTGAAAAATTTTGTTGAGGGTGACATTGTGTCACCCCTCCTGTGCTGGCGCCCGGGGCGGTCCGCCCCCCCCCCTCGCCCCGGTTAGCTACGCCACTGCCTTCTGCTATCTCTGTTTTATTTGAATTAAAGTTTTCTTGGGCTTTGGGGTGCAGATGTGAATTTCTTGTCCATGGAATCACTAGTAATAACTTTGGTTTGAATTAAGAGTTGTTCACTCTTCCCACAGGGTCAGGAATTTAGTCGGGGGGGATAATTTGACTTGAAGGTAGTAATATTGAACTCCATCTTGAGTATTTTTAACTCCTTAAATAGATTTTTTTTGCGATTTTCTTGTATTTTCTTCTTCTTTTTTTTTTTTTTTTTTGTTTGCCCTTTTCACTTTTAAGGTTTGTTAATGTTTTTTGATATTTTTCTTCAAGTTTTCTTTACAATGTCTTCCTACCTTTGCTTGAATGTACACATACACACACACATATATATTTCTATGCTGATGTGTTTACTAACGCAATGTTAAGTTATTAGGGTCACAGCATTTAATGTGTTGATTACAAGAACACAATTAAAGAATGGGGATTCGGGTTTAATTTAAAACTTAATTATTTTTATTCTCTTCTCCCACCTTACCAACTCCGATCCACAAATCCTTTCCCCGCTAACTTTTTTTTACTCTCCGGCGTACAGGTATATATATGTGTTTGTTTGGGAGCATATATATATATATATATATATATATATATATATATATATATATTCCAGTGTCGACGACTAAACCGGCTTCTTCACTCCATGTTCTTGAGAGTGAGGCGGGTTGTTAACAACAAAATAGGACGAAAAAAAATTAAGACCTAATAAAGGCCAGAAGAACTCTCGATGAGTTAAGAGCCAGCTAACTAGAGGTGGTTTCTCCATAAACCACCGTGGAGAAGGCAACGAGAAACCACTCCACTATTAATCCCAAGAAATATCATGGTAATTAACAAATTATGAACCGTAACGACGTGAAGGGGGTTAAGTCTATGCGAATTAACTCCTCACCCGGTAAGGACCAACATGTGCAACCGTCATCCAGCGATTCGTTAGTATAAACGGCGTAAAGGGGGGAAAAATTCCTCTGAACTTATCACCCAACCGAGAATGAGCGACAGATGTCACCGGACCGTCATCCAGCTACTGTGAGTATCAAACAAAAAATAACTTCGGAACATGGAACTTTTCGACGTTAAACAAATGTGGCCAGTTGGAAATTGTAAAATAGGAGATGAGTAGGTTGAATGTCAACATTTTAGGAGTATGTGAAACTTGGTGGTCAAATTGAATTGAATTGATACTAGATCAAGACATCAAGAAATGCATTCTGGGATACTGTCAATTATCTGAAATAATTCATGTAGTTAAACTGAAAGGAAAGCCTTTCAACATATCTATTATAATAGTGTATGCACCGACAGCACAAAGTACGGAAGAAGAAATCGAATCTATCCTACTCCATGCTAGACAACGCCAAGGCTCACTGCAAATCACAAGAAGTTATAATTATTATAGGAGACCCAAATGCCAAAGTAGGCAGAGAGAGGATAGGGGAGAAAAATGAATCCAATGGTGCAGGACCATTGACCAGGTAATAGCCAACACCTTGTTCCAAGAACATCCAATACGATTATGGACATACAGTAGCCAAGGAGGAGAAGTTAGAAAAAAACAAATTAACTACATAACTATTAACAAAAGATTCAGGAATGCAGCTGTTCACTGCAAAACCTAAGTGCCAACTGCGGAAGCGACCACCTCCTTGTTATATGTAAACTAAGAGTGAAACTATGGAAACTAAAGAATCTTAACACGCAGCATCTAAATCACAATACAACAGATTACTGAAGGACCCAAAACTGAAGGAGAAATATATGGAGAGTGTGAAAAAGAAGATACGAGATACAAAATGGAAATGGAATGTCGAAATGAGATACAAGAGAAGATTTAGTGAAATTAGCAACTACATCATCTCAAAGGGGAATGGACGAAGGAGAAAAAAAACGAATGGATCACAGATTCTCGACATGATGCAAAGGAGCAGGAAAACAATGGAACGGAATACAAAAAACTACACAATGAAATAAGGAACAAATTTAGGCAGGCTAAAGAAGAATGGCTCAATGAAAATATTCGTCCATTCTTCTTTAATATTTCCGGCAATACACAGAAATGTCGACGGGCCGGAAATACTAAAAAAGGAAGTGAAAGCTGCACTGGCCAAATTAAATAGAAACAAAGCAACAGGGCCAGACGGAATTGTAATAGAGATACTGACAGACTTAGATGATTTCGGCATACAGAAATAATAAATGAAATCTAAAACAATGGTGATATACCGGAATCCCTAAGCAGGTCTATTTCCATATCACTGCCTAAGAATCCAGACGCAAAAGAATGGGAACTCCACCGCACAATTAGCTTAATGAGCCACATAACAAAACTCATCACCCGAATTCTAATGAATAGCAGAATCAAGCCAGAGATAGGACAAGTAGAATGCGGAACACCGGAACAGAGAACGCGATATTTATGCTCAGAATGTTATCAGAAGGAGCAATACAATTGCAGAAGAACGTGTACCTGTGCTTTATAGACTACGCAAAGGTGTTCGACAAAGTACGCCACAAAGAACAGTTAGAGCTACTCAGCAACCTTCACATATTCGGGAAAGACATTAAAATAATCAAAAATTTCTACTAGCAGCAAACCGCCTTCATACGGATGAGAAAAAAAAATGAGTTCAGCAAATATACAAAAATAGAAAGGGGTGTTAGGCAAGGATGTCTTCTCATCGGATTTATTCAACCTATACAGCGAGGCGATTCTCAGAACAGGAAATTCTACCAGTTATTCATCATTGGCGGCCACAATCTTAACATAAGATATCCAGATGATATAGTGCTCATAACAGACACAGAAAGAAAACTACAAAACCTCTTAGAAGAAAGTAGCGAAGAAGAGCGAGAAGACGGGACTAAACATATACTACAAGAAGGCGGAATGAATGGTCATCAGCAAAAAGATGAGTCCAAAATGCAATTTACAGGTCGGGGGCACTGCAATTAATCAGATACAGAAATTTAGATATTTGGGAAGTGTTCTAACAGAGAAAGGAAAGTGAGACACTGAGATCCGAAGACATATTGGGATAACCAAAGACGCATTCCAAAAGCTAAGCAGAGTATTAAGAGACAGGAAAATTACGTTGGAAACAAAGAAAAGAGTACTGATAGCTGTCCTCCTGTATGACAGCGAATGCTGGGCAATCTCCTCAAAGATGATGAAGAGACTTGAATCAACAGAAATTTGATTCTACAGAAGGATGCTGAGGATATCAAGGCCGAAAATGTAAGTAACGACAAGATTTTGGAGAGAATGGAAACAAAAAGGAAACATGCTTAACCTCAGAAAGAGGCAGCTGAAATTCCTGGGATACGTAATGAGGAAGGAGGGCTTGGAAAACCTTATACTCACAGGATGGATAGATGAAAATAAAGACAGGGGAAAGCAACGCGTGACATAGTGAAAGAGCTTGAGCTAATGGATAGCAAAATAGGGTCAGGGAGAAATAACAAAAAGATAAAACTTAAGAGCTAGAAGGCACAGGAGGAGGTGGAGGGCCATGATCGCCTACGACCTAAAAGGACATAGCACAGAAGAGAAAAGAAAAGAAATATACCTCGCAGGGTCTTCATGACGATAGATTTAAAAGAAAGTGATTGGCTGAGTATTTCCAGAAGAGTTGGGTGTTGATTGGCGAAGAAAGTCGCCAGGCGGAGTCACGTAGGTATACCACAGAAAATGTTGAAGGGTGAAGGCGATTGCTTGTTGCTAGACCGAGAAAATCGTGACGTCAACAACATTGCTTCAACAGAAGCTTTGAGTCAAATTTTCTAAACTAGGAAATTCTACAGTGATAATATACTTTTGAAATTAATTAAACTATTCTTATGTAGAAAAAAAACTAAAGGATATTTATGCATAAAATGCTTAAGTGATTAGATGTGGCTACTAACCGCCTCAATCCGCTACATTTTCACAAAATAAAAATTTTGTGGTATAATATGCAGTGGGATTTTTAAATTAACATTTGTGTGGAGCGGGAGTTTATTTTGAGGAAAATTTACTCTTTGTCTCATTTCTCTTTATTACTGTTATCTGATTGTAATATTTTTTTTCTAATAATGTGAAAAACTTGCCCGTAGGTGATGGTTAACAAGCTGGTATTGCAGATCATTCACTTGTGTAACAAGGGTTAGGGTTTTTACTCTTGTAGCTCTTTTCAAATTAAGTTAGGTTTTTTTTTTAAATGCTTTATTTATTAGGAAATTATGTTCGATATCTCGTACAGACCGTTCATATGATATAAAAAGTGTGGACATAAAAGTGAATACAACATGGTGACTAGCAGTTTCACACCATAACCGATTTTAAGGTGATATGTGTGTGTGTGTGTGTGTGTGTGTGTGTGTGTGTGTGTGTGTGTGTGTGTGTGTGTGTGTGTGTGTGTGTGTGATAAAAAATATAAACTTAAGGTATGCTATATGTATGTGTAAAGGTGCTCAATATCAGAATTAGGGCGTATATAGATTAAAAAATATGAAAGTGAACACTGAGTTCAACACAAAGCGGTGATAGTCCGTTTCATGCTTGAACGCAATCTTTATGGGCTGAACATGACCCTCGGCCATTTATATGAGGAGGGAACATAAAAACACAGAAACTTGGGTCGCCTCTACTTCCAATTTCATAAATCCCTACCCATGTATATTACTTATCCAAAACTCTAATTGATGGTACCATAGTTACCAAACAATTATAGTGTTAATTCCACTAAGGAGCATGTCGTTGACAAAACTAACCTGGCCGTTCGTCTCGAAAAGGACCTTCAATCGGTTGTGAACTGGGACAGGAATTGGCTGGTTAACTTTAACGCCTCAAAAACAAAACTGCTCTCTATTACTCACCACAGAGAACCATCCCCCCCCTCCATTAGAATGTCTGACGCTCAAATCCACGAGACCACCTCTTTGCGGCTGCTCGGTCTCACATTGATTGCTGACCTGAGATGGAACAAATACATTGAGTCAATAGCTTCGTCCACCGCAAGGAAAGTTGGCTCCCTGTGCCGCGCCAGGAAATTCTTCTCGCCGGAGTCTATCCTTCAAATCTACACATCAACCATTCGCCCTTGCATGGAGTATTGCTGCCATATATGGTCTGTAGCCCCTTCTGTTTGTTTCAAGATTCTTGATAAAATCCAAAGACGAATATGCAATGTAATTGGCCCTGATCTGGCATCTCGTCTGCAGTCGCTCTCTCACAGACGTGCCGTCGCCTCCCTCTGTCTTTTTTACAAATATTTCATGGTAATTGATCCGAGGAGCTGCTTTCGCTGGTTCCCAGACTTCATGAATTTAAGCGTTCTACTAGGCTGGCATCTCGCTCACACCCTTTCCCTGTCGAAACTGTTAAATGTAGCCGTCTCTTCTACTCCAATAGCTTCATCTCTCGCACCTCTCACTTGTGGAACTCCCTCCCTTTTCCTGTTCCTCGATAGCTATAATCTCCAACTATTCAAATGTGATGTCAATCGAGGTCTCCAGATGCCTTGATCTATCCCCTATCCTTCTCTTCATCCTTTCTTCTATCACTTCTATTTGCTCTCGCTCCAACTCTCTGTAACACCTTGCGTGCTACTGGCTTCCCGCCTTGCTTTGGGTGAAACGCTAAAAAAAAAAAAAAAGACTACAGATATACTGTACTCAAGTAAACCTAATAACTACATCCTAGATACGTTGGTAACTAAAGGTCACTTTTTACCAATACACGTCAAGGAAATTGTACATATAATAAAATAAAAAGCGTATATTAGAATTCTTTAGTCCCACTAATAATATTAAACCGACAATTTTTACTTTATCCTACATAACAAGGACATAACATTCACGATAATATTTACACCCAAACAGATGAGATCATCTAACAATTCTACTTTATCTATAGGCTCACGTAGAAAACAAAAACTTCTACCGAATCTATGATTTATGTTCAGTATAGGAAGGACATGTTTATATTATCGAAAAACATAGACGAAATAAAATAAAAATTATAAGAAACCTTTAAAGAAAACTCTGCTCCAAATTTATGGACAATATTAATAATATAATCCTTTTCTTTCACTTTTTAATAGAGATATGCTAATAGTTACAATTTTCTTACTTTACTGTATAAAAATAATTTGCAGGACAAAATGCTTTGTTTTTTAATTACAAAAGTGAATGCTTTCACAGATATAAAATAATTCTTATAAAATAAAAAAGTGATTAACTTAGCAAAATTAATTTCTTCTCCGCATACATTATTTTATAAAGAATTCATCAAATATAAAAGAAGCAGTTATTAACAATCATTCCTCCAACCATGTAAATAACACTAACCTTAAAGAACTTTCGACAAAAATGTCACAAACAACCACTAATATAAATTAAACCAAATACGCCATTAAGTTATTCTATTGTAAGCAGATGCACCTCAACTATTAGAGCTTGATGCAAACGCCTTTAAAATATCATTCATCGCTACATATGACGTCAGTCAGTTATGTGCTATACGTGATACACGTTTAGGCGATCATGTATCTTTCGATACAAGACAGACTTTTTCCCGCAGTAGGTTGCCATTTCTTTCTGCGGTAGACTAGTTGCCATCCATGGCTATAGAACCCGGTCTATTCTGCTATTTACCCATATCTGGTAGGTGGGGGGGAGAAGAAGAGGATTCATACCTTTCACAAGGGTATTAACACGTAAGTGAATGTAATGGATTCGACTGGGATTTGAACTCGGCTCTCCGATTCCTCAATCCGAGCCGCTATCCATTACTGCCTTCTAATATATGACTTAGTGATTGCCATAAACAACTCCGATTGATCATTTTCTATCAAATAATTTCGAGATAATTTAGTAGGAGTACAAGAGCCGATATGGCAGCAATATTCAATGTCTCGATAATTGGTAGATTTATAAATGTACAAGATCCTTTCTGACGAGAAAGATTGTCTGGCACGACACAATGAACTAATTTTCCTTTCAGTAGATGTAGTAATTGACTCAATATATATTCTTTCCACTCAGATTAGGGACTGCAGATTTTAAGGATATTTAAATAAAAACTTATTTTCTTATTATTGTGATGCAATTAAAAACGTATGAGGTCACTTTTGTTTGTTCACTTACGATGAACATTTAGTTTTCAAAAGAAGAATATAAAGTCTAGCATAATTTATAAGTGTTTATTTATTTCCGCTCATATCAATAATCGCAACCATGGAGAAGTAGGTTCCTGGTCGAATTGAAAACGCACCCTGAATGAACCTGCCAGAGAGATTAGTATACAATTATATAGTTGATTGGAAATGTAATTTGGATAGTGTCCAGTGACTTTCGATTTCTCTCGAGGTTTACTAGGCCAGCGCAGAAGCAAGACGACGTAATTCCAACTGGATACAGTTTATTAGGGGGGTACTCTCATGCTCCCCTTCGAACAAGAGTCGACAACTTCCCAAAACACAACAGACACACGAAGAATACTGGAATAAATGAAACGTCATATATAAAAAAAAAAAAAAAAGAAAGAAAAGAAAAAAGAAGAAAAAACGATAAACTATATCTAAATATCCCGGCTCACAAAATTCAAACAAGAAATACAAGTCCAATGCTTTTCATTTTATATAAATGTTTTTTCTTTTGATCGGAGATTACTACTTTTTAGTATCAAAAAAGTATCACTTTTGGATTTTTTTTTTTATATTTCAGTCGGTTATCCTCTCGGCGGATTCATGTACTCGTATTTTGGCAAATTTGCTCCATTCCTATTCATATTTACCCTAACATTGGTGAATACAAGTAAGTATCACCATATTGATTCTCTGCTTTTTCAGTTTCGTTTTTCTCCGAAGCGATTCTTTTGACAGTCGGTGTCATTTTAAAAATTATTTGACTTCATTTCTACTGAAATATTTTAATTTTAATAACACAGATAACAAATATCGATTAACATGGACCAAAGTGTAAATTGAATGCAAGCATCCTTTGAACAACTTTGATGATATATTTGTAACTTGACATCATGGCAAATGAAAAAATCCATACACTACATCAACTAAAATTGTTATTTGTGTTGGAATGTTTTAAATATAGAATTATCATAATTATGTCTTTCCATTAAAACTAGTCTGCTCTTGGTTGTTATACTTACATGTTATACTTGGTTGTTATACTTACATGTGCTCTTGTGGAACCTTCCGATCTTTTTGTCGGTATTTGTCCCCATACTGAAGAAGACCAGAAGGTACAACGATCGAAACTATGTAAATATAACAACTAAGTTGAGTTTGAATGAATAATGACAAATTTTAAGAAAATAAAATGTTATGTAATTTTTGCCGAAAATGTTATAATTCTTTGATTTATATTCTCACATACAAAATGCTAAAGAAGCGTTCTCTTTTCGATCAAGGAAAAAAAGTCTATCATTTGGTTAGATTATGAAAAATGAATCAAGCTGAGATCTTTTCAATTCCCCTTCGTATTTTTTTTATTTTCATTATCAATTAAATGTATTTGTTTT
This sequence comes from Acanthosepion lycidas, assembly GCA_963932145.1. Classification (NCBI taxonomy): domain Eukaryota; kingdom Metazoa; phylum Mollusca; class Cephalopoda; order Sepiida; family Sepiidae; genus Acanthosepion; species Acanthosepion lycidas. The sequence continues at coordinate 136,340,240 of OZ010577.1, forward strand.
TCAATTTATCTTTCTGAATATTTTTAAGTTTTGCAGATGTTTTTCCTCCGTTCAACTGCCGAAGAAATCGTAAGCCATTTTTCTCTCATTTTTGACATTTGCTATTCATTGTGTTTTTTACGAATTTAGGTAATAATGGCAAGTGGAAAAATAGGCTGAATCTCCCTCTGACAGTAGTTGATCTTATAATCTGTTTTGTATCTCTGTATCCTTGGAAACAAATCTTCTGTTTTCATTTATTACTTAAGATGACTTTCATATGGTTGTGGTAGAGACACTTAGATCAATGGTGTGTACTTGACGGTTCCCGGACATCTGAACCAGAAATAAATAGATAACAACTGCCCCTGATTAGAATTTCAACTTTAAATGGCATAAAATTAAACAGCTTCTGGTGTTTAATTTTAAGTTATTTAAAGAGTTTGTTTTTCACTTGGGCCATTATTACCATTCAAAGTTTTTTTTACTCCAGATCCCAAATAATTAAATTCGGTTCTTTTTAAGAAGAAAGTATTTGTTTTAATAGTTTCTCAATAGATAAGTAAGTGAAAAACTATAAAAAAAAAATTGATATTGCTACCAAATCCAAGTTCTTGTGCCAGAAGCAAAACTCGTTCAGTAGAAACAGCAAGTCACTATAATAGACACGAAGTTACAAAACAAGACGACCACTGCATAAAATTTTAAAAAGGAGAAACACATTTATTTTACAGCTATCAGCATTACCCGGCGTTGCCTAGGTTTATTCAAAAAAAGATCACGAACCTCATCCAATCTGTAAATTCTTTAGTGCCTCTTATCTATATGGTGAAAATTTATAATGACATAAAGTGTGAAAACATTTATAGCAGGAGAAAATTTTTTTTTACAGAAGCACAGAAGATACAAAAAAATTGTCAGCAAATGAAGAGTAATTTAATCGCAATCGATCTTCGAAAATTGTTGAGAAGAAATGCTTTGTTGACAGCATTGCTCAAACTACATCGAATGAACAACATGCATTGAAAGGAGAAGAAATTCAACAAAGACTTCTCCTAGCAGCCGTGCCAAGGCTGAAAACCAACGTCCGCAAAGACTGTATAGAATTGTTCTTTACCTCTCAGTTTCGACAGCTCGAGTAGCAGAGTTCTGGCAGCGTTCCTTCCTCGTCTAGTTAACCATTGCTCATTAGTTTCTGCTGATCTTGCATTAGCTGTACGAATAGCATTTTGTGTCAGTCTAATTTGAGTTTCTTGTTGCGAAGCGTTTCTTCTCCGTGCTTTCATGTGTTTGGCTGTAGTAGTAGCACACGTCCAAGTGAAGGATTTCGCTTTCTTGGCATTACTGTCAGGCTGTAGTTGGAGGGGTTTGGCTAAGCTTTTTGAATAACAATGAAGTAATCAATTAAAAATCAAGAATATTATACACATTAATGGAAATATAACCACAATAAATTAAATGCAAGTTTATAAGGGAGACCACGGGGCAGCAAGGTGTCATGGGTCATCTTAGGAGCCCCTTATGTAGTTTTCAAAATCTGATAATCGTTTTTGATTCATTTTAAGATTGTAACATACATGTAAAATTCCGTCGAAATCGAAGCAATTTGAAAATTTGGGGGTCCCTTTGGTTCACCCTAGGGGTCACAAATTTCAAGCCAAAGGACATGTTTAAGACTAATAGTAATTGAAATAATAAAGCACATCTTTTTTTTATATTTAATCGACTTTATGGCCAAGTCTGTAGACTTAATTGAAAATTTCAGGGTTCCCTGCTGGTCCCCTAACTCGTGGGGGTCCCAGTGTTGATTTTCAGTGAATTCCAAGTGACTACTTCAGTTACTCGATATAATCTCAACATGTACTGAAATTTTCGTTGAAATTGGGGAATACTGCTACAAAATACACTTGAAAAGCAATTGAGGCATCAAGGGGTTTATAGGGTCATCCTGGGGGCCCCTTCATGTATTTTTAAAAATCTGACAACCGATTTCTATCTCATTGTAAGAGCGTAACAAACATCCAAAATTTCATCAAAATCGAAGCAATTTAAATTTTTTTTTTTTTTTTAGTCCCTTTGGGGCACCCTGAGGGTCCCAGTGTCGAGAGAAACGAAAATCAATATAGCGTATAATAAGCGTGACAGTAAGTTGCATACACTTATCAAGTTTCATTAAAATCGGCCTTCAGGGTTTAGATTTTAAGTCTGAAAGTTTAAAAACAACCAAACTAATGGAAATTCCCATTTAAATATTATATTTATCGGTTATTGATTTTGAAAAATGACTAATTTTTTGCCCAGACACACCCAGTACGGAGTACAATCTATTTTCCAAATTTGGTGAAAATATGCCTTATTGTTCTCGAGTAGTTCGCGATCACACACACACACATAGCCATTTTTATATATATAGAAGATAGATATTGCAAAAAAAATATACAGATACAAGGTTGCACCAAAATTTCCTTTTGTGTGCCTATTACAGCAGGATTTTGGGGGCAATTATTACGGCATTTTTCTGAAGTTACAAGAAAGAGATTAGCATCAGATACAAGGAAAAATGTTACAATTTTTAAAAAAAAACCTCCAATTCAAAGACAAAAAAATATTATGCCCTTTAAAAAATGGAAAAAGAGGGAAACTTTGAGGAAGTAAAAGATTTGCTCAAAGCATAAAATACAAGCGCTCACCCATCTCCGTTCTTAACAGAATACTCAATAATAGGACGTCTAAGTTCGAAGGGGTTTTTACTGGTTGTTATCTAGAGTGTTTTTCGTGGTGCTTTGCTGGAAAGTTAAATTTGAAAGTTGTTTCGGTTTAAATTCTTTTCCGGAAGGCACAAAAAGGAATTTTCTGTCCTGGGGTTTGAATCTGTTTCGCTCTTTCTTCCCCTATGTTGATTTATGACTCCCTTCAACTGGACCAGTCCTCTTGAAGCGTGGGGGCTAATGCCTTCTTCCTCCTCAGTCGTTAATTGCTTTCTCAACGGTTCCTCCCTTCTCTGCCTTTATCTGATCATAGCAGTCATTTTTATTGAAAGTTTTTCAAGTTTTAACAAGGGCTTCAAGAGATTGTCTCTCATTGGCCAATATATATATGAAACCTTTCTCCAAGAATTCGAAAAACGAATCTGTGACAATTCAATAAATAATTTTGCAGTCAACCGCTTGAGCCAAAAGGGCCATAAAAAATGTAACAATTTTTATTCAAACCGTCCGGCTTTCAGAAAAATACACTTCTCTCAAAAAACATGTATTAAAGGAAAACAACTTAGACGATTACAATTCTAATATTTTTTAAATAATAAAAATTGTATAAACTGCTTGAATCGATATAACTCTCGTCATAGTAAGTATAACAATATCCAATCAATAAGAACCATTTTGATTTAAAAAAAAATAAAACTGAAAGCAAATTGCTAACTAGAAGTTAATTTCTGCAACACAAAAATTTCAGCTTAAAAAGTGAATGCTTCTACTTTTTTATGTTCCCGACATGGTTTTACTCAACAAACAAGCATTAATATTTCGAACTAACATTATGGATGCGTTCGAATGAGGATTATCAATTTACATCAATATTTACAACTGATTGTTTTCTTTAATCTGCCAATTCTTTTGAATTTAACTGAGTTCCCCTAAGTATTCGGAACTATTTCAGCTTTCGTCCTTTCTCTTTCTGTATGTATTTGATAAAAGGAAACATTTATTAATTTAATTCTTCATATATCTCATAGTACTTGTTGATATAAAATAACAACTGCTGCTCTCAGTTCTACGGGGTGGAGTGGATAAATAACGCGAATGAGCAATGAAAATTCTCGTATATCGTCGCAGTTGAGTCTAAAAGGAAAGAAAAAATTGTTTCTGTCTGAAAAAAAATCTTTTTTTTTCTTTTTGTCATTATTCGTAAACACATTTCGAGAAAGAATCGTTCCATGGACCTTGTCTGCATTCGTTCAATAATGACATTATTAATTGATTCAAACCTTTTCGCTTCAAATCTTTTGACAACAGGGAAAATGCAGACTGATACAAAGTGGAGTTAATTCAGTGGAAATGTTAATAAAACCAGAGGAGAATTTCGTCCTTAAAAAAAATAAATAAAAAATAGAAATAAATAAAAAATAAAAATAAATAAAAAACACACATAAATTTTGAAAATTCTTTCCTATCCTTTAGGTTATTTCCGGCTTTTTTTACTTTTTTCTTCTGAACGTCTATATTGTCTTTGTCGTCTTTTGGATTTTTTGTGATTTTATTATGTTGTCTTCGCTTATCTGACCTCAATGTTTATTGTATTTTTACCAACTTTGTTTCAGTCTTCGTCATTTTCAATTGAATTGTCTTCCTTTCTTTACTTAGGGAGTTATTCCGCGCTATTATCTTCATCTTCATTCTTTTTTTTCTTTTTTTTTTTTTTTACTTCGTTCTCACCTGCTTCAGTGTTTCTCTTCCTTTTTTATGTCATTTGGTTTCCCGCTTCACTTTCCTTTTGTCTTCGTCATTTTTATTACTTTGTTTTAGGTACCTCCACTTTTTCGCAAGGAAACAGCATAGCGTAATGAAAAAGGCCACAAACTTAATAAAAATAAAGTATTATCGTCAAAATGTTTGTTAAGATGAAAGGCCAAAATACTTTTTAATTATTTTTTGAAATTTTTTAATCCTTTCTAAAACGTTCGAAATTTTAGTTAAAATCTTGTTTTATTTATGTCACCGCGGTAGCATAATAATGACATTGACTTTTTTGAGCTTTTTTCCGTTGAAAACACATTGATTTGGAAATTCTTGTAAAAATCAAATAATTGTCCGAATTTAATGAAATTTTCAAGACTTATTCACAAATGAATGAAATTATTTAAAAATTTTTTTTTTTTAGAAAATTTTGGTAAAATATTTTTTTACATATTTTACCCCCCCCACACACACACACACACACTTACTTAATTTCAAGAAATTTCGCAAGAAAAAACTTTCAATTTCCTGAATTTTTTTTATTCGTTAAAATTAGGACTCCTTGGAGAATCTAAATCGCCTAATCTTTTCTTCTTTTTTTTTAAACTTGCATTATTCTAACTGAAAATCTGCTCTGAATTGAAAAATAGTGAATGAAATAAAACTGACTTTTAATTAGAATAGCTTTTAACTGCTTTTGTAAATAAGTTTAGCAAGGACATTATTGTCTGAAGAAATAAAATTTTTCCGATGAATAATGAATTTTTACAAGAATTTTTATTATAACAATTTATAATAGTTTAAAATCGTGTAAAATTCTGTATTTGGCTATTTTCTGGATGTTGTATAGTAAATTAAGTGGAAACGAAATTTACGAATCCAAAATTGAAAAAATTAATAAATGTAGTTACACTATTCTATTTTCAAAATAATTTTTATTTCTTATTTTTTACTTAATTTGTTCCCTATTTTCATCTATGAAAGTCTATACGTGACATTATGAAACGGTCACGTGATCTAAGAGTTTTGTCTCTTTACAGAGAAATTAATTTAAGAAAATTTTATAGTATTTTAATTTTTTTTTTTTTTTTTTGCATAAAGCATTTTCGAAAGGTAAATAAAAGTCAATAAATTATTAGATAATTGCGGAAAATATGTTCATTTGTAAAAATTACAAGGTAGTTAAAAACAAAAAAAAAGGGATTCACTAAAATTTCGTAAATTTTATATAAATTCTAGCCAGCCATACTAGCTGTCATCCCTTCGTCACTCAATCAGCCATCCATTATCGCCTCTGATATGTTATGATAAGCAGGATCAATCATTAATGGTTGTATATTTCTTTTTTATGCTAAGTAATATTTATTTCAAATCATTTTACTCAAATAATGTGTCATAAAGATATATATATATATATATATATATATATATATATATTACTTTCATCATCTTCGAATCCTTTGTGACTTTTTTCTTGTTGTCTTTTTCAGTATTCTTTTTTTTTCTCCCGTATTTTCCATGTTTGTTCAACTTCGTCTTTGTCTTCGTTTTAAACTTGATTGTTTTCATTTTCCTTCTCCTTTGTTGATCGTTTCATTGATGCAGCTTTTTGCTAACAAAATCCGTCTTTATCTTTCTCACCTTTTCAGTTGCAGGTTCCCCAACAAAGCATGTGGCAATTAATACGTGATCCTTATATCTTAATAACTTGTGGTGAGTAAACATTGAGACTATTACCATTTTTCAAATGATGCGTCATTCTTGAGACCTCGGTTCCCAGGATCATTTCCAACTTCCAAATATTCAGATACACTGCTGCATATTTATGTTTATTTATTTTCTGCCTATTTTCCAATTTGAATTTGTTCACTAGAAAACTATTTATTTCTTTAGCCAAATCAATAACCAAATCAATATCGAATGGTAGATTGTGATTTTAAAATGTTTAAATATTTTCAATGAAAAATCTTGTTTTCTAGCAGGTTTCGTGTGTCTCTTTAACTACGAAACGCTGCTTTGTCATCAACATGTCCGTGAGAATTTTCCTCTATTTCGAAATACAGGTTTCTTTCTTATAATTTGTGTATTGACGTTAAGATTTCGAATATCTGTCTAGCAATTGTATGAATCAAAATTAAAAACTGCGACCATCGCTGGTAATGATTCTCTGAATTTTTTCGTCGTGCGAATTCCAGGGAAGATATTTCAGGATCTTCTTTTAATTGAAATGATTTGAACAATGGTTGAACTTAGGTCAGTGTACATTTACTCTTGGCAAAGCAAATGAAATTGTTACCCTCCAACTAGAGATCTTAACTACATACAAAAAATTAAAATTAACCATATAGAAATGGTTTTTCAACAGATAAAAAAAATCATTAAATAATTTTTAACCTGCTTGGTGAGCGAAATAGTTGTGTGTTTCTCGCCAGTGTTATCGGTCTGTATTCGATCCCAGGTAAAAAGCCAACAAGAAGTTGGAAGATTAACGCATGCAATCTTCCTAATTCAATTTAATCCAGTGCAGAATTAGTATAAACTTCGTAAATCTCTATACGTAAATACATCCGATTTAGTTTTATTTAATGTTAAATATTTTTTGTTCTACGTTAATTCGAAGTGAGGTTAGGAACAATGTGTATCTATCGTTAAAAATATCTAAAATATTGAGTTTTTTTTGTTTGACAACTAATAAATTAATGATTTTATGTTCGATCTCTTTTTTTTTCTTTTTTTTTTTTTTTGCTTTTTAAGGTGCGATAATGTTTACAACAATGGCAATGTCTAGCCTTGAGCCAACGATACCATTATGGATCATACAGACAATGCAAGTTGAGAAATGGCAAGTCGGTGAGTGAGTTTTGTTTTTGTTTTTGTTATTTTTTTGTAAAGGAAAACAATCAGATGAGTAAATAAGTGAACAAAAGTTTATCTAACGTTGTTAGTCCCGATTGATATAAGGAATCCCGACTCCAAATCTGCGTAGATTCTTTATAAATATTTTTTCATTATGATCGATTGTTGCGCGCACAAATAGGTATCCAGCTTTTCTATTGATTATAGTTTTTTCTCCTGTTTGGACTAAAACTGCGGATCATTTTTAGCTTAGTTGTCAATAGATAAAAACGGCCAAGAATAATTTTAAGCATATACACACGCACACAAGATCAACTTAATTTTCATTTCTATTCTTGCGTGACCAAAGACATTTTGAGTGCTGTTTAACGTTGTGCATTTTTTTTATCAACTTAAAAAAAAAAGAAACAACTTTCGAATAGCAACAGTCCATAAGCATTTGAGCAACATTAAACCTATACACATTTACGCCCAGAATGCATCATTGGTATCTATGCTGACGACACAACTATTTACTCATGTGTCTCAATCTGCTGTCAAGGAATGTGTCTTGTTAATTGTAACACCACCAAAACGAAACTTATCTCTATTAATTATCTAAAAAATCCTTTTTTCTACTTCCCCTCAACATAACATTCTCGGATGACATGAAGTGGGAAAATTATAATGAATCCATTGTTTGGTCTGGTGCCAAGAAAGCAGGTGCCCTGTGTTGTGCTAGTCAATCTTTTTCTCTAGAATCTATCTTATATAATTATAAGTCTATCATTCGTCCATGATTAGAATATTGTTGGCACATATGGTCCGGTGCTATATTTAGAGATTCTTGTTAAAATTCAAAGATGAATCAGCAATATTATTGGTCCTGGCCCTGCTTCTTTGCTTCAGTCACTTTCCAACTTTTCTATAAATATATTCATGGTAATTGTTCTGATGAACTTTCCGATATAGTACTTAGATTTTATGAATTTAAGCACTGTATAATATTGGCAACAAGGTCTCATCAATTCACAGTTGAAATGGGTCGATGCAACCGTAAGTTCTATGCTAACAGTTTCTTCTCTCGTACTACACGCTTCCGGCGCCATGATTTCCAGCCAACTTTGATCTTCAAAAATTTAAATACAATGTCAATAGTTATCTACTGTCTTCTTGATTACCATTCTATTGTTCTTTCTCTTTAATGTTTCTCTTATTCTTTCACATTCAGTAACCCTTGAGTCTTAGTGGCTTTACTGCCTTGCATGTGGTGTAATGATTAAAAAAAAGATAACATCAGAAGAGTACATTATTTATGTATTAATGACCCGTGAAATCAACATGGCGACCCAAGGTCGATCGTAAGAATTGGCTTTCTGAATTAATTTAAACTTGAGAGAAAAAAAAAACGGAAGTAGGTGCACAATGTTTGGTCTTTTTTTCGGATGCTTGCATTAAAGATCAACATAATCGATTAAACTCGATGTTTGCATCGGGGAAAACACATTAAAGAAATGGGTTTCCTACGAACTCAGTATAAAACAGAACAAAATCAAATCATAGAAGCTTTTTTAATTACTTAAATGTCCCGGAAATATCAATGGTTATCTCTAACTTTGTTCAATACAAATGTTTTTTGACTGCTGATTGTTTTTTGTTTTTTTATTTTCATTATTTTCGTTAGAATCTCGTGGATATAATTTCTAACTCACCATCCAATGACATGAAAATGGATTTAAGACTAAGCTATGGAGTGCATTGCCTCTTATCCGAGACTAAATCCATGACGCATTTTCGCAATAGAAAAAATTGGTTTGATTATAGCCTGTAAAATTAAAGATATTATTTACATTAGATCATCGCGCGTGTCTCGGCGTTTCGCTGGGAATCGAGAGACAAATCTCTTTTAGTTTGTAGCCAACATTGCTGCCGTATAAACAGAATCTATCTTTTAGCGAATTTTCAATTCTTTGAAACCTTCATGTAGCATTTTGGCACTTTTCCAGTTGCGCTACTTTTTATATTCTACCACGATTCAGCTCCCAAGTGAGGGTCTAGTATTATCTGTTTCTGTGTATCATCTTCTTGTGATCGGTCGGCATGTAGTGGCCCCTTGGAGTTTGGGGGAGTGGGGTGATATGAAATGAACCGAGCTCCCCAAATCAGTATGAGGTCACAAGAGGCCCACTAATCTTTTTAAAATTAAAGACATGAAATATGACAAATGAAACAAAATGGACAACAGAACGCGGATCTAAGATTAATATAAAATTTATTTACAATGCAGACCTGAGTGGCCGTGGGTTAGATGGTCTGGTAATTGAAGGATGGTCGGACTGGATGTGTCGATGACGGGAAGCTGAGGTGTGGTTGTCCTGGTCGTGTCAACGACGGAACGTTGATGTGCCGGCGTTCTGGTCATGTCGACGACGGAACGTTGATGTGCCGGCGTTCTGGTCGTGTCGACGACGGAACGTTGATGTGCCGGCGTTCTGGTCGTGTCGACGGTCCGACTGGACGTGTCGATGACGGGAAGTTGAGCGGCGGTTGTCCTGGTCGTGTCGATGTTTGGACTGGTCGTGTTGATGATATGAATATTTCATCAAAAATGTTCAATTTCACATCAGAACTCTCTAGTAGTCATCGCAATTGACCAAATAATAGCAAGGTTCTATGAATAACTATCATTTTGCTTCTTTTTTTTTTCTCTGACGATTATTTAATTACCCCGACCCCAGTAATACGGGGCAACCTGGAGATCAAGTAACAAGTCTTCCGAAAACTTTATCACTCTCCTGAATATATTTGCTGATCTTCGTAATGCTGTTGTCTCAATAGTGTCATTTCTTCCTTGTCTTTTTTTAATTTTTTTTTCTCTTCAGAACCACAATCTACAAGAGCATTCCAATATTATTTCCATTTTTATTCTAGGGATAAAAAGTATAATTTACTTGGGAACAAGTGACAGCAGCTTTCATAATTTATTCAACACTTTAAGTTTATTTCAACAATACCGTGCATCTTTGCATCGTCTAAAGTTTTTTTTTATTTTCTCTGATCTCTGAGATCTTACGTGATTGTTCTCCTTGCCCCACTGATTATCGGAATGACCGTCATTGTTCATTTTCGCCACTTCCATTAATGTTTGTTTTCTTTGTATCCTTCAGTTTCAGTCAGTGTCTCCCCGCTACAAAATTTTCATTTAGGATTTCTTGACCGACTCTCATATCCTTACCTCTACCAAACTCGAATTGCTTTGCAATTTTTTTGTTTTAATTCTTTTTAGGTTTTGTCTTTCTGCCAGACAGTATTGGTTATCTACTCGGCACCAACTGTTTTGGAGTTGCAGCCAGAAGCATCGGGCGGTAAGACATTTCTTGGATTGTAATTCATTTTCTTTCTTTTTTTCCATTTTGAATGCACCATCAAATTCACATGCCTGTTGAGGAGGAAAAAGGTGATGAGACATAGATTAACATTTACGCGCTTATTAATTGACTCTCATCTTGAATCTCTGTCGTCGTCTGTTGCTATTTTACTGTTGCATTGTACTCAACAAATCGTGATGACGTGATTCAAAAGATAAAAGAATGCTGGACGCTTATCGTATTGAAAGTACTTTTATTCATTTAGTGCTGTGAGGTATCAAGCTAATAAAATTTAGTTGGGACATAAAATACGCAGGTTGACTGAAAGGTTCAAAGGTTGACTAAGATATGGTCATGGAATGTGACCAAATGAGGTTTATTTTTCAACATAGTCCCTCCTTGTGGTCCACATCGGTGTTGCAATACTTGTTGAAGAAGCTTTCATCTTGTATGTCAAAAAAATTCACCAACAACAGTACTAACGTCATCATCACTGCGTTTTTTTGTTTTTGTTTATTTGTTTTTTTTTTGTTTTTTTTTGTTTTTTTGGGGGGGGGGTTCATGCTGGGGAAAAGGTGACATTTAGCTGGGGCTAAATCAGGAGAATAGGGTGGTTGATCAACCAGTTCAAAGCCACAGTTACGCACAGCAGCCATTGAAACCAAGGACTTGTGTGCTGGAGCATTGTCCTGATGATTAAAGATCCCTTTCGTCAGTTTTCCTGTGTCTTTGGTCTTGATAGCCTTTCGTAACTGCCTCATCAAATTGGCATATCATTGATGCTGTGGCTCTTTTGAAGATAGTCAATAAACACAATGCCTTTTGCATCCCAAAAAAACTCTCACTTTCCCGACACATTGGCCTTCATTGAAGCAGGTATGTTTCCACTGTATCACTTGTTTCTTTGTCTCTGACTCAAAATGATGAACCTAACATTCTGGGTTAGGAAACGTTCAACAAAACCAGATGGATTTACCTCAAACAATGTCAGATGTGATGAGCCTGGTGCATTTTTGATCAGGTGTCGAAAGATGTGATATTCACCGGACAGAAACTTTCGTCTTGCCAAGCAAGTTCATTGTGCTGAATATTCACAAGTGTCTCAAGAGATATGCTAATATCATTGACTGTATAATTTATAGTTAATCACCTGTCACCCATCACTATGTGATGAATACGATAATTTTTTCCTCGATGGTGGCAATCGCAGAACGCCCAAACCTTGGATCATCTTCAAGACTCTCACCTCCCCTCCTAAATTCACATGCGAACTTTTGCACTGTTTATAAAGTTTAAGTGTCATCCTCTAATGTAGCAACTATGTCAGCATGAGTGACCTTGGGAGTAAAACCTTTTTTCTGTAGGTACTACATGTTAACACGATGCCAAATTATGTCTATTTTAAAAAGAAGTTGCTACTTGTTACTTTTGAAGTCATTTTTGAACAGTCAGATGCCAGTTTACCTGCAACGAAACAATGTACTTAGTAATAAGAAGAGTTGAAATTAATGTATGCATGATTTTACAGTTCCAGTATCACTCCTTCGTGCACCCTCATAATTATAAGCTTCTTAGAAATTGAATGCTATAAATACGGTTTTAGCATCGATGGTGAAATGGCGATAAGGGTTATACTGCAAACAAGGATCGTGTCTGGTTCTCGGCACACGTGACTAAACGGACTGTAGTCACACTACCTGAACCAACTTGAATGCTTCGATTCTGATAATTAATAATAATCTTTGGATATGTGCAGTTTCCTCGATGCAAGAACAACTTGATGTGACTGTTTCTCGATCGTTAGTCTCACTTTATCTTACTTTACAAATAACATGTTGACTTTCCTCTGAACACAACATGACGTTGTAACGAGAGGGGGGGGAAGATATTTGTTCTCTTGATTACGTTTCTCTCGTTACGGGCAGGTGTTATATTCATGATACAACAACAGCGTAGCTCACGGACAGGACGGAACGGAATGCCTGAAAGGAAAAATAATGACAAACATGCTTTGTTCTCAGAGAGACTTTTATATACTACAATATACATAAAACATTGTGTGTGTGTGTGTGCGCGCGCGCGCGCGTGCGCGTGTGTGTATGTCATGTGGAGTACTATATGTCACATATATCTACAACTCAAAGCAAAGTATAAGGAGGAACAAAGAGGAAAGGTCTTAGAATTTGGAGATATTCCTGACCTGGAGAAGCCATTTTTAGGACTCGTGACTTAAAGGGGATGGATTTATCTATGTCCTAAAGAAAAACTGTATCGTGTGCTTGTAAGCTGGGGAAGTAGGCTCGGCCAAATGCCGATGCTAGAAGAAAGCAACCTTCTCGTTTTGGAGCTACCAAAATAATATTTAGCCGCTAGACCGTCAATATCCGGAGTTTTTTCGGTCGATGTTAGTCTTTTCGTCTTCATCTTTTTATTTAGGAGGGAAATATATAGAGAGAAAGAAAATCAAAGATAGAAAAAGAGACAAGCAAATGTTTTGTTGTAATATGAATTCCTTTTTATTTGTACATTTTTTATTTTTATATTTGATTTGATTGGACTCACTACAATTTCAAATTCAAATGAAAACACACCCACGCAATAAACGAAAATTACATCGTACACCTTTTTAAAGAAAAATTCTTTCATTGAGGTTTTATGAAAATTACATTCTTCCTTGCTTTGCTAGTTTCTTTTTTTTTTTTCTTTCTTTCTTTCTTGTATTTCGATCTTTATTGTATTTTTCTAAAATAAAACCTTGTAAAACAAATACAATTGGTAAATATGGGTGGCGCAATCACCTCCCCAGCTGGTACGGCTCTGCGAGAGAGAAAGAACTTCTCTCGATATAGCCTTTTCCGATCTTTGCATAATTCGATAAAACCATTTAAAAACTTAATCATCATTATTAATTCGTATTTTAATTATAAATATCTCGCGAATAAATATTGCATTTTCATGAATAAAGGTTACCTTGTAAATACAGTATTGTATTAATTTTTGAATTAGGATTCATTAAAGAAACCTTTCAGACCCCTAAATACGAAAAATAATATAATAAATAAAATTGATATTTTCTTTTTATTCCAGTCGATATATTTTCTTAAATAAACGTTTGTTAATCCTAAATAAGTAAAACTAAAACAAAGAAAGATGCCTACACAGAAACGCAAAGTAAACCAATGTTAATAAGTTACTGCTTTCCGCGGCTTTTAGAAAAATTCAGGCAACATTCGTCCTAACGGCGAGTTAAATCATTATCATCCTGCTACGGTTTTGTTTACCTACAGGTTTGTTTGTTTTTTGTTTGTGTTTTGTCTTGTTTTGTTTTTTTAACTTGTTAACCGCTAGTCCTGTAAAAGAACTGATTATCTCGTCACTTTTACCGCTTAAGGATTGTGAGACAACAGCGTCAACCTCTAAGTGTCCTCATGAAACTTTTAGTAGCAGAAAATAGTAACTTTGAAAATTTCTAAGGTGAAGGGAGAATAAAAGAGAATCATTGCGTTGCTGACCCTAAGAACCTGCTGATATTTAATTTTTCTTAATGGACTGTGATTGGACGGTTCAAAGGTGAACTGCTCCCCCCCCAACACCATTTTGAAGGGGAACGGAGAACTGGGACTGGACCTTAGCAGCAGTTGGAAACGTGACCGCTTAGAGAAGAGGTTCGTTTTTCTCTCTCCCTACTGAAAAGGCAGGCAGCGTTTGCCCATAAGTGAAGGATGCATGGGTAATAAGTTGCTGAAGGCAAGTTTCCTCTTCAGAGAAAATTTTGAGAAGTCCTCTCGAAGATTCCCCAGAAAAGAAAGTTTGATCACAAACTCGGTTGTGCCGAGGTGGTGTTAAATCGTAGGCCTAGAATGGCTGCTTACTGGAAGTTCAATCTGTATTTACTGGACAGGCGGGTCTTCCAGGAACAGCTAACTAGCTTAGTGCGGCGGGAGCTAGTGACGGCGGTTATCGGGAATAAGTGGTGGGAGAGACTTAAAGATAGGATTAGGTCCTTCACCGCTGATTTCAGCAAACGGCTCGCCCTAGATAAAGGTGTAGACGCTTAAGGCTAGTTTTTCCCCGGCGGTGGCTGGGGGCCCTAGAAGTAGCCTTAGAGAGCGCTATATGGGCCAGGTAATTAGACATAGGTTAAACAAGTTGTCTTCCGAAGGTGTGAACATGGGCGCAGATTTGTGCAAGTAAGAGATCTGTCGAGGTTCCGATCGTTACATTCGTGAAGTCAAAACCCTGGATGGGACATACTCTTCTGACCACTGACATGTGCGAGGCGTTTCGGCGGCATTGCGAGAACCGGTTTACCAAGGAGCCTAGTCTCCGTGATAAGGAGTTTCGTAGCTATCTGGCTGACTTTCCTCGGCTTTCGCCGACTGAAGCGGCTAGCTGCGAGGGAGAGATCACGGAGGGTGAAATCTATGCGGCATTGAAGAAGGTCGGCAGAGGTAAGTCGCCCGGTCTGGATAGTTTACCCTATGAATTGTACTTGAGGCTGTCGCAAATCTTTGTCCCGATTTTGACTGTGGTGTTCAACAACTGGTTCCGGCAGGTGTCCATCCCCAACCGGCTCACCAGGGGTGTAATCACGCTGTTGAAAAAGTGCAAGGGTTTTGGGGGGAAATTAGATGATTACAGGCCCATATCTCTGCTAAACACAGAGTTAAAGATTTTGGCCAAGGTCCTGCAGGAGCGTTTGCGGTCAGTTGCCGGGTCTCTGTTGGGTCCTGAGCAGACTTGTACTGTGAGGAGCCGAACAATTCAGAGCACGATCATAGAGGGTGTAAAAAGACGACGATGAGGCCACGCTGATCAATTTAGATCAGTCCAAGGCATTTGATAGGGTTGACCATCGCTACTTTGCTGCTGTCCTGCAGGTCACCGGATCCGAACCCGACTTCTGCCCCTGGATTACCCTCCTGTATCGCTCCCCCATTGCTGTGGTACAGGTGAACGGGAAGCTATCGGGCGTTTTTGCGCTGTCTAGGTCGATCCGTCAAGGTTGTCCACTGTCGCCCCTACTTTATACTTTGGCGTTGGAGCCTCTCCCTCCATGGCTAAGGGACAGGGCGTGCAGTCCGGCCTTACGTAGAATTGCTGTTCCTGGAGTGGCTCGAGCCAGGGTTTCCGCGTACGCCGATGAGGTATCTGCTTTCGTATCATCCCGCAGCGATATTGAGGCGGTACTTAAGGCGCTTGATTGGTACGAAAAGGTGACAGAGGCCAAGATTAACCGCGACAAGTCGTCCGGCTTGCGGTTAGGTGCCTGGAAGGGTGTCGATCTTCTGGGCCCTTCGGTTGGACGGATGGACGGTCCTGTCCGCATTCTTGGAGCGTGGTTTGGACCCGACCTCCAGCTGGAGAAAAATTGGTCTGAAATACGAACAAAGGTCGACGCGGCCGGTCAGACTTGGTGTCAACGGATGTTGTCCATGAAGGGCAGGGCGGAGGCGTGTGCCACTTACGTTTATCCGATTGTCTTTTATCGATTGTCTGTACTTCCTCTCTGTAAAAACCATAGGAAACCGCTCGAGCGCTCGCTATCCTCCATTTTATGGAGGGAACGCAGGCATCAGGTCGACAGACGAGTCTGTGCACAACGTCCGTGACATGGGGGGCTGGGAATGCCACACTTGGTGAGCCACAAACTTGTCTCGAGGTTGGCTTTCCTACGCCGCGCATTGACAGGAGATTCGATTATGGTGGGAATTGTTAGGGATGCGTTCTCTTTCCTTACTATCAGCCCCCCATCTCGAGGGTTGAGCGCCATCGTAAACCTTGGGATCAATCGGATCTCCTTCGCGAATGTCGGTCGGCCTTGTTCGCTGTTCCTCGGTCCAGTGACCATTCTCAGCCTAGGAAGGTCTTCAGTCGGCATTTAGTGGAGGGGGTCGCGAAGGATTCTCTACGTGAGCAGCTCGACTTGTCAGCGGGGTGGGGGGTTCGCTCTTTCTGGTCTTGGGCGCCAGCGGCGGATTATCTCAGTAACTCTGTTTTCGCTTACCTGGCGATTGGCTCGGAATCGGCTGTCTCTTAATGACAAGGTCTTCATATGGGGCTTGGCGGATTTGCCAAACTGTTTTGGTTTAGAGGAAACGGCTTTTCACGCCTCCTAGCATTGTCCTTGGGCCCGCCCCTTATGGGACCATGTCAGCGAGTTGACAGCTCGTCTCGCTCCCGAAAAGCTCGTGCTCACTGATCGCGTATACGCGTGTGTCGCCCCCGTAATCTAGGGTAAAACGAATGGTGTTTCTGACGCTGCTGGCCACGGCCCGAATGGTGATTTGGACGACGCGATGAAGGAAGTCTTGCGAGGCAACCATCTTTCTCATGAGAATCTAATTCGTTTCTTTGAGCATCAGCTCAAGATGAAGATTAGAACTGATAGAAAACGCTTGCATTCGACAGTCTTCAGCGAAAGGTGGGTGAAAGAGGCGAGCTTGGTTTGTTTGAACGGAGTTAGCCTTGATTTTCTCTTCTAGGTCAACCTACGTCACATCAGAGTAGTTTCATGTGGAGCCATCTCCTTGGTTAGGTTAGACAAGCTTTTGTGTACCTTGTTAATGTGAGTAAGAGTTGTTCCTTGCCTGTTCCCAGATGCCTCTTTGGTTATGATCCAAGTTGAGATTCCCATCCTCCCCAGTTTGTTTCGGCCCCTTCTTATACCGACTGGGTCAGCTTTTTATTTCCCATGTCCGTATATTTTCTCCTTTCCCAATCCCTTAGCGAGGGAGACTCTTGATTTTGTCCAAAGGACAGAATACAGCGGCCTCTCTTTATTGACGGTTGGGCGGGCCCTACTAACATCAGTTATGTTTAGTTTACTTTGTGTTTATATTTAGTCTGTTTTGGGGTTCATTCCCTCCCCTCTCATTCTATTCATGGGAGCGCGTTTTGTAGGTTCCCCTTGAGAGGATGTTGTATTATGGTGTATGGAGGATTGATTGGTGACGGACGAGTTCTAATGGTGAACGTGGAAATTGTAATGTGTGAATGGGTCGTGAATCAGATTAGCTAGGTATAAGATATTTTGTGATGACCAGCCTCAACCCCTCCCCATTTTGGCGTTGTGCCGCAATTGTATTTTAGATACAATAAATAATAGTTATCTTCCGTCGACTTCGGCCTTTTCCTAACCTCTTACAAATAACAAACAAAATTATTAAAAAAAAAAGGAGAATGTTATGTAAAATAATGGAAAGATGAATTTAAAAAATAATACAATAAACTAATTTTATTTATTGCGCTTTCTCTTGAGAAGAGAAAATTAAGATTTATATAAAAAGAAATAAATGTAAATTAAATTATAAATGGTGGAGATAAAGAAAGAAATATTAACCTAAGTTTGTTTCCACTTGACGTGTTTAAAATAACTAAAAGAAAGCCAGACGGTCAGTAAAAAATAGATTTGATGTGGAAGATTTTTTTCTATCTTTCTAACAAGAGATTGGCTCGAACAAAAGCCACCAATATCAGGCTGGCAGTTAATGTAAAAAAATTGTATTTCCAAAAAAAGGATACACTTTGGATTTTTTTTAACTAAAAAGTAAGGTGACTTTCGACCACGTAAATTAAAATTTGGTTTGTGGCTAATATAAAAACTTTAACTGTTCTTTGGAGAAATGAGAAGAATTTCGGCGGTCACATGCTAATAATCGATGGTTGGTTGTGACAAATTTATTAAATAAGTAAGAATTTTGAGAGGCTCTCACAAGTGGATGTACTCGGCTGTTTTTTTGTTTTTTTTGTTTTTTTTGTTTAATTTTTGTTTTTTTAACGAAAGAAGACGCGAGAGAAACAGAAGAAAAAGAACCAAGAACTAAAAGAAACCATAAAAGAAAAGTGATTAATTCCTGAAATTAATAAAAACTGAAAAAAATTAAATAAACTGTTGTTTAAAACAAGAATGCAACGAGACCTATCTCGATATTAGTGTGGTTCCCCTTGAGAATAAAATTTGTTAAAGTCTCAGCGGCTCTGGGGAATGTTCCGACCTTTAAATAAATGGACGTATTTTTTTTGTTTTTTGTTTTTTAGAATATGTATTATTTGAACCTTTTCTTGAAAGGTATTATATCTTCTCAAAAAAAAAATATTGACTGCTGAAAGTGTTGCGATAGCCACGTGTCTGTTAGTCGATCCCCGCAAACATTAAAAATGAAGAAGTGACACCGCCGGTCAAAACAAAGATAACTAGAACAAGGTGTTTAGATTAAAAATAATGTCAAATTTTAGTCAAATTTATTATTAGCAACCGATACAATTAATAGGAACAAAGGTGGCAGATGTTTTAAATACACTGGTTGGTCGTGTTGGGAATGGGAGTTAACTTTTGAGTTTTGACCCTAGATGTGCCAACAGTTTGTAGACCGATGATTAAAAACCGGAGCAGCTTGGGTAGTTTTGAAGGTCAGTAAGCAGTCGGTGTGTTGAGTTGGTTAACTGGCGGCCTTATCCCCGGGTAGGCGACTGAAACCGCTGTTATCCACGTGATGATTGGTATTCAGGGCAGTGAATCTTGATTCGCCGAGTAGGTTGGTAAAAGACTTTATACCATAAAAGAAACAATTGATCATCGTATATCATGCAACGTAGGAAAGACTGAGATTGTCCTGAAAAGGATAGCTTGTTGTCGCATATCATTTGGTGAGAGAAAAGTAAAACTTAGGTTGTCCTGAAAAGGACAGTATATCGTGCAGCGAAGATTGACTTAATCAACTATCCTTTTCAAGACAATATTATCACATATTGTGTAGCCGAGAGAAAACTAGGGTTGTCTTAAAAAGGACATTTAGAATTTGGTATGTCATGTAGCCAAGAGAGAAGTTAGGTTTCAGGCGAAGATGTTGTAAGTTGAAGTTAGTTTGGAGATAGCCGGGTTAGCGGAAGTTGATGTTGACAATGTCGGCTACTACTACTTGCTAGCTGATGTTGGAACAGGTACTACATAATCATCATCTTCGCCAGGATCGAGTAGTCGTCTTGGGTATTTATCAAAGACTCCCTACTGAGTCAGGATGCAACACAAGGTCAGTTATTTAACGTGGGGAAACCGAGCGCTTACACTCGGACCATTGATCAAAATTTACCCATGAATAACGATTGCAAAATATCTCCAAAACGATGTACAGAACTAATAATCTCGAACAAACTGTTCAAGGTTACATTAAAGTGTTTCGTTCGCTGAAACAGAATAATAACAGCGTAGCATGGCGTTTCGATAAAAGTATGTAAGAAAATTAAAATTTTATTTAAAAAAATGATATGAAACTGACATTTTAATTTTTGAACTGGTTATCTTGCCTTCATAATAATAATAATAATGAGGACAAAAGGAAAATTTTGTGCAAACTTATTTATGTATTTGGTATTCTGTTTGTTAATATCTTTTCAGTAAATGTAAATTTCTTTCAGGCTTCACTACGGAGTTTCGAGTCTTGTTTGTTGCGTTTACGCCTTATGAATAATCGGAATAAGAGAAGTGACGTCATCTTTTCTCTCTCTCTCTCTCCCCAGTAAAAAAATCCTATTAAAACATATGACATTATAAATGATGTATGAAATTAAAACAATTTAGTACTAAGTGGCTTTGTTAGTTGCCT
Source organism: Acanthosepion lycidas (assembly GCA_963932145.1). Classification (NCBI taxonomy): domain Eukaryota; kingdom Metazoa; phylum Mollusca; class Cephalopoda; order Sepiida; family Sepiidae; genus Acanthosepion; species Acanthosepion lycidas. The sequence continues at coordinate 136,360,484 of OZ010577.1, forward strand.
TTCTCTTTCATTACACTGTCAAAATTTAAGATATCAGCTTGACAACCAGATTATTATTAAGTGCTTCATTTTATTCAAATGCAATCCTTTTTTTTTCGACAATATCTATATCATCTTGTGCTAGACCCGTAATTCTAAGAAAGGTCTGTTTTTTATTTTTAAGATTTTGACTCCCAAATCTTTTATCATATTTATGTTGCCTATTATTGCAACTCCCAAATCGCCATTCTATGATCTTTAAGCAATTTGAATTCTCATCCCTTATCCTTGGCTGATTGTCTTTCCATGATAGCAACTTACTCATTAGGCTACAAAGGCTAACTATCAGCAGTCATTCAAATTTAACCCTATAGTTGCATTCTTTACTTCTACAAACGTCACACGCCGACATTTTGTTTGTTTAATAATAAAGGATATGGCCTCATCTAAAACAATTCAGACTATTTTCAACAATTATAGATTTGATAAAACATTTCCTTAGCCACTGATTCAAATCAGTAAGAAAGTCTTTGTTTCCTACTCTTAAAAACATAATTTTTTTTTTTTTTTTCAATTTCAAAAATCAAAATTTTCGTGTTTTTCCAGCTGGATATGTGGACTTGGGTGTATGGTACTTATTGGTTTCTGTTGTGTTTGCGTAAGTATTTTGGAGAGTTTTAAAAAATCCTTTTTTATGGTTACAGATTACGTAAAGAAAAATTACTTCAGAAAATAAAGTGCATCTAAACAGATAGTGTTCCAAAATTATAAATTCCGTTTGCCAAGTAAATCTCGACAGATAATTTAGGCCCGTAATCAAACGTTGTAAAAATGCCGACATGAAATAAGTTATTTTTTTACAAAATATAACAGCTGACCCGAGAAGTCAAAGTAGCTATTGTCAACTTAGGAACAGTCTACTAATTGGTCAAACAATTTGCTTCGGATTTTATGTTTGCCTTATTTACAAAACAAATTGATACAAAAATGTTCTTTTCTTTTTCTTAAGATTGTCGATAATATTTCTGATCTCAGTTTATTAATAACAACAAAACACGAACAACTTAAAATGTCGCTCCGAAACGTGAACTGTAATAATTTTACAAGAGTTGGCGGAAGACAAATTGTACTAAGCCATTTATTATGCTTACATTTGATTTTCTGAACCGATTTGTAATTTGCAATTAAATTGAATGCTGACAAAGTTAATTTGTTGCTTTTTACATATTTTAATTTTTGTTCATAAATTAACAATATTGAATTAGTTTCAGAGAATTTAGAGATCGTGGCGAGAAATTGTAATCAAATATTTAGAATCTGGCGCTTCTTTTTAAAAACGTGTTAAAGGTCTGAGGTGTAATACGTGATTTTCTATTTGATAATATGAAACAAATTAATCGTAAAATTTGTTAGTATTATAGACTCGTAATTCCGACCCAAGTACTTCTTGATTTCAGGTCCCATTAGCAACAGCGATTTCGCAACTGATAATTCCACATTTTGGACTTGGACTTGCTTTGGGTACGTAAAAAAACCTCACCAAATCCACGTTCTCTTGATTTTATTTCATTTCAAAATTTCCATTAATTGATATTATCTCAAATTTTATACAGAATTATAAAATAATCTCTAGTAAAATGAATAGGACATTCAATTTAAGATTCCAGTTAATATTAAAAAAAATATATTTAAAAATCCAAGTGACATTAATATAAATAAATGAACATACATCTCTGTCGCTCTATTTACGTGTCTTCGGTCTGATTAAGTTTGTGCATCTGACGTGGTCTACCCACCAACGCGTGTTTGTGTGTCTGTCTCAATCTCACTCTCCGTTCGAGCGCTTTTTCAATGTTAAAATTCATATAACTTTTTAAGAAAGCAGTTTCTAGGATATTTAAAACCCTCAACTTACATGACGTTGTAAACATTTGTGATACTTTTGCCAGATTAAATGCTGATGTTCACCATTGCTTACACGTAAAAGCAATTTTATTTTTTTTGCAATAGAAAATTCAGAAATTTTGCTACTAATTTTATTAGTAACATTTTGTTTTGTCCGATTTCTGCTTTCCAAGCAAATAATCACACGCTGTGCCTTAAAAACAAACCATATTTCCTAAAAATATTTTATCACTTCTTGAACCGTTTCTTCTCTCATTTCATTTCTGTTGTGCTTTATCTCACAATTTTCAGGTTGCCACTCTACGTGAACCGAAATTAAAAGACTAAGCCTTAGGACTCATATTTGGACTCCTATTCATTATCCTTTCGAGTCTATCTTAGCATAACACTTTAATTAGATTAGAGAAAGAATCTAAATGGATGGGTTCTTCAAAGGAAACCTAAAAGTATCTGTGGCCTAATTGGTAAAGTGTTATTACGGTAAAACAAGTTCCCAAGGATAAGAGATGTCAGTTCAAATCTTGCTAGGGAATTAATCTTTATTACCATTTGATGCTATACTGTTAACGATCATAAAATGTGTGGAACAATAATTAATGCGAGGTAAAAATCAAAGTTTAAGAAATAATCGACAGTTCAGTGGATTCTAGGAAAAGATCAAATAATACCCATGTGGACAATTCGCCCATCGACGTAACATTGATTTTATTTTCGTAAATAAAATATTCAATGCCCCTTTAAGTATCTCCATGTTCTGCTGATATAAACCCTGTTTCCTTCAGGAACAATTTCCATCTCGCAAGCTGTGGATCTTATAGCGTAGAAGATATCTACCATCAAGTGTTGCCTTCCTGCTTATTTTTAGCAGACTGTCAATTCAATACAAACCAACGGTCAACCATGGTATAATGACAATGCAAATTCGGAATACCATTATACCTAACTTCATCTCTTTTTCCCCCCGAAAGTAGGGATTCATAATCGCGCCTATAAGATTTTTAATGAAATTACTTTTAACCAAAAATCCTGGCGACGAACAGACAAGCTGATAAAGAAGAAATAAAACAGAAAGACTTAATTAATAAGGGAGGAGTGACGCTATAAATGGCAACCTTTCGGTGTGACCCAATCAAAGGCAAATGAAATGAAAAAAAACAAAAAAAAAAACAAGTTAAAATAGATAAACTCAAAAACGCTTCTCCTAAGATAATCGGAGACTATTACAAAATTTGCGTCAAGTTCGCGGGATGATTTTTTTTTTACTTCAAGATAATGATTAAAACTGTTTAAAACTAAAACAAGTAATTCATCGAATAATATAGGTGGTGTTCGATTCTCTGTATTTATTTTTCAGTAATTTAAAATGTTAGCAGCAGTTGTATTATAGTATTACTAAACGTCTTGTAAATGATTCTCTTGACTCAAAAATAAAATGTCTACCGGAAAAGAACATCTGTTTTTTCACTGTGTCGGGTGAGACTATATTTTTTTCTCTCTAGAATCTATCTTACATATCTATGTCTACTATTCGTCTATGCTTGGAATATTGGTGCCACATATGGTCTGGTGCCCCTCCTATTTACTTGAACTCCTTGATAAGATCCAAAGAAGAATCTGCAATATTATTGGTCCTGATCTGGCGGCTCAGCTCCAGTCACTTTCCCTCCGCCGTAAGGTTGGCTCACTGAGTCTTTTCTATAAATACCTTCATGATAATTGTTTAGATGAGTTCTTTGCTATGGTACCTAGAGTTTTTGAATTTAAGCGCAGCACTAGACTGGCGTCAAGATCTCATTAATTTACAGATGAGCTGGCAAAATGTAGCTGTAAGTTCTATGCTAACAGTTTATTTTCTCGCTTGTGGAACCCACTACCGGCTCCATGCTTTCCAGCCAACTTTAATCTTCAAAAATTCAAACGCAATGTCAATCACTATCTACTATCAACCTTATTACTATCTTTTCTTTCTGCTCATTAATGTTTCTGATCCTAATTCTTACACACCCTATAACCCCTTGTGTTTTAGTGGCATTTCCTGTCTTGCTTGGGGGGATTCCGATAAAAAAAATGTTGATTTGAATTTTGTAGCCTAATTGTAAGCTGATTCATGATTTTATATTCCTGTTGTTTTTGCAGGCATTACAGATGCGGCCTTGATGCCGTTGTTGGCTTTGCTCGTTGACAAACGACACAACGGCGTTTATGGTGGAGTTTACTCCATTTCTCAATTGGCTGTGTGTCTTGCCTACGCCCTTGGTACGTTAACATCTCAATGGCACTAATTCTTTAATGGCTTTGCAAACGACGCACTAATATTTGTTTTAGAATGAACTTATCTTGTGTGCAAGAGCAACAACAATAATAATAATAATAATAATAATAATATCCATCCTTCATCTTTTCTTTCTGGAAGCGCTGTATCTTTAATCATAGTTTATTGGGTTGCCCATATATGGCTGTCGAAGCAAAAGCATTTATAAATCAAATAAAGACTGCTTGAGGAAAGTTAAAAGAATGAAAATGAGATTTTATTTTCTATAAAACAAAAAAAAAAATCAGTAAAATATAAAAATGTGTTACATAACGTCTTTTCGCTTCTGAAAAGAAAACTAGAGGATATTGCAAAAGGCTGTCATTATTCATAAACCAGAAGCACATTTTTCCTCTCCGGCGTTTACGAAAAAAATTTTTAACCAGCCAGGCGCACTGCATAGTAATTGGAGTATATGAAAGGCAAAAAAAAAAGTTATCCCAACAATTTTATATTAAAAACATGTTTTCCTCTTAATTCCTTCGTAACTTTGTTAAGATAATACATTTTTTTTTACATATAATTATTGGAAATCTCTAACCCAATATAAAATAGGGCTATATTCATTGTCTTCTTGATAAGTCAAATCATCTAGTTTGAATAAACTGATCCATTTGTGTATCAAATTTTAATAAAGCTTAGAAAAATCTCTTTTTTTTTTTCCAGTTCCAAATGAAATTTATTTAATTTACTTGATTCATTTTCTCAAACAAAATTGTTTCTTGAATGTATTGAAAACAAAAATTTTGCTTTCATCTAGGGCCATCTATTGCTGGTCACGTGGTGAAATCATTCGGCTTTGTTACGTAAGTAACATTCCTTCTAAGACTTGTTTAGATGAGTTGCAGTTTGAAATCCATAAATATTAGAACTTGTAGAATCCTAATTCTACATCTTTACGAATTACTAAAAATAACTTTTTCAATTTCTTTGCAAGTGGATCACAGCGACTTTTTGAACAGAGCTAACTTCGCACATATTTTTTGAATTTTCGAGTTCTAATTGGTCAATAAACATATAAGTGGGCGTTGCTATCCACCCACGCACAAGTTTGTAACCATCGCGTGACCAAGTTAAAATTTTTGGCGCCTATTTTTCTGAAGCCTACCTAAGTAAATAAATACAGAAAACTAACTCAACTTCACCAGGAATTTTCAAAGTTTCATGTCATGGGATGCGTTTTTGTAGCCCCCCCCCCCTGTGTGTATGTGATATTATGGTGACTGGAGGATTGATTAATAACGGACAGGTTCTTTTGATGAATGTGGTAACGAGTGAATGGGTCGCGAATCGGATTAGCTAGGTATAGGATAGCAATCCCCCAACTTTTTCGGACTTGTGTCAAAATTTTGTATTTTTGCAAAATAAATCTCATGAGTATTGTGACTTCAAACTATTTGCTACACAAACCCATGTCACTTCATCTGAAGTTTTCTAAGTTACTTGTGAACATACAAAAACTTCCAGAAATTTTCACACGCTCATCAGTCCATTCACCCAGCAGCTCATAATTGTTTCTGCTAGTGAATAAGCATTGCAACATCTTCCAAGCTTTCACGAACATTCCAACTTCAACAGCAGTCAAAGGAAGACAACTTTACTCGAACTAAATTTACACAAATTTAATGTAAATTTATTGTCCAACACAAACTGTTTAATTTTCTTACCAACAGCTTATTACTACATTACACTTTGTGAAATTTTAATCACAATTTTTGCAACACTTAACCTCTCAGTTAAACTCACAAGCTTCATTCACACACACACACACACACACACACGTAAACCTTTAACAAACAAGATTTCAATCAAATATCTACGCCTATTATTACAATACATATCATTGTAATTTTCTTACAATATAAATGAAAATTGTTATTCAATATAAATGACTTTGTCTTTTCGCAGTATTGTTTTATGCTTTTCTGTTTATTTTCGTTGAGGAATGTGTTGGGGATATGTTTTGCACACGCAGCCCAAATTTGAATACATGTCAATCCCCCTCTAAAACCATTGTTGATAGCGTATCCCACATCGTTATTCTTCCTCTTCTAGTGGAGGAAACGTTGCCAGCTAATTGCTGTTAATGACAAAGCGTTTTTTTTTCTTAAAGAATAACTCTAGAAACCTCTTAATAATTTACAAATATCCTCCACATTTAGACAGTTTTAGTCTTTGTTCCAGTAGAAAACCGATCACTTTTTAGAAAATTAAAAATAAAAAAATGAACCGACTGTACGGCGATGGTTAACAAGTTAGTTTTGCAGTTTTAAATATACATTCTTCAGTCTACCCCAACTTCAATGCCCGTTACCACTGCTTGGAAAGTTTCTAATGGACATTGATGGTAGTTTTACTTTTAATTATTATTATTCAACCCCTTCCGATAACGTCAATTAAAATATAATGCAACTCAAGTAAAGGTAAACAATTTCATATAAGATTTTTTTTCCATTCTCAAATTTAATGACTTGATGGTGGTGGTGATAACAATAATATTAGGTTGGTGCAAAAATAATGACGGTTTTTGACGTATTTTTTTAACGTCAAAAACCGTCATTATTTTTGCACCAACCTAATAATAATGACAATAATATTGAGTATTCAAGGAAAGTTACATTGACAACAGCTATATTGTCTGTTCACTTTCAGTCAGTGTTTAAATATTAGCACAAATGTTATTTGTATTTTGCAGGTTAATGAGGGCAATAGCTGCATTGAATATTGCCTATGCCCCTCTATGTTGGTTCCTTCGAGATATCAGTGGCCAGACTGAGACAGACGTACGTAAATAAACTCTTATTTTAAAACATTTTTTGTCTCGCAGCATTACAATCAAGGAATTTTATTTTATTTTTATATTTAGGAGTTTGTGTCTTCTCATATAAGGACAATAAACATTTTTGAAATAATTACTTATTAACTACAAATATTAGATTCAAGATGTAATGGATGCTTGCCATTGCACAATGGTTAGTAAGGTCATGTCTGCGGTTCCGTGATGACAAGTGAACTCAAGTCAGTCAAGTACAAGACACATTTGATGTCATGATTTTCATATTCAAGGTTATGCCTCCAGTTGACACAAACCTATTTATGCTAATTTATTATGAGCAAAGCATAAGTTTTTATTCTGCCTTAAAATATACATTAATATAGGTACCGCCACTAACTCGCTGAAAAAGGGCATACTATGATGAAAAAAATGCCCCAAACTTAATAAAAAAACAAATTATCATTGAAATCTTTATTATTAAGACGAAACATCAAAGTATTTTTTTTAAATTTTGACTCCTTTCTAACAGGTTCAAAAATTTGGATTAAAAAACCTTTTTGTGTGTGTAGGTGTGTCAACAGAGCTGGTTATGGTCATTTTCTCGCCGGTTTTTCTGGTAAAATAACACATTTAGAAATTCTTACAAAAATCAAGTAATTGTCGGATTTTAATGAAACTTTCTGGACATATTCACAAATGAATGAATTTATTTTTGAAATTATTTTTAGAAAATCTTGGTAAAAATATTTCTTTCTACAACTGTTAACGCCAAACCACATACACCTTACTTAATTTCAATAAATTTTCTAGAATTTAAAATCGTCAGAGAAATGTATTTTATTAATTAAAAGCAAGACACCTTGGAGAATGTAAATCAATTTTTTTTTTTCAAACTAATATCAAGTTCCCTAAAATCTGCTCCAAATCATAAAATAAAAATTGCAAAACAATCTAATTATTTTATGTTAAGCTTTTAATTGCTTTTAGGGAAATTATATTCTTATATTTCGATGAATTTTTAAAATTGTTTGCATTTTCTTTTTTCTAATTATAAAGTTTCCAGAGTACTTTAAGATTCTTCAAAATATCGATAATTAGGTTAAGAGAAGAGACTATATTTACTAAGTGAAAATTGAAACGTTTAATACAAATCCCACCAAACTTTTATAATTACAAAAAATTTTGTCTAAATGTTTTTGTTTTTTTTTAAAGCATGGTGTTTCATGACATGATGGCTAAAGGGCACGTTTTTGTTGCCCTCCTTATATGCATAACTTTTAGTCTTAGTTAAAAAAAATAATTTTTTTTAGTATTTAATTTTTTTTAAGTTTTATTCTTTTTTTGTGAGTTATATTTTGATAAAAAAAAAGTTTGAAATTTAACCCTTTATTTTAAACCAGTTTAGTTTAATTATTCTTATATTTTATTCCATTTACATTTGAAATTAATTTCATTTTATTTTTAATTGTGGTAGTAACTACACTAATTCTTGATAACTAAATTTTAAAAATGAATTTAGAAAACAAAAATGAAAAAGCTTTCTTGAAGCTTTCATTTTAGCTTTAATTGAAATTTAAATGATTAAAAAATTTTTTCCTATTTCCAATAAGCAAAATACTCTAGTGTATTTCAGACAGAAATTATATATTCATTAGAATGTTTTTTTATTTTTATTTATTTTTTTTGTCAGTAAAAAAGTGATAAAAAATCTTACCATTTTTTGTAAACAAAAGTTAATTCTCATTTTTAAAAATTTTGTAAAATACAATATACTTTTCTGAAATGTTATTTGAAGAAAATTAACAAATTTAAAGTTAGATTAATTTGATTTGAAACACAAAAAAATTAAAATGACGAAAAAAAAAAAATAACCAAAATTTTGAACATGGTAGAAAGGATTTAAAAATTAGAGGTAACTCAATATTTTATGAAATGTTGATGATTTAAGAAATTTTATAGTATTCTAGATTTTATATTTTTGGAAAACATCTTCAGCCGTAAGGTAAAGTACCAAAAAATTCAATAAAATATTTTGATAATTTTTAAAAATTACCTGATAGTTAAAAAAAAAAAAAAATTCTGGTCCACCATACTTTGGCCATCAATATATCAATGGAGAGACCTTGTGATCAAGAAATGTTTGTATAGCAAATTTTATGTGAAAAGTAATGTTTCAGAACAGATTAATTTAACTTTAAATTTTATAATTTTCTGTAACATTTCAGAAATATGTATTTTATTTTTGCAAGATTTTTAAAATTGAGAATAAGTTTTGTAAATAATCTGTCAAAAAAAATTATAATGGCTGTTTCAGTTGGTTTTTCTGCAGAAAAAAAATGAAGCTACTAAAAATCTTTCAAATTTCTATTTGAAATGCACCACAGTATTTTGATTTTTGAAATTAGAAAATTTAATCCTTTAGCTTTCAATTGAGACTAAAAAGAAAACTTCAAGAAAGATTTTTCCTTTATGAAAATACGTTTCAACCTTAAGTATACCAAATTTTTGGAGGTACCTATACTAATACCTTTTGCTATTTTGGGGTTTTTCTGACAAACATCAAAAGATATAATAATTATTGCACAAACTGAACTGTGGAATTTAAAAAACACACCTTTACTGTTGCAAATTATTTTAGTCTTTGGTCTCCTTGGCAGTTTGCCTCTCCATGAGATTTCTCCAATAAGAAATCAACACCAAACAGAAATTGCTTTAAGACAATCTAATTGCACTAATTTGGATTCCATCCTTAGTGATTTTTAAAGAAAATTGCAAAAGACAATTTATAAAATCATAAAGTGGATTACTTGCATTATTTGAACTGTTATCCTCATTTTCATTCACATTTCAACCACTGTATGCTCCAGCCTTCTTCAAGAGATTGGGATTTCAGACCAAACCCTTTATTTCATACAAGGGGGTAGATTGTTGTAGTTCCAAACCTCTTCTAAATGTCTCAGTTATTTCACTTTAACTATCCAAGTTTTGGATCACCACTAGTATTGAACTCACAACTCTGGGTCTAGTCACTGGATCTAACCATCTTCATCCACTGGGTTATGCGTCCTTGAGGACATGTGTACAAATTTTTGGGACTTAATATCTCAGCAGCATTTTTTTTTTTTTTTACAATGCTCATATTGCAATTTTTTTCTGTTATTATTATTGTTGCATTTTTTTCACCAGAGCTTATATAGCAATTTTTTGTTGTTATTCATTGCTTTTCTCTAGCACTCCTTATTACTGGTTCCCATATTGTATTCATTTCTATGCTGGGTTGGCTCAGATTTTTGTGGCCTAGAATATGTGCTGATTCCTTGTTTTTATATTTTCCAGTGATGTTCTCTATTATTTCAACCTCATCCCACAGAGGGTGGTGATCTCCCTTTTTCCTCCATATGCCTGATTCTTCTATTTCCCCTCATGTTATCACCTTATGATGTTCTTGTAGGAGCGGCCTGTTTCTTCTTTGTCTTTCTTATCACAGCTGCCCAGGATGGCGTACACACAGTGAATATGGCAATGAAGATAAGGATAACAGTCCAAATAATGCAAATAATCATAACTCATCTCAGATACATAGATCATTGAGCTAATCAGTCAAATGGCATAAACAAAACATAAAAGCAATATTCATTATGCATTTAATACACAATACATGTTCGACTGTCAGCAAATTAAAAACAAGTTACATATGATGCTAAGTTTTACTTGAATTTAGGTAGGGATTCAAAATACACTAACATCTTTTTTTTTCTTTTTAATTTCTTTTAGGTAATTTTGGCCCCACACCAAAAAACCTGTGTGAAATATACAAATGGAGAAAAAAGTCATTTTAAATATCAACTGTTTGATAACGAATAATAATTACAATTCACAATCAACTGAATGGAATGAGTGAGATGTAAGAATTCAAAAGGAGAAACAATAAAGAAAAATTCTGTTATGATTTGTTTTTCTTTAATCTTTATTACAGCATGGATGATATGGCTGCTATAGAAATGGCAACCGAGCCTGTATAACAAAGAATGGAGTGATTTAATAAACTCACTCGTCATTCAGCTGTCATTGTAGCAAAACCTTAGAGTGATATCAAAATAGTTTTGTTACAACAATACATGGAAATTACAGCAAGATTTAACAAAGTTTAAATTTTTCATTTAAATATTTTTCACAAATTTTTTAAATATTGCATAATGAAGTTTCTTATCAAGTTGTACATTCCAAAGAAATAAAAACAAAGATTATTTGTTTGCATTCATTCTTATATTCTTATATTCTTTAATTTCCCACCAAGACACAAACCTACAAATTCATTACCAAAATAACGTAAACCACACAACAATCAAGCAATGATCAAGAGAGAGAGAGAAAGACACATGCATACAGGCAGACAAGCAGGAATTCATGATGATAAAGGTGCCATGGCATTCATCTCTCTCTCAGACATTGCTACGGATCGTTTGAAGAACCACGAAAATGTGCTCGGAGAGGACTGGAACTCTGAAGATGCAGCTGCTTGATCAAAACCATGACTACGATTCGGGGAAGAGTCACCAATCACCAGTTTGGAATCGGCAGTTCCAACAGAAGACCAGTTGAATTTCTGTAAAATTGAAGAAGCTGCTGTTGAAGATCCTTCTTGTGTATTGACTTTATTATCAGATCTAGACATCTTTTGTGTCACGGCAAAATTTGAATCCAAAAATCTGTCAAGAAAATCATTAAACTAAAGATATTAAAATTTCTTAATCATGTATGACAAATAAAATTTGCAGAATCAGTAAAAAATTGTTATTAAAACTGTGCCAAAGCAATTAACCTGTTGAAATGAACTAATATTGAATGTTTAAATTTATTCAATAAAACCATTTTAGAATTGCATTTATAAAATATTAAATTCAAATATACAGAATCACTATGACCATAACAATTGCCATGTGAAAATAGTTAAATATATGATATATTCATTTGCAAATAGAGCTGAATAGTCATCCCACAAAGAATAGCTGTAATTATTTGCTTAATGTTTTTTATTAATAAGTTTCTTCAAATCTTGTTCAGTTAAATCCAATTAAAATAATTCTTTAATGCTTTCAAAATAATTACTTCAGCAAATTTACTATTTTTTCACTTGTTTAGATAACTTGGTAGGTAACATTTCAAGAAAATCTAATTAAACAGATTATTTGGATTTACTTAGATAATCCCATAATTTTTTTCAGCTCCACTAATTGGTTGTAATGTGAAATGGCAGATGACAATAATGATTACTACAAACACTGAAGAAATAAAATCATAAACATATTACAGGGGATAAAATTATGTATGAAATTCTAATGAAAATTTAATTTTTCTTTTTAATTATTTACTTCACTTCTTTAGAAGAAAAAAAAAAATTTAGGAGCCAAGATTACAGTTTACTCAAAGTGTAAACAGATATTTTTTCTTGCTATCTTAACAGCAGAATTTTGATCAAAGCAAATGTAAATTCTTTTTATGCAAACACAAATTAAAAAAAATAAAAATCAAGAGAAATATTGCTTATATAAGGCATTTTTTTAAAATTTGAATTAAAAATCATACAGATAAAATATTTAAGATATGTTTAAAAATTGTTATGCAAATTAAATGCCATCACTTATGTTGTAAAGAAAACGTGTTTGTAATTTATGTATATTTTGCCAATAGCAAATTCATTACGTAAGGACGTGTTTTATTCTACTTATGCAAGGTGGGGGATCCTATACAAATTTATAAGCAATATCACCTTGAGATGAATCTGATAAGAGCAAACTATTATGGTAATGAGAGAAAGAGATTAATAGTAGTTTCAATTTCCTGTAATTGAAAAATCTTGCTTTGTTCTATCAATAGCAATCACATACTGATTCTCCTCTTCAAAGTTGCCAGCAGTCGCCACCTGTCATTCAAGAGAAAACAATGAATTTTTTTTTTTTTTTATTAAGCTTTGGATAAAATATAATTAACATTATCAATTCAACATGACAAAGACGATGGACATAAGAACAAGTCTTATCCAAACAGCTGTTTGGAAGTCTTGTTCTTATGTCCATTGTCTTTGTCATGTTGAATTGATAATGTTAATTATATTTTATGAGTATGTCCTGAAGATGGTTTATTAGACCGAAACGTCCAACGTTGACATTATATTAACATTAAAACAGCATAATTGCATATAAGGATTTTTGTTTGTTTTTTCTGTATATTTTTCTATATATATATATATCAAGAATCAAAATTTAATAAATATTTCCTTATCAACACAACATGTAGCAAAGTGGGGTTTTTTTGTCTTAATATTACAAACTCACTATTTGTATAAAATTTTCAAACAAGAAATAACATTCTTGATAGATTTTCATTTTTAAAACATTTTCAAAAGTATTTTATTTACACATTTCTGAAAAATAGATTATAAATAATAAATTCCACATTCTTTTATTTAAACAATAAATGTAAAAACAATATCTAAATATATTAGTGTAGAAGAATTTTTGACAGACAAGCATATAACACACAGTGTATCTGCTGTTATTTTAAATAAGTTTCTTATAAGCAAAATGTCTGAAAAATTTATTTGTAGCGTGTAAGTCTTGTATTTCATTTAGATTCAATTTTTTTAAGTTCAAAAATGAATTTACTGCCTTGGATTAAAAAGCAAAAAATAAATTACAAAAATTAGTCAAAAGTTGGGGTCATAAACGGATAAAGGTTATATTACCTGATAGGATTAAGAAGGGAATCCTATCTAGCTGTTAAGAAAAAGAAAAGTTACAAATGAATTTAAAAAGCAATGTGTCACATCCAATATGTACAGCAATTCTTCAAAATGAGAAATCAGTCTTTTGGAGGCCCGCAATCCACCCCCACTCTCAAATAGCTCTAACTTAACAAAATGTGCACATGTGCATTTTCATGACATGGCACCTACTTATACTGGACACTCAAGATGACCAAAGATGGAAAATCTTTTGTCAGAATTCTACTATGCTGGAAAATTTGTCTGTTCTGACATTCTTCAGCATCTCAAAAATTCCCTCCTTGTTTGTAACCTTTACACTTTGTTGTTGGTTTAGTTAATCAAGTAAAACCAAAACTTCGTTCCCTACCAGTAAAAATAATTTTCAAACATGTTTATAGTTTAAGTAATATCTGTCCAGGAACATGACACTCACTACTCAGCAAAATCCTCCTCTTGCTTGCAGTTATGTTGAATTGTGACTATAACTCCCACATCAGCCATGTTATCAAGAAAATGCTATTTTTATTATCATTATCTACACATCTTCCCTCAGCTGAGTTTAAAATGGTCTAAGAAGTTTCCAATTACCAACTATCCCTTTTCCAAGACTTCCAAAAATTATGTTAGTTTTCAGATAAGCCTGTGATTCCAAGTGGCTACATTTTAGAAAGATGTAACTTCCAAAAATATAGTCTTGGCCAATGGAACTCAATAACAGTATTAATCTGCCACCAAGCTCACAAACTGCATGAAATATTTGTTTTAAAAAATGGATGTGCTAACTCACAAGCCAATTTGATTTCCATGTTTTAGTACCCAGCCTAGCACCTTCTTCACAGTGTCAATCAGACTATCACTGCAATATGAATACTTTTTGTTATAGAATTATTTAATTTTGGAAAATTTTATGAAATTATGCAATTTTTAAATTAATGGACAGTAATGACCACAAAACATAGGAATTTATTTCATGAAATGCATCATTGATTCATTCTTCAAACAAATTCTCATTGTAAAACGTTAAACTCATTTATTTTCAAACTAAAAACATCTGAAATGAATAAAAATACATTTATTGAAAGTAATGTAAAAGACTTTCTGGACAGTTGGAATGGTTCACTTGCATTTCCTCTTCTAATGGTGATTTGCAGTCTGGATTTGTTTATAAGCCTCTGCTATAGCCAATATTCTTGGAACACTCATAACCTATCATCTCTTGAGAGTTGTATTATATCAAAGTCCCATCTAACAACAAATGTTGACATCACTTATCATCCAACATCATCCAACAAAGGCCTTCAAAAATAATCATTTCTGTCTTTGGTTGGAACTAAAACTTTGATAACAGTGCTTGATGGAGATGTAATGACTTGGTCAAAATAAAAGTTGAAGTAATAGTATACTGCAACCCACTGGCCTTGGCACTTGTAACTGAAGGACATTTGAAGTGCTTCTTCTTTATCACAAATGCTAGAATTGTTTGAATACTCAGATTCACTGAGTGACTTTTTTCATTCCTTTGTTCCTTTAGCAGTGGAGAAGAAATTCCATTAAAAATTATATCAGTGAAATGTCTAGTCCCTTCAATCATATAATTTTTAACTTTATCAGCATACATTGTAAGCAATTTGGGGTCTTCTTTGGTCTGCTTCTTCCACTTAGAAGAAAACTACTTCTCAGGGCATTGAGTTCATCATCCACTGAAAAGAAGATTAAATGTAAATTTTATTAATCACCCAGGTATGAGTCTCTGGCAAGGAAAGCACTTATTAAAAAAAAACAAAACAAAACTGATATCCACTTAAAACAGATGTTACGCTTATTATCTTCCATAATGGTCCAAAGAAAAAAATTATGAAAAGACAATGCATGCTTACATAAGTTGAAGAACTATAAAATACACCCCCACTTTTACTAAGACAATGTAATAACTTCATTTTAACCTCAGAAACAGGATTTAATATCTAGAATTAGCAAACAATTATTATAAAAAAATTAAACTAATTACATTTTGAAAATTATCTAATTACAATTCAATTTTTATGCTCCCCTCCTCCATGCAACAAAATTAAGTTAAAACATATATTCAGTCATTTTTTTTTTTAAATCCAGGTTCATTTTTTCTAAAGAAAATGTAAATAAATTTTCAATTTAATCCCCAAATCCCAAGAATTACAGAAAATAAAGGAAAATTGAACACTTTAATTTTTTTTTTTTTTTTTTTTTTTTTTTTACAGATAAACATGGGAGCGTGTAATTTAAAGAACTAAAAATATATCCCGTTTAATTTTTTATTTCATAATATGAATTCTGTTTAATGTTTTTTTAAGAAATTGCATAAAAGCAATAGCCAAGTTGAAAATGATTTGGAGCATGACAGTTTTGACAAAATAAAATGAATTACTTTTTACAGTTTTAAAATGCATCTTTAATGAAAATATTAAAAAAAAGCCTGTAATATCCATTAATGAAACCACTCTGATTTAAAATGTGGTTCAGATGGCAATGTTCATTCACTTGGTCAGTAACATAAATCTCAATGCATTGAACCAAACAGTCTTGTATGAAATGAATGTAGTATACCTTCTTTTTGATTCCTGTGCACGCCCAAGTTGTATGGATGCAGAGATATTGCTCTAAAAGAAGGTGCAATTTCATTTTTTTTAAAGAGTTGAATTTCTCTGGTCTTTCATCCACTAAAATTTTCAATGTAGAAAGACAGCTTCAAACCTTATTTTAAGCCCACCAAATTGATGAGCATCTTTTTTTTAAGATGGGACTATTTTGATATGTCAGGACACACAACTTCAAGCTCAAGATGTTTTTAAAATATCACTATGAAATTGTCAGCTTTGACAATGTGGAGAATGTGTCTGTCACTTTAATAGTGGACATCATTTAAAGAGAGATAAAATAAAAATTAATCATCCCACACAAGAAAGAATTGTATCTTTAGAAAAAGAAAAGATTAAATATTGTTTATATGCTAATTTTATCAAAATAGTGTTGAAAATAAATGAGATATCAGCAGTTGAAATTGTCACTATTTTGACACATTTTCAGTGTAAACTAGGATCATTTGGGATATCTGCTATAAATGAAAATGTGTGTGGTGTGTGTGTGTCTGAAAAATCAAATTTAATTGAATGTGAGCAAAGCTGATGTTTTCTTTTTCAAAAGTGTTAATGTTTGTAGAATGTCTTTTCTGATCAAAATGTCCATGCATATATGATGGGAGGTGGAAAGAAATGTTTATTTTTTCAAACATTTTTATTTACCATCATTCCCAATGACAAATTACTCTGACCTTGGAGAACGTAGTCTGTATTCCCACAGGCTTGTATCTCATCTGTTGCATAAAATTTACAAATCCCTTTTGTTTTTATATTTATATATAAGAAAATAATTCTATACCTTTTCAACTTCAAAATGGACTTATTTTCAGGTAAAAAAAAATTAATCAACTCCAAAATGGATCAATCAACTTCAAAATGGATTAATCAACTTCAAAATGGAAAACAACTTCAAAATGAGAAATAATCTTCAAATTGGATTAATCAACTTCAAATTGAGAATTAATATAATACTAATAAATTTAATATTTATTCTTTTATATTTACTTAAAAGGGATATAAAAAATTCCTAAGAAATTTATTTAAAAGATTTTATCACCTAAGTTAATTACAGAGGGAAGTAATCTCTGTATTCCAGATACGAAGTTAATGCAAATCTCAGGGGAAATATTAATTGTCTCGGAGATCATTGCTTCTAACTTGCTGAGGCGAAATTCTTTAGTAGTTAAAGATCCCTGGCCATCACCTCTTAAAATCCCAACAATTGAGTCTGCCATACTTCTTTTTACATCAGCTTTAATGACTGACCAAACCTTTTCAATGGGATTTAACATCAGACTATAGGGGGCAAGTCTGAAAATTTGGTGTTGCCTAAATTCATCCTCCTCCACAACTTCGTCAATTGATGTATGGCAAGGAGCATTATCAATAACTAAGACAACTCCCCTTTCATAAATTTCATTTGCCTTTCTAAAGCACTCCCTTTTGCATCCTCTTTTTTGAAAGAACCTCTTTTAATTTTATGATGAATTAATCCATTATTACTAATACATCCAATAACATGAATGTTATTTCCCCTGGATCCAGCCGTAACTATAGTGCACCTCGTGCCTTTTTTAGAGCGACCTTCTCTTCTTGAAATATGGAGATTAAAATTGGTTTCATCCATATAAAGAATTGGCACACTTTGGGACTGAAATTCTAATAAAGCTACTGCGTAATCCTTACGTTTTGCCTTATTGACATTATTATTGGCAGCTTCTGGTTCATAATGAACCGCTTTTAAAGTAAAGGCCATGGAGTCCAAGTGCTTTCTTATGCATACTTTTGTCACACGAACCTCATATTTTTCAACCAACTTATTTACAATGTCTTGAAGAGTGACCCTAGGAGAGTTTTCAATTAATTCGGCCATAAAATTCTTATGCTCTTGCGTAATTTTATATTTTCTTGCTCCTCTCCCAGAGTCACTCTTATCAGCACCCTGATCTAACCAACGGTATGCTGTTGGCAGAGGCACACCAATTGTTCTTGCCAGGTCTTTCCAATTTCCTGCTGCGGCATGTGCAACTAAAATCTGAGCCTTTTTTTCGCCAACCACAGTTTTCTTGAGGTAAGTCCTCTTTGGAGCTGTATTGCTAGTTCTTCTTCAGCTTCTTTTGTAGAGGTTTCTCCAGCATTATCATCAATCATCATTTTTTCCTATACGGTACTTTCTCCTCCTACTTTTACTGTAGGCTCACCCAGTACTTTCTTGGCCTCTAAGTTGTTTGTATTTTGGTTTTTTCTTTATCTATATAATGAAGACGAACAGTCAATTTCCTCACTCATGGGGTAAATTAATTGAAAAAATAATTTTCAATTTACCAAAAAAATATCTCAATTTGAAGTTGTTTATTCCAATTTGAAGTTGTTTATTCTTATTTTGAAGTTGATTGTTTTAGGTTTTTGACATTTTCTCAATTTGAAGTTGATTAATCTATTTTGAAGTTGATTGATCCAATTTGAAGTTGATTAATCCATTTTGGAGGTGATTAATTTTTTTACTGGAAAATGAGTCCATTTTGAAGTTGATTATTATCATTTTGAAGTTGAAAAGGTATAGAAACAAATATTGGTGTTATTTTGATTAGAATTGACATTAGGACCTTAATGATGTTTTCTTAAATGCTTTCAAGTACAAGTGCACGATTACTAGACAATCGCCATTTCATCCATGTGACAGGTTGTTATTCTGCATTTCTTACAAGACCACCTAAGACCTTCACATTGCTGCAACCTTCTGCTTAAGCCAAGGAAATAGTAATTATTTCTTGAAAAAAGCTTCTGGCTGTCAGAGCTGTAATTCATGCTGAAATTTCTATTTTAAGATATCATTTGTAAACTTTATTAGATTTGCCATATTGGACAGTGAAGACTTCATGCATGCCTTAATCATTTTGGTTCTTTGGGGGTTTTTTTTAACTGCAAATGGTACTTGTTTGCTACCCACCATTGTTACTTACAAAATGTGGTAATATGTAATTATACCTCCTTCAGGTTAGTTTTGGTTACACTTGGCTTGTCTGGAAATAGAATTTATTTAACTGAACATTCTTTTGTTTGATCAATATAGCTTCCATTGACTTTATCATTTGCTTGAAGTATTTTTTTTTATATTTTTTACAAATACTTGACATTCTGATTCATCACTGGCAGTCTTCTAGATAGGAAAAGGGAGTTTATTTTGGGATTGATTAGACCATAACATCAGAAATTAAAAAATTCCTATTTATATAGCTATTTTTGTTAATAGATCAGCAGGTTGTTTGAATTATGATAAGAATTTTCTTTTCCTCTGAGATATTGCAACAGACATTTCAGAATCCTCTATCTTTTTTCTGAAGCATAATATGATATTAGTATTATCACAAAATCAATCCCTATTTTAAAAAATACTCTGCACTATTAAATCCTTTTTATAAGAGTAAAGACTAAATAAAAAAAATGATTTTGTTCAGAACTGAAGTTGTAATATTTAGATTTTGGAAGTCAGGTGAAAAGTCAACATCACTGTTGTAAGAAATATTATTTTCTCAAATTTCAAAAAGAACAAAATTCTAAGTCAATTACTTTCAGATTCCTCTACACCAATCATAAAGATTAAAAGTTAATTATAAAAAATATTCCTTTCTGATAAAACATTTTAAATTTAATAAATGATATGATTATTTTTGCTGCTGGATTTTTAATGTGTGCCATTCAATGTCAACTGGACCAATGGTCACAAATCAACCATTTAAGATTTTGTTCTAACTTCACTCACAGTCATTTATTCACTAAGGCTCCAAAACCAAGGATTTTGTTCAATGCAATGATAACCAAATTTTTTTTTTTTTTCAAAAATATTTTGTGTTTAACTTCTATAAATTTATTCACAGGCTAAACTTTTTATATATATTTTGAAACTTAGCCTAGCACTAGAAAATATTCATTTATTTCCTCTCTTCAGAAAAAACATACCAAACTAAGTTCCGCATTTCACTTTTAGTACAGTCAAACCATTTTTAAGTAATTATACAGGATGTGATAAATAAATTGTCTAAATTATGCAAAAATGAATAACACCGACATCTCATTTAACAGGTATATTTACCAAACTTACACAAAAATGTCTTGAAATACTAAAGAGTAAATTTATTCAATAAAATCACCAGTGGCTCCAACCACTGCCTCCAAAACACTTCAGAATTTCCTGCAACTCTTCTGAACAGTCTCCTTGTTTATGTTGGTGAATGCTGCCATAATCCTTGCCTTGAGTGAATTTTCCAAGCTGCCGTACCTTTGTAATCCTCATTAGACATCCAACTCTTTCCAAATCCTCTGCACTTTACTCTGATTGACACCCAAACACTGAAATATTTGTATCGGAGCTTCCAGGCACAAATGCCAAGCAGTACAGCATGCAGTTTTCAAATTTCTGGCAGAGTGAATTGTGACATGATGCTCTTTTCCTCATAGACAGTGCCCAACTGACCCTACTATACTGTACAGTTGACAAAATCAAAAATATAAAATGGCAACAATTTACGCATCACACCCTGTAATTCAGAAGATGGCTCACCATGTATGCTCTATCAGACAAAGAAGAAAATAATGTCAATGCACGTTTATAAATTATCACAATTTGGAGCTTTTTAGCTTTTCTAGATTGTGTGATATATGTAAGGTCTAAAAAAATGAATCAAATTAATAAGATAACAAAAAATGTGCTGATTTTAAAGACAGAAATTATGGAAGAACCTGCAGCATTTACTAAAGAATACACAGAGCAATTTTTCCTTATTAGTTAATAAATAACAACTTGTAGATTTAAACACGACAATCACATATATACATTACTAGCTTAAAACCACCTTATTAGGCAGCAATTAAGCTAGCTCTTGCAGAGGGAACTTGATTTTAGCCTTCAGATTGTTCAGGAATTTAAGAGTCCCTAAGTCCTTGCATTGGAAGATCTCCTGGCTGCCATAGGATGTGGGTTTTCATTTGCACAGGACTTTCTTTTCCTTACTGCAGCTTTGGCTCTTTTGATTTCAATCTGTTCCTCTGTTGGCAGATATTTCTTTTTGCAAGGTATACTGCTGCCATATAGAATAGGCAACAACAAACAATAAACTACAGAAGAACTCAAATTGACTACTGCATTTAAGTATTGCACTAATATTTAAGCTTACCTTTTAAAAGTCCAATAATATTTCTTCTGCCAACACTTAAAGACAATTTGATGTACATAGGTCCTTACTTTCCATACAAACAATTATTTTTATTATTCACAAATTTATTACTAAGTTATTAAAAAAAATTAAAAAACAAACAAAAATTGATGAAAACAATTGCAGTAATGAAAACTTGGGAATCCAAAATTACAGAAATGCAGGTCCAGATTTTACCTAGAATGTTTTTAATTTGCTCACGGAGTCAGCCCAATTCCAAAATAGTATGATACGTTAGAGTAAAGCTGAAGAAGTGTGACACACTGACATTAGCATTTATTTATATAGATTTATACCATTTCTACTTTCTC
The DNA here is from genome assembly GCA_963932145.1 of Acanthosepion lycidas. NCBI lineage: Eukaryota > Metazoa > Mollusca > Cephalopoda > Sepiida > Sepiidae > Acanthosepion > Acanthosepion lycidas. The sequence goes on from OZ010577.1 coordinate 136,382,360, forward strand.
TCAGCAAAAGAAAAACTAAAATACAGCAGCCAATTGGAAAATATGGACTTGGCTTTCTTACAAATAATTTCCAAAGTAGATTGTGTTTATTTGTGTTTACACAGTGACCTGTAATACATTATAACTAATACTAGACCTTTCTAATAAGTTACCTAACCAACATAAACTAAAGTGAAGATTTACATTCATTATATAAATTAGTTATTAACACCTCATTTAATCCTAATTAAGCCTACCATCAATACTTGTACATAATCTCCTTATTTGTCTGCTATAAACTGTTGAACCACTACAATCCCTTCCCGAGAGATCAATAAAATTACTTCCCTTAGTACTACATTATATGCCCCCTACATCAGTCATCCTATCCATATCTGACTAACTGAAAGTGTGTGTGTGTGTATATATATAAAAAATTTTAAAAAGTATAAATTAACCATTTGCACAAATACGGTTATGTATAAAAGTGGCTCAACACAAATTCAAATAACTCAAATACAAACCAATTTAAGATGTAAAATTTTTATGCCATTTATGTTTATGTTTGTGTCAGGGTTTTTCCCCTAAAATACACACAAAGTGGAAAAAAATTTTGTGCAACTCATTTCATCCTTTAGGACTTCAGACTAAAGTTACATTTTCCCTATATATATATATATATATATATATATATATATATATATACATATATATATAATATTATATATATGCACATACATACATACATACATACACACACACACACACACATGATGTGTGTGTGTGTGTGTGTGTGTGTGTGTGTGTGTGTGTGTGTGTGTGTGTGTGTGTGTGTGTGTGTGTGTGTGTGTGTGTGTGTGTGTGTGTGTGTATGTATGTGCAAAAGTACCATAACTCATTGAATGTGCAAGTGAGGCAATAGTGGCTTGGAATGGGAAATCAGTGAGCGAAGTTCAAATTCCACACAAATACTCTTAGGAAAGATATGACTCCATCTCTTCTCCTCCATTTGTAAGTTAAATAGTAGGACAGACAAGACTTGTTTGGCAAATAGTCTAGGAGGAGGACAACTCTGAATTCTAAATCTGAAAATGGCTGTTTGGGCACCTTGTGAAATTTTATGGTATTATTTTTATTTATTATTAATTTTATCATAACTGAGATAATATAAAAATTAATAATAAATAAAAATAATACCATAAAATTCCATAAGAGAGGTAAGTAAAAATTATAGGTACCTCTCTTATGAAATTTATCTCTTTCTCAGTGATGAAATTTTCAATTTATTTTCCAAAAATCATCTTCAAATGCAAGGATATAAAAAAAAAATCAATAAAATATTAGATTGCTGAAAGTATTTGTTAATCATTTAAAATTACTGGGCATTTAAATAAGTTAGTTGACTTAAAATTCAAAATAATTATGTCACTTCTGTGCTTCCGTCTGATAACATCCCCTCTGATCCATTCTGTCAATACATCAATGTAACTGTCAGTTAAAACCTCAAAAACAAGTCACTGTGCTTAAAACATGCTTTTATTTTCAACTACATTTTTCTGCTAAAAAAAGTAATGTTTGTTTCCTCAAATAATTTTAGACATCGTCAATTTTAATGGTATTCCACTAACACACAAAAAGTCAAGGGTTTTAATCAAAATTTCAAATGTTCTAAGAAAAAAATTGAATTTAATAAAATTATGAAAAAATACTTTCTTTCCTCTTAATAATAACAGACATTTGGATAATAAAAAATTGTTTTCATCAAGTTTTTACAAGGACCATTTTTCATCATGGTATGCTCTTTATAGCGAAACACTGGTGATACCTACATTATATAGAAAGAGAATAGGAACCTCCACCAAAAGCACAATACCTAAGGTTTAAAATGAAAAATCTTTCTTCAAGCTTTTATGTTAGTTTTAATTTCAAGCTAATGGATTAAATTTAATATTTCAAATAATACTTTGGTGTATTTCAAAAACTAATTTAAATTGACAGAAAGAAGTTTTTATTTTTTTTTTGCTAAAATAGTTTATTAGTGCCCTGTTTTAGTTGTCTTTCATCAATGTAATTCTCTTTATTAAAAACTCTGCCAAAAATAAAATAAACTTTTCTGAAATTTTATTCGAGGAATATTAGCTGATTTAAAGTGTAATTAATTTGATTTGAAACACATTATTTACTTTAAGTTTAAAATATCGCAGAAATGCATTTTTAACCCAGCAGTAACTGTGTTGACAGCCTGATGACAGAATTAATGTAGTTTTACAGAGACTTTATCTGTAACACATAACTGAAGAAAATGATGCAAGCACCTTTTTTTATATAATTTTTAAGTACTTAGTAATCTTAAAAATTTAGAAAAATATTTTCCATAATGTAATGTTTTATTGAATTTTAGAAATGTTGGTTTAAATTTACTATAGTTATAACTCTTATTTTCTGATAATGTTGTGTATGGTCTCCTGTACTTACAAAAATCAGCATGTTTATACACATGCAAAGAAAATTCTAAATTCTTTTAAAATATTGGTGTTTGATGATTTGTATTAAGCTTTTCTATTTCTGATTAATAAATATAGTTTTCACTTAAATAATAACATCATCTAAAAGGCTAAAATTAATAGAGTATTTTAAGATTTAAAACTTAATAAATTTTTCTAATTAAAATTAAAAAAAAAACAATAAAACTGTTGTCACCTTTTCATCATTTGTCAACACTCATCAAATATGTAAACATGGCTACTGTTGGTTAAAAATACAGCTTCTGTTTGTTTTAAAAATGCATTTCTGTCTTTTAAACTTGAATAATATTTGTTTCAAATCAGATTGACACCGAAACACTCTGAAATGCTTGTAGTGAAGCTTCTGGTGCAAATTCCACATCATTTCCAAATTTCTGGTGATTTGCATCATGGTGCTCTTTTTCTCAAACAGCGCCCAACTCTCCCTACTATACTGTGTGGTCAGCAAAATCAAAAACAAACAATGTACATGCACAAAATTAAAAATATAAAATGGCAAGAATTTACCTATCACATTCTGTACATACTAATTTCAATATCAACTTTTTGCAAGCTTCATAGAACATTAATCTATTGCAGTAACTGACTATTATAATTAGGTGAGATTATCATTTCTATTACTTTGAGAGGTATGAAAATAAAAAAAAAATGTCAATAGCCAATCTTATTTCTATAACCAGATAAGATCCATAGGCATGAGTAACCTTTACGTCCAATTTGAACATTTTGATGTCAGATATCAAAAACCTTCAAGTCTACTTGTTGATTCATTTGTGCCTGTCTTCCACACTACTTGATATCTAGTTTATAATACAATCAACTTGACATATAAGATGCTAATATAATCTTCCCTTTGGTATAAATAGACAGTTATATCTAAATCAAATGTCAACATAGAAACAAAATCCACGTACATAAATAATACAATTAAACTTTGCTTCTCCCTCCTTTGTTTTTTTTTTAATTTACCAAAATTAAATACCTATTTCACAGATTTCATGCAAACAAATATTATCAGCATTCATTTTCCAAACCTTCCAAAAATAAAAAAATAAATAAAAAATAAAATAAACATAGTTTTACAAATTCATCCTGCATCATTTTTTTTTCACTAGAAAACTAGTTACAAAATCATTATTCCTTACTTTTCTAGATAAACTGAGAGAAATGTTAAATGTATATCAAAATAGATAATTATAAATTTTCAAACTTTCATTACTATCATTAGTAATGTTTTCTTTGGTTCTAATGTTATTTTTCTTTTCACTATTCCTATCTTCAAATTTCTGTGTCACATTTTGCATCATCAACTATTAAACTGCCCTGACAGTACATTTCAACACTTGTTTGATTTTGATAGTGCCAATTCATAACTCACATCTTGGGTTATCCCTTTTGCTTGCTGCCATTTCATCATCTTGTAATTTAAAGTCAGTCCTTCCTTTCTTGTTTATCAACAAATTTGTTTAACAATATTTTTAGTTTTTGTTCTCTCTCGGCCATCAACACATCAACTGTATAATGTATATTGTTTATGTTACATTTGCCAATAATAACTCCTGGTAGGTCCTCTAATCCTCTTAGAAACATCTAGTTGCACAAACTAAATAAATCAGGTGAGAAAATATATCCTTGGCATAGTTGCTTAATTTCTTGTCTATTTGCATACAAGCCATTTGTTCCCAACAGAGATTATGAACTGTAAATACATTAAAACTATCTAGAATACACAATACAAACTTAGCCCAAACAAATGATATGCTAATGTTAGTACCTCCACAGATTTACTAAAAAATGAGCATACCATGATGAAAAAATAACCCAAACCCGAGTTTTATCATCAAAATCTTTATGTTATTATTAAGAGAAAAGAACAAAGGATTTTTTTGATTATTAAATTATATTTTTTAATCCTTTTTGGAATATTCAAAATGTTGGTTAAAAATCTTGTTTTTCTTGCATCATTAACCAAAGATTAATATAGAAAATTTTAACTTCTTTTTTGTGGTGAAAAGCACATTGATTGGAAATTCTTGCAAAAATCAAATACTCATTGGATTTTAATGAAACTTTCAGGACTTATTCACAAATGAATGAAATTATCTTTGATTTTTTTTTTTTTACATGTTACTGCAACTTATTTAATTTTGAGAAATTAAAATTGTGCCAATTAATGGTTATATTAGTTAAAGCAGAACTCCTTGGAGAATTTAAATCATCAATTTATTTTTGTCAAACAGAAACATTATCATCCTTCAACCTCGCTACAGTTAGTCGGAACTGCATTGACAATCCCTTTCGACACTGTTTGGTCCTGCATTGCTGTCTCCAGATCCCCAATGGCCAATCTTAAATTGTGTTCCAAGATATGGTGTCTGTTTTCATGAGAAGACACTTCCAGAAGGATGCGATAGGAGTAAGGACGAGACAATTTCCCTGTCCCCTTGGTAGCAGTGGAGAGCAAACTATAATCGTTTTTGTTTGAGCTTAAGAGAAATTGGCCTCAGTTCTCCATAAATTGTGTTACACGGGATGGGATCTCCAATTGATGTTCTGGATTTTTCTAAGTAGATTTGTATATGTTCTATCCAGTCATCTTTCAAGATGAGCATATAATGTCCAAGTTTCTGAGCTATAGAGTAGGACTAATTCAATCAATGTTTGAAAGGTTTGAACTTTTAAGGAGGTGGAAGGTTCAAGCACCAAATCTTATGAAGTTTATTAAACACATCCTTTGCAGATGTTGAAGTCTTTTTAGGAATCTATTATGTGAGATCCAAGATATTCAAAGTTCTCAATTCTTATGATAGATGTTTTATTGAGTGACTTCAACTCGGATAGTTCAGGGGAAGTTGTGATATATACTTTCTTAGTCACATTGCAAGGGAGGCCTACCTGAAACAGAAACACCAGTTACTGAAAATCTGCTCTGAATCATAAAATAAAAAATGCAATAAAACTAGGACATTATTTAATTTAGATGCCTATGGTTTAAAATGAATTTTTAATAATGAAAAATCTTTCTTGAAGCTTTTATTTTAGTTTACATTTCAAGTTAGTAGATTAAATTTAATATTTCCAATAAGCAAAATACTTTGCTATATATCAAAACTAATTTAAATTGACTGGAAGGCTTTTTTTAGTTTTTTTTAGTTTTTTTTGATAAAAATTTAATTTCACACCATCTTTTAGCCCCTGTTTATTGCAATGTAATTCTCTTTATTAAAAAATTTTCCAAAAATATATTTTTCCAAAACTTTATTTTGGAATATTAGCTGATTTAAAGTATAATTAATCTGATTTGAAACAAATATTTATTCTAAATTTAAAATATTGCAGAAATACATTTTTTTAACAAATCAGAAGCTGTTTAATTAATCCATTCATGTGTTGACAGTTTGATGACAAATTGATGTTTCTCTAATATTGTTTTATAGGGACTTTATCATAAAAAAATAATTTAATATAATGTGAGCGCCTTCTATACATAATTTTTAAGTACTTAGTAATCTTCAGAATTTAGGGGAATATTTTGCCTTTAAGTTTACTATACAGTTATTGCTCTTATTTTCTGATAATGTTGTGTATGGATGTCCATATGTATGAAAATCAGCACATTTATACATATACAAAAAAAATCTTTTAAAACTATCAGTGTTTGATGATTTGTGCTAAGCTTTTCCATTTATGATTAGTAAATATAGTTTTTAATATCATTATCTAAAAGAGTGAAATATAGAATTTTAAAAGTTTTTTAAAACTTAAATTATTAACATAAAATATTCTAATTTAAAGAAAAAATAAAAATTCTTCGAAAAATTCATTATTTATTGAAAGTTTTTTCTTCTTGAAACAATAGTATCTTTCTTAGAAACAATTAAAACCTTTTCTAATTAAATAATGTGTTAATTTTATTTTATTGCATTTTTTATGATTCAGAGTAGATTTCTGGTAAATAAATATAAATATGGTGTCTCTGTTTTACAAAAAAAAAAGTATGATTTAAATTCAAGGAAGAAAATTTTTTGTGAAAATAAATGAAAGTCTCCAAACGTAAACATAAATAAAATAAATTTACTTGACAGTGATACTGACACCTTATTAATGTGGATCATTAATTTTTTTTTTTTTTTTTTTTTTTTTTTTAATTAAATGTTATGCCTTTCTAAAACTTATAGAAGTAATATTTTAAATGTTTAATGTAAGGCTATTCAATCAATCGACTTATTTTTCTCTTTTCTGTTTCGGTCACCATTTTCGACCAATAGGTTCTCCGGCTTTCTTCAAGTGGATGTCGCATCTGGCGGTTCTTCACATCAATTTTTCAAACAACGGTTGTTAGTGTTACTTTTTTAACTGTTAATGCTTCTAGGTTTGATATTGATTTTTGATCTCAGAAAAGATTATTAATTAAGAAGAAAAATAAAAACTTACGTATTCTTAACCTGTGACATTCTTTAAAAAGGAATTTTCAAACAAAAAAAAATCTAAATCGACAAAATCTAAAAGAAAAATTTTTAAATTTATGGTAAAAGTTTTCGTTACTCCCATCGAAAGTATAAACTGCTTCAAATTAATCTTACTTTTTATCTCTATTTACGATGATTTTTTTTTTATTTTTAGACTATTTCTAATTTTTTTTTTTTTTTTCATACGCAAAAACGAAAAAAGCCTGATTGAATTTTCTTAAATAATTTCGGCTTTCACAAATTGTCACATCATGATTTAGATTTGTTTTAAAAAACATATTACAAATACACGAGATTCTATCATATCACAACAATGAAAGATTTATACCTGAAAATTTAATAGAGGGGAAAAAACAACCAACAATAATTAAACAATTATCTTAATTTTTCTGTTGAATATACAAGGAATGTCCAAATTAAATTTTTCTTATTCTTTTTAAAAGTACTAAGAAACTAGAAGAATGCATTTTCTGGGCCAATTCCTTATTTCCACACTAAAAAATTTTCATTTAACAAATGACTGAATAAGAAGAATAAATAAGAGAAAAATGTAAAGTTCCAATGAACTAAGGACTTCTTTCTTACGGCATAAAAAAATGACCTCTCTCACACCAAGATTACATTCACATCCGTTAGTGTATAATATATTATTTCAACACTGAAATATATATATATATATATATATATATATATATATATATATATATATATATATATAAAGCAATTAACTTACCAATGACATTTTCAATCGCAGACCTTTAAATAAATAAATGGTTGGGTCTACAGTGTGGTCCCGTTTTTAATGATACGTCCTTCCAAATGGCACTAAGACGCCATTTTGGGCTTTGAAAGAACTCTCTGGTCACGGAAATTGCCGATCTTTCACGAAATCGCTACTTTCGGTAAACTTCGGTCTGTTATCAGAAACATTCATAAACCGACATTTACCGAATTAACTTCCTCCTCATAAAATGATTGATGTTGTCGGGTTCTTAAGTCATCTCACATTTCAGAGAATAATTTAAATAAACAAGGATACATGCCTTCTTCGATAAACCATGTTTTTTCAGGGCGATTAAGGCTCTCCATAATTTCCTATTTTTTTTGTTAATCTTTAAATATTTTTGTTGCTCTTTTTTTTCTTTTTTACTACCCTTCTTTGTCGTTATTCTTCAATTTCCTACTGCTTCTCTTGTGAGTGTTAAATTCGCCAAGCCTTTCCAAAAATTTCTGCTATCTCTTTCTGATTTTAATAGTAGTTTCTTTTAGTTTTAGTTCATAAAACTTCCTTATTATTTACATGATATTCTCACCATTTAAAGTACATTTCTATCACTTCAGGTCTCTTCTTCATCTGTGAATAGATTAGATATTACATAGCAGTTCAGCACCATTTTTCTATCTCCTGATATTTTGTTTAGTTTCTTAAAGGTATTTTTCATTATTTCTATGCACCTTTGGATTTCTGTGTCACATGTTCCATCGCCTATTACTACACTATCCAGATGGTTAAATTTCTACACCTGTTTATTTCAACATCTCCAATATATAAATATTGTAACTTGGGCTGTCTCTTTTATTGACAACCATGTATTCTATCTTAAGACTTACACTTACTTAAGGATTAATCATTTCTTCTTCAGATCTTTGTCATACTGTATCAAATGACTTTCTATAATCTATGAAACATACAGAAGTCTTTCTATATTTGTATTGCTTGTTCTGATCATAAAACATTTCTAATTCTAGTATCTTGACCTATTTCCCTGATAATTTTGCTAAAAGCTATATTCATTAAAATCTTAATAGGTTTAATTATGTGTCTTATCAAATTGATTTTCCAATGGAATTTGCATTCACTTGCATAGTTTTTTTGGCAACATTAAAACAATTGCTCACTCTACTGAGGTTTCCAGTATTTCACTACAGTTGCCCATTTCATTTATTTCGGTAACCTCATCAGTCTTGAAATTATCCAAGATTGTCAGTATCACCATTAAATCTCTTCTGGCATTGCTGCTTTGCTTCTTTTGGCCAATAAACCTCAGATACTATAGGTCCTTCCATCCTTTTGTGTTATAGACTTCTCTCTCATCTGTTATCAAGAAAAAAAGTCTCCAATACATTAATTCCATCTCAATAGTATCTTTTCTTTTACCATTATTGTTCTTTTTATTTAAGATTGTATGCATTTTTCTATTGTCCTGCTATTTCTTTTTATGTATGATTGCTATATGTCTGTTCTAGTTTTCAACCACTGCATACTTCTTGAGTCAGTTATCTCTTAACTTTTTGCATTTATTTGTAAAGTTTTTTGTTAAACATTATATATTCTGTGCCATTTCATTAGATTGAGAATTTTTTTTCACTTCCCTTGAGATAATGATTTTATGTGCAAAATGTTTGTAGTAGTATTCAAAATTTAATAATTTTGAGAAATAAATGCTGTTTATACAAAACACATGGATTTCTTTGTGATTCTCTAGTCGGCACAATTTTACCAATCTGTAGGTGAACAATGACTGACACGGCTAAATAGAGTATTGAAAGAGTTACCTCCATTTAAAACATGGAAAAATATGAAATGTAAAATATTTTGCCATTTTGCTTGCTGAATATTTCGGGAAACAATCTCCAGGTTCCTCAAGTTTTATCAATTTTAAAAATGTTTTTCATCTTTCTATAAAAAAAAATTTCAAGAAAAACAAAAATACAAAAAGACATTTCATGAAAACAATTTATTGATTGACATTATCAACATAGATTTTGATTTCATTTTTCTTTTGTTGTTTTTTTTTTTTTATTTATTTACAGCAAAGAATTCCCCTTTATGAAGAAATCTTTAAGATGTTAAATGATCAGTTGCATTGGATTGAAATATGACATTAAATCTCTAGAGACCAGCAAAAAAAAAAAAAAAAAAAAAAAAAAAAAAAATCACATAAGACCTGCATCCTGATTCAAAATATGGTCAGAAATTTCATTAGTCAACTGATCAGAATTGTGTTAACTCATAGTTCACCATAGGCCTGCTACCGAAAACCATGCTGAAATCCAAAAGTAAGAGGAGAAGTATTATCTAAATTATTTTCTTATATGTACAAGCATTATGCTCTTCCACTTAGGATCGGAGTGAAGTATCTGCTTGATTTCTGCCCCTTCTGAGTTAGAATCACTTATTTCTGACCAAGAAACTTAGACAATAATATTAAGCAAGAAAGAGATTGGTAAAATGAAGAAGAGGAAAAGGTGCGAAGGAAGGAAAAAAGATAAGAACGCTGTATATATATATATATATATATATACACATACACACACGAGACAGAGAAAGACATGCTTGCTGGCTTGATATCAAGAGACTGAAAAAACTGAAACTAGGTAGAGATGAAAAGGCATAAAAATTATGATACAAGTCTTTAGACCAAAAATAAGATGTATGGATGCAGTACAAAATTTTTTTGTGCATGAAACTAATTCATATTTACATAATATTAATATAAAATTATAAATGGCAACAAAATCTAGAAGGGATACAAACAAAGGGTAAATAGCAGAGGCATGAGATTATAGATAATCTTAGTTGTCAATACCCATACAATCTCTATGATCTGACTTTAGTAGTTGTTTATTATTATATTAATAATAATTTTTCTTATTAAGTCATGGTTACTGACATTAATAACAGTGTACTGTATAATTATTTGATAAATTGTTATTTTTGCTCTAGACATAGCAACATAAAGCCGATCGGACCACCCGCTTTTAGTACAAAGGAATGTAGCATATTTTACCAAATGTAATCCAATTAAATAAATAAACATGGAATGAAAATTTAACTGATGAACATTTTGTCTGCATGATAATTCATGGAAAGAACGACCGTTTTGCTAACACATGAGCAAAAATCTTTGGCACGTAAATTACAGTTATCTCCCTTAGTCTGCGGAATCCATCTAATTCAAAAGCAGTGTAACAGCAGACAACAAATAAAGAAAATGACTGTTCCTCTGTGATAATGAGTGATGACTATTTAAGCAAAGTAATTCATTTACTCACTGCATCTCAGGAGCAAAAATTCTTCAATTGTTTCACATCCTGAAATCCTGTATTAAATTATTTTTTTTTCTTACCCTTACCAAAATACCTATAAATACGGTGTTAATTCTTACTCTTAAAATCAAACAAAAATTTTAGACAGATTAAGATGGGGTTTTTTTTTTTAATTAAAGCAATTTTGAGGAGGTGGATATTTGCTCTATTCTTTTTTTAAAGATTGGAGGAAAAAAATTTGAATTAAAAATATCCTCTAAAAACCATAAATTTGCTATTATAAATAAATAAAAAAAGAAAAACAATTTAAACATTTTTGACACAATTTGAGGAAAAGCTACACACTTATCTAAAATAATTTTCCTCATTGAAACAAAATTTTTGGAAATTTGCAAAAAAAAAAAAAAAAAAAAAAAAAAAAAAAAAAAAACAATTAAAATGCTATATGCATAAAAGTACTAATAATGAAAACAGAAAGAATAGAAAATTCAGAAGAGTTTAAAATCAAAATTAGTCAAGTTATTTGAAAAGTAAAAGAAATTCAAACTTTTCTGTCTTGACGAAGAAAACATAAATCATTAAATTAATTCTCTTTAAGAGAAACAAGTCAAGAACCAACATGACCACCAGTTGACATTCTGTGACACTTTTTAGGTACTCCCACATGAGGTACCAAATTTACAAGAACATTTTAGACATTCTAAATGCCATGAGAACGGACAAAGTTGTTTTTCTTTGGTATATCCTGAAAGGCAATATTTTCAAAAATCAGATGACGTCACAGCTCTATTACTATTATCTTGCTGACATACTACAACCATGTAACACAAAACCCAGAGTGCACAAAATGGTAGAATTACTAGAGTATCAAGAATACGACACAGTCTTGAAAATATTGATCATTCTATAAGATGCCCTCCAAGATAGCAATTACTAATCAATCTCACTAGTTACAAGTGAAGTACAAATTCAACTATGGTCAGCTTTTGACAACAGTGACATTGAGACTAAGTCAGCATTGAGAACTAGTGACAAACTTAATTCAATACATCAAAATATAAGAGCTGAGTATTCAATTAGAGACTGAGTTCTAGTCTAAAAATGTATCCGTTTCAATCTGATTTTGAACTAAAACAAGTCTTGATATCAAATAGATATATAATTAAAACAGCCAATAAATACAAACTTGTATTTTTTTTTTTATTTCTAGCAACAAAAGATGGTTAAATTGATAATTTTCTTACAGCCTAATGAATGTGTTCTTTAATGATCAGAAATCCTATTAAAAAAAAAAAAAAAAAAAAAAAAAATCAGTAACTGTAGAGAAGGTTTTAATAAAAAAGATTTAAAGACAATTTACAGCATAAGAATTAGGTTTTGGGATAATTTTTTAAACTTTAACAATTTGCAAATGATACTTTGTTTTTTTGCTAAAAATTGTCATGGAATTTCTGAAGTATTTCCAAAAGGAAATTATAAACTTTCAAGAATCTTTCAAATAAAGCTTTATTCATTAAATCCAAAATCAGATAATAAAAGATCATAATTAAAAAGATCCTTATTCTTTTCTGTAGCATGTAGTAAACATCTATGAGAATCCTGAATATTTGAAATTAAACTAAAGAGAGACATTACATCTCCATTTGATATTGGAACATTTGCAACCTGAGAGAGGTCAATGAATATTTTTAAAATCACAGCAGTACACAAGTGTTGTTGTTATTAACACATTCACTCAATTAATCTAAAACTTACAAAAGAAAAAAAAAGAAAGAAAAAAATGAAATATAAACAAAACATTGGAAATGCCAAAATGGTTTTCATGACCATTTTCTTTAGGGTTGTAACAAGATCAGATGATCTAAATTTAGTCTTAAAAAAAATAAATAAATAAATAAATAAAAATGTCTGCTTGTTTAAACTGCAAACACTTTTCTTCCTAAAAAGACATACAACTAATGAGAAGTGATCTTGATGTTCATAAAATCTAAAATTTAGCAGCTGAAATAATTCTGCTTCAATTGACAACACACCATGATAATGAAAACATGGACTCAAAGAAATGTGACTACAGCCTAAATAAGTAAACTTATAGGACTGGTGGGAGGGGGATTAGCCTTTTTTTTCCCCACAATTGTAGTGGAATAAAATAAAAATGTCTATATAAGAATTATACTGTCCAAGTTCATATTTCTTTTTCAAGATGAAAATGGTGCTATTGCATTCATCTCTCGATGTGACACAGCTACAGGTTTTTGCAAAAACCATCTCTTCAGTGCACCATCTCCTTCAATTAGTTGTTCTTCAGAATTTTCTCGTCTAAGTGGACTTGGTGAAGATTTGACATCCTTCTTGGCAGCAGTCAAGTTTAACATAGTAACTTTCTCCACAAGGGACATATTTGATTCTCCTGAATGAAGATTAGAATCACTTCTAAATTTTTGTAAGTGTTTATGTGATGCAGATTCTTGTGTTGTAGAGATTTCATTTTTAGGATTCAGATCATCTGTCGATCGAGACATTTTCCGGTTCTTCAGAGCTGAAAATGTCAAAGGCTCTGGATCCAAGTCATCATTTTCATCATCAAGCTGAAACATTTCTTCATGGTATTCATCATAAATCTGTGGCATTTTTGGCAATGACATTTGTCTCAACTTTGACAATGTAGACACTTCTTGGGATGAAGACTCTGTCACAACTACATCTGGGACTTCTTGAGGTTGTGGGAATTCAGGAAGGTTAGGAGTGTTTGTGAATATTTCTATGGGTTTAATAGAACTTTTCTCCCATGGCTCCATCACTAAATCAAACAGAAATAATAAAAAAAAATAAAAACTTTCATTATCAATTTACAGCAAACACTTTGCATTTTAAAACTAATTGATTCAAATTGATAAGATATCACTGTAACAGATACTAGCATTAATAAAAGCAAATTTTGTTTCTAGTTAACAAAATTTAATTATAGAATTTAACAAAGCAATATAAAGCTATTTATATTAAGGATCACACCATGGGTTCATCCAATAGAGCTATTTGCATTCAGGATTGCATCCATGGGAATGCACATGAAGGAATCAGGGTTAAAGTCAAAAATATTTATACTGACAAGTAAACTGAAGAATATCCTGACATTTAACACATAGTGTGAGTAATTTAATTCTAAAAGTAAAATTTAATTCTTAACAAAAAAAAAAAAAAACAACCTTCTTGATATTTACTCAACCAAGCTTTTACCCTGAGTGAAGGCTAAATAATGTCAGCAGAAAGAACTACTAGACTTGAAAATCAGTGTTCAAAAACCTGGCTTTTTGTCTGGTCCCAACAAGAAACATAATGCCTCAAATATTCATCAATGATTCATGTGGAAATACATAGAGTTCTAGAGAAATAAATTAGCAAGGAATACTGGAGTTTGATTTCATTTTTAACTTGAATACATATTAATATATATTCATTAATTAATGATACTAACACTCAATAAAATTTAAGATTAAATAAAGTTAAATTCTGTACATCCAATATGCATAAAGAACACTTTTTTTATAATCAATTATCTAAACTTTATAAAAAAAATGTGTGTATACATACACACATTTATATAGTCATACAATAGCACTCACTGAAGAATTACTAGATGCAATATACAAAGCCCCTAAATCATAATCCTAAACAAAAACAATAAAGATAAGGATAAGTCCAAATTATTCAACTGATAGCAACAATGCTTCATTTCAAAATTTCAAACAAAATTTCAAACAGAACAAATCAATTTATACATACATGTATTTTGTCGACTGTTGCCAATCATGTAACTCTCTTGATGAGGAGACTGTACAACACCAAAATCATTTTCATTACAGAGTATCTCAGAGTTAGGTATGCTTAATGACCCACTTGTCAATGAAACAGGATTTCTACTCATTCTGGCTTCAAATTTATGAAGAAAGCAATTAACTGCAATTAAAAAAAAAAAAAAAAAAAAAAAAAAAAAAATTCATCAAAAAAGAAAAAAGTTTCATTTTGTATATAAATAGTAAACAAACATTATTTTCTTAAAATCTTTTCATAAAAACTTACAATTCTGAATGAGCTGTTTAACAATTCAACTTGTCTTGAGTTTACCTAATAGTTGAAACAAAATACACAGACAAAACTTAAGGCAAAGATACAATGAATGAAAGAAGACATTGGAGATGGTATTTTTTTTTTTTCATTCCAGCAACGTGGATGACAGTCTTAAGGAAAAGATATGAGAAGGCTGTCCAAATAAACTGGATTTGGTGACACTGGAAGCCATAATTGCAACAATACCCACTGTTAGTCTTAAATAACACTGGTCAACATGATTTTTGGGGCCAAGAAACAAAACACATTTTTTAGCTAATTTGATGGTGCTGATTCCGAAAATGACTTTAGTTTTTCATAGTTAGCTACCATTTTTGCTGTACTGAAATTGATCATTTCTGAAAAAAAGATCAATTTACGATCTTGGTTGATCATAAATTTAGTTAAAGGTCATAGAAACCTATCGGTTTTCAGGTAGGTTGAGTAATTTATGTCAACCACCTGAAATAAACTATGTTTTATTTATTTGTGTTTGAAATAAATTATATGTGTTTTTGAGTCAAATATTTTAAAATAGAAGTACCAAGTTTTTCCAATTTATTGCCAAAATTCAAATTAACTGATGAACTTAGTAATAGACTAGTAAACCTGATAATTAAGGTGACATAAAAAAAATGAAACCCTAAAATTTTCTGTTTGATATTCATAAATTTATCCCATCACTTTTATCCTTTCACCAAGCACATTGTTTTCACAGTTGGAAAGAAACTCCAGCTAAAGACATCACGATTGAATGCACCGATTCCATTGTACATGATACTGCTGGAGTATCAAAAGGAATTTAAATAACATTGAACATGACAATCAAGAAAGAGAAAATTTTTACCATAGTTCTTATGTTCACAAAGGTTTTATTTCTGCTGTTAGTTCATTAAATGATTTGACGAAAATACTTGTTGGTCTTGCTATATTCATTTGTGTTATGCTAAAGACTTAGAGACTGATTGTTATTGTAAAAATAGCATTTGTCAATAAGCAGACCAATATTTGTTAGTTTAAATATGAATTGAAAGGTTTCTACGATTTTATTTTGAGAAATATTGTCATCGGTCAATATCATATATACAGAAAAATAAAAAAAAATGCTTTTTTTCCCCAAAATTGAGGCATTTCGGTACAGCAAAAACGGTAACTACACAAGAAAGAGTAAGGTCATTTTCAGATCCAGCACCCTCAAATTAGCTAAAAAAAATGTTTGGTGTCTCAACACTATTTCAAAATTGTTTTTTTGTTGACGAGTGTAATTTAATCCTAAGTCTTATGACTGCATCACAATTTTAAGAATTCAGGAAAAAAGTTGGAAAAGGAATTCCATATAACCTATCTGTAACAAATTGTCATCAATGTGTGAATTCTTATGAATAACTGCATTCCTGGCAACTCATGTCACTGAAGATGAAAAATGTGTAAGGCCAATATTAAGTGCAATCATCATTTGCTGAGTCATGATGAGACCTATACCCAAGTTGAGACAACTTTCATCCAAAAATTGCTTTTTTTTCTTTTTAAAATTTTTACTGGGATGATGAAAGGAATCATTCATTATAAACTGCCAACAGCTTCCTTAGAAAACAAAAAAAAGTTGTTTATCATAATTCTCATACTATTCAAGTAACCAAAGATATGGTAGAGGTATTCATGGGGCATGGGTGGGGTTGGAATATATCACCCACCATACTTTTATGAACATCATTTGTTTAGGAATTGGCAAAAGTAATTTGATGGATGAAAAAACACTTCAAAAGAAAACATATCAGCTGGTCTCTTATTTCATATCAAAATCAAATACGGCATGAAAAAAAGAAATTGTTGATAAATGAAGTAAAGTTGTTGAGAGTGAAATGAAATCAATTAATCATGAAGTGCATCTTTAATTACTACATTTGTGTTTCCAAATAAATTGAAACATTAGATTAAATTTTTCTTACAATTTGATTACACTCAATTTCTTTATACATTCATTTTTACACTTTACTGTCTTTTTATCATTGTCCTAAAGTCTGCAGCTTATTTATCCCACCCCCCTCACATTCATTAAAACTTTTTTCTGTTAACTATTAGGTTGGTGCAAAAATAATGTCGGTTTTTGACATTTTTAACGTCAAAAACCGACATTATTTTTGCACCAACCTAATACAAAGGTTTACTTTGATGTTATTTTGGGGGAATTTTTTTCTACAAACCTTAATTAGGTTTAATTAGGGTTGTAAAGTGTTGACATCAGTGTTTATAAAGTTGACCTGATGTTATAGAAACAAATCATAGAAATCAAACACTTCTCTAAAATTAAAACAAACCAAGAATGGCATTTACTATTTACATCATGTATTTCAAGTTTTTATAAAATTCAAATTACAGTTTATCTGACAAATGACTGCCACTGAATCCAAAGATCATTGTGGCATTTTCTTAAGTGTAATTTGTTGAAAACAATTAAATCTTTCTTTAAATAAACATTTTTACAAATAGATTGAAAAAAAAAATATTAAGGCTGTAAAGATCATTTACTGCTTTTCCAACAATTGACTATATCAAAAACAAAAGATTTGATATATTTTCTTTCAAGGTGAAATAAGGTCATTGTTTCTACAATTTAACAATAACAAATTTGTAAATGTAATTATTTACAAAGTAACAGATTTTAGTTAGAAACAATTGTTACTATGAAATATAAACTATACAAACTGAAGTACTTGCTTTTGGTGAGTAAGAGTCAAGATTAAGATTTCAATTGCTTATAATAACAGAATGAGTCTCTCAAACTTTGATGATGAATGGGTAAGAATGCCAGAATCAAGTTATTTGTGACAGAAAATGATTATATATATATATATATATATAAAAATAAATGCTCAAACACTAATATTACATGGTTATAATTTATTACATTGGAATCGTAATCACAATCCAAATATATGCGCGCATGCTCTAAAAAAAAAAAAAAAAAAAAAAAAGCATAGCATGATGAAAAAGACGCCAAACTTGACGAAAACAAAATTTTATCGTCTAAATGTTTGTGTTATTATTAAGAGGAAAGATCAAAGTTTATTTTAATTATTTTTAAAAAATTTTCCTTCTTTTTAGAACATTCTGTATTTTGATTTAAAAATCCTTGTTTCTCTTTGTATTACCGTGTAGTTTAAATAAGTCTGTATTGCTACAACGTCACTTGTACAAATCAAGATACTGCTGATTCAATTTGCCGTTCTTGCTTTCTGAACACATTACAACGTATATCCGTCTTTTCTTCTCCTGTTTTCACTGCTTCAGCCCTCTTTTATCAGGCCAACACTGCAGTTGACCAACCAATCAGTGTTCTTCGCTTTTATTCTGTTACCCAGGCAAATAGCCCCCTCCAGTTCAAGCAATCAGAACACAACTTGCTATTGGTGGAAGCATGCCAAACTGTACAAAAACTCGTTACCACACATACTGCTAGTACTGCTGGAGAGTAATGCCATTTTCACGGGGCAAACTTGCCAATGGCATGTGCTGCCAATTAAGGTAAGACCTTTATTTTCCTATGCACCAGATGCAAGCCACTCTGGCTCGCTTGCTTCTACAGGGCTGTTCATTACACTCCCCCCTGATCTCATGAGCACAAAACAAGCAAAAAGTCGCAAGCAGGTCGCTTTTGCTGAGTACTTCGCTGTGGAGGTGGAGCAACACAAGCTTTATCTTCAGATGAACTGTCATCAGGGGAGCTAGCAGGATGTACCACATTAGTAGTTTGGCCACTAACAGTTGGGGAGTCATCCTCTACGTTTGTGTAGTCTTCAACAGATTCAGTATCAAGACAGTGATCAGTTTCTTCTAATGGGTTTGATCTCAAATTTACTAACTACTCACTCACTCTCTTCAGAAGTGCTGTCCTGTGTAGCCTTCACATGACGTGGAACTCCATCGACATGCAATGACTGTGGACCATTAACCTGAGTCATGTGACCCATTCAAAATTTAGTCGTGCATCTCCCGTAGGGAGTTTTCACCCAAACAACATCTCCCGCTTCATATACTCCTTGAGTATTCTGAGGTTCAATGGGGGACATAGCCTCGATGCCCCATATACGGGTATGGTACCTATAAAGTGCATGATCTGGTGCAGTAGCAGGCGAGTGATTATCTTTAGGCATAACGTCATACCAGTAGACCGCCTCCGAGATAGAGCACTGCTTTCTAGCTGCAATGGTTTTGATGCTTCGGTGACTTCTTTCTACTATACCATTCCTGGCAGATGCATAGGCACATCAGAACCACAAATGTACACCCCAATTACTCAAAAAATTCAAATGTTTGCATGTGAATGCTGTGCCATTGTCGGTCAATATCTCAAGTGGCGGACCCTGTTTGTAAAAAATTGCCTAACTGATGAACTACACGTTGACGTAGCAGTTGCCATATCACGAACCAAGAGGGTCTACAATCAATAATTGTCAGAAAGTGCTTACCACCATAGTGGGTGATGTCCATTGCTAACATATTCCAGTGGTCCCTCACGTTCAGTTTTCCTTTTCGCCAATGCACCGGAGTCGGGTCAATGGTTTGGCATGCCTCACATTCCTTGACAACCGCTTTTACAACTTCTGACGATACTGAAGGGTCTCATCAACCTAACAAAGTACAAGGTCCTTTTCATGCCCAGGTGTCCAGTTTTCAGGTGGATATTAGCCACTTGATGTGCGTCCAACTTGGTCTTTGCAGTGGCGCATACTGACTGCACTGGCTTCATTCCTTCCTTGTGTAGGTTTAACCACCTCTTTGGTACCCTGGTCAGCCGGTCTGCCAGATTCATGCTGGATTTGACCAGTGTTATGTCTGCCATCAAGCCATATTCAGCTACAAGCTCGCAAATTGTGTTCATCCGTCTTCGAACTAGCATTTCCCCAGATGTCTTCATATTTATTTGAGCCTTGCCAGTTAAGGTGTTCAAAATCCACTAATAAACACATGCTGAATCAGTAAAAAGACGTACTGTTGACACCTGCCATTGAAGAGCCAAATTGATGTGCTTAGCATCTCCATCCGGGCACAGCCACGACACATCCTCAATGACGTTTCCATTTACCTCTAATACGACACCTGTGGCTACAGAACTCGCATCTACCCACACATCCATCTCGCAGCCATTCACACACCAGTCTCCTCCTACTGGATTGGCCTTGCATATTGGTTAGCATGCAATTAATAGAGAAATCCGATCGAGTCCACTTTAGTAATTACAATAGATAAAGTACAAGGCTTTGAGGAATGCAAATCATGTCTGTTTTCGTTTTTTAATTGGACCCCGTACCTGAAAATCAGCTCTTAATTGTAACTTACAAAACCCAATAAAACAAAGATTATTTAATTTCAAATGCTTTTATTTGCTTTTAGTTGTTTTTATGAATATCGACAATATTTTCTGAAAGCAAAATTTTCTTTTTATGAAAAATGAATTTTTAATACAATTATTCGTTATTTTTTAATTATAAAAGATTTTTACATTTAAGTTGTTAAAATATTATAAATTAGTTAAAAGCCGCATCCACTTTCATAAGTGTCCTTATGAGATAGATATTTTTTAGCGCGTTGTAAATTGTATCGTTTCGATTAATCAGAAGACCTGCAGTAATTAAGAAATGGAATTTTGTATTTATAATCGGGCTGTAATTATAAAGTACAGAAGACCAACCAGAATACAATTAAGTTGAGTTATTTGAGTTAAGCATTTACTTTTGCAAAACACGTGTAGAAAAGTTAATTTGATTTTTCAATTTCAACTAAGAAGGGTACCTACAAGTATCAGTATCATCTTAAGAAATTTATATGATCTTATTTTTATATTAATCTCAGTTATGACATTTTTTTCCATAAATAAAATATCAAAATTAATAATAAAATGTATGAAATTACAAATAACAAAATAAAATGTACTAAATGTACATAAAATTATAGTATTTTATGTACACTTCTGATAAAATTTCATAAGAAAGGTACCTATAAATTAATTAGATACCTTTCTTATGTAATTTAATCTCACTCTTAACAGTCTTATTTTAATTTCTTTATAATATATTTTCCAGAAAGCATTGTAAATGTAAAGGTGAAAGCTAAGTACAAAAAACAAAAAAATAAATTAGAGCACTGAAAGTTTTCCTTAAAAATAACGTGGTAAATAATTTGTTCATTTAAATCTAAATAATTTCACTTTTCTTCTTCCATAATCCATCAATATGTCATTCATCACCTGACAAGTGACATGAAAGGTTATGACCTGCTTTGTTTTATTTTCAGATTACATCTTTTCGGCACAGAAGCTAGGTTCAAAATATTTTAAATAAACATTATAATTTCTGATTTTCTTAAAATAAGTTTTGAAAAATAATTGATTTTTAAAAGAATTTCAAACCAAGATTTTCATTATTTTTTAGAAAATGGGAAAAAATGATTACCATGATCGATTTATCTGTCAATTTGGCTGACACGAAAAAAAAAAAAAAAAAAAAAAAAAAAGATTTTTAACAAATTTTGGATGTGCTAGGAATGATTAAAAAAAATGTAAAAAATACCCCAAAAATACTTTGATCTTTCCTCTTAATAACAAACATTCAGATGACAAAATTCTATTTTCGTCAAGTTTGGCGTCTTTTTCATCATGCTATGCTCTTTTTTTTTTTTTAGTGATCTCATGGATGTAAATATAATCTATTTCTAATTTATACTGCTGATTTCCCGGAAGCAATTTTTTTTCCTTCCATACTCCCACCAATTTTATTTTAGTTTTTGTAGATATATTTTGGTCACTGATTGGCTCTGAAGATCAAGAATCCAGAAACTTATTTCTTTTTTACTATATTTTTTCAATCCACCACTTTACAGAAAGTCATTTTTTTTTTTTCTCGTGCTTGCTCATCCAACCCATTGTTTTATATTTTTTCATATATTTATATATACTCTTAAAATGTCCATTTTTTTTAAAGTTTTAATAAAATGTTGTACCTTTCCCTGTAGATTATTCAAGTATTTGCAGACTAGATACACTTTGGAATTAATTAGAATAGCTTGATCCAATAAATTATTTTTAAAACTTTGAAGAATTCAGATTGCCTTACAGTTATGGGTTTTTTCCATAGCTAAATCATATTCATAGCCCAACAATTAAACCTACATTTATCAGTGATGACATTAAAAAAATTCACATTGACAAACTAAGGAGCAAATTTCAGTCCTTTTGGAAGTTTTATTAAAAGTTTCTATCATGTTTTAAGATTATCGACAAATGTAATTATGCTAGTGTATATACAGTGTGTATCTAAAAGACTTCCAAACACAGGTGAGGGGGATTCCTCACACCAAAACCAGGACAAAAGTCTATATAAACATATGTCTGCAAATCCTTTGTTTTTGACTTATTAAGTTTAAAGTTTATGATAGATGCTTTTACAAACTTTAGGAGCAGCTTCCTCACATGAAAACAAGGTAAAATTTTCATATAAACACAGCAACTCATAACAAATGTCCAAAATGTCTTCTGCTTGCTTCTACAGACACATGTACCCGTCAGATCATTGACTGAAGGACCCTTTCAAATACTCCCATATGATGCCGAATGGTTTTGCAGGCCCCCATGACATGTTGATGAAGCATCTTTGCATTATTAATGTCTGTTGCATAAACCAATTGCTTTAGGTGGCCTCACAGATAAAAATCCAAAGGACTGAGATCAAGTAAACGTGCAGGCCATGGAACCAGTCCTCCCCATCTTTCATGGTAGATGCCAGCCAGTGCATCACGAACAATGTGACAAAAATGTGCTGGAGCCCACTCATACATGAACCATATGCATCTTTGTATTAGCAGGGATACATCCTCTAACAAGTATGGAAGTGTGTATTGTACCATGAGGATTCTAATACACCCACAAATGTTGGTTGTGTAATTTTGTTATTCCATCTCTTCCAAATATCGCCTCATCCATAAACAAGACTGAAGAGACAATTCGTTGACATTTACTATGGACTTTAAAAAATTCTGATTTATTTTCCTGTAACGAGCTACTGACACTAAGAAACGCGTTCGTAAATCAATTCCTTATTACCCGTGTGTTTCCTAGTAATTATCATCTTTCTTCAATCTTCTTGGCGTGGGTAAGGTAAATCAACTGGTAACTAACACCTAAAGCCCCACGCCACTATAAAGGAAATGAAATGTAACACTAAAATAACATTTTTTTTTTAACAATACATTGGTTGTCAATCAAAAAAAATTTTGTCATTATTCATGTGTTAAAGGCTAAAGCCTAAAGGCTTTAGCAAAGTTGATTTTTTTTATTGTTACTGCTCATGTATAGTATCTGCAAAATAGCAATTATTAATGTACTAAAATAAAAATAATTTCCAATAAAGAAATACTACTAAAAGAAAAAAATTTCTTGGGGGGGGGGGATTGTATTGTGATGAAACTAAAACTGCTTTTTTGCAAAGCACAAAAAAAAATATAGTTTTCTTGTCCAGTCATGCATAATAAGAGAAATTAGACTTTTTACATCGAATATTTACAAACTAAAAGTAAACACTTGACTAAACAGTATCATAAATATTCTTTCATCGTAGAAGATCAGCAGTAAAGCAGTTCCTCCCGATTCCTGTATCCAACAAGTACCAAACACCAAATTTTGTACACACACTAAAAACAAAAAAGGTATTTGAGCGCGAATCGAATAGCAAACAGGTGTAAATAAGATTTTCCGAGTAATTATGCCAGCAGTTTATCATAAAAAAGTTGTTCAGGTTTAAGAAGATGAAAAAATGTTTTTTTTAAGAAGACATATTTCTTTTTTAAAAAAAGAAATATGTCTTAAAAAAAAAAAAAAAAAAAAAAAATCCTAGAGAATATAAAACTGTGAAACTTGTAGTTAAAATTTAACTACAAGTTTCACAGTTTTATTTTCAGCACTCGTCTGATTTATTTAACTGTTAAATTATATCAGACGAGTGCTGAAAATTTCTCAGCCCTACCCACTTCGCACAAAGTACCAAATAAAACAGTTTGGTTTTTTTTTTTATTTTGTATGTTTTTTTTTTTGTCGCTGTGATGGGAATCAGAGTTCACTGGTCGGGCCGAAAACTTTTCGGCACTCCGCCTTGTCAATAGACAAAGGGATTTTCTCAAAGAAATCAAAATCTTGCTCCTTTTTAAAAAAAAAAAAAAAAAAAAAAAAAAAAAAATGAACAGAGAAAACCGATTTGACAAAAAAAAAAAAAAATGTTCAATTGTTCTCTTTATTTTTTAGTCTTCGTAAAACTAAACAAAAAAATCTTTAACATAAAAATTGCTTTTCGTCTAAATTTTTCGTTCTAATAAAAATAAAATTAATTTTTGCAAATTTGCGTCATACTTTTAGCAAAATTGTTCATGATATTTTAATATTTTTTTTTAATCAGGAGATAAAGTATTTGAAACAATGACACATCGACCTCGACTAAAAAAGTCATATGAATCTTCGAGGTAAAGATTTTTAAGTTCGTTATTGCCAAAAAATTTATTTATTTTTTTTTACGTATTTTGCTGTGCATTGAATGAATTTGTCGTTAATTTATTTTAAAAATTAACTTTTTAAAGGTTTTTTTTTTTTTTTGATGGTGGGGTATAGTTCAACAATATAAATTTAATACTTAAACTATACCTTACTGTGTGTTCTGTTTAAAATGAATATAGTTTTTTTCGCATTACGTCATAATTGTAAAACAGACTACTATAGAAGCCTAAAAAATAAAAAAGCAAGTCAGTTGCATTAGGCGACTAAGAACTAAATTTATATTAAGAAAACCCTACTTCCAAGCCCTAAACCCTAAGCCATAGAATATTTTTAAAGCTTTCGAACTTTTCGAAACAAAATGTGGACACAAAATCAGGGTTCTCGTTACTTTAACTTGCATGTCTGACACGAAGGTTCCAGTTTATCGACCACCATACAAACACACACACTATAACCACTTCGTCGCATCTACTTGTTTTATAAAAAAAAAAAAAACAAAAAAAAAAAAAAAAACTAACTTTTTTAAAAAAAAAAAAATGAATAGAGTCGTAAAGAAAAAAGTTAATTTCATAAAAAGTGTGTCAAAGAACATCGGAAAAATTAACAGCTTTTTAACCAATTTTAATAACAAAAAATCTTTTTCGCAGACTGACAGATTTGTTACAAATCTGTCAGTCTGCAAAAAAGATTTTTTTCGTGAATTTGTAAACGGTAAACCGAAACATAAAATGAAAAATTAAAGATTTAAAATTAAAAAAGAAAATCCTCTTTAACTGCCGATAAACTTCAATTCGTACAATTTTTACTTTATAAAATTTATAAATTTATAATATAAATTATCGATTTAAAAATTATTTCATTATTCAGCAAAACCAAATTTGTCGACATAAAAAAAAATAATTTCAGGGTGAAATTTACGAAAAACCAAAATATTTACGTAAGAAAAGTATATTTTTTAATTAATTTGATCAAAAAATGCATTCATTAGCAATTTTTGTGCTGACGACGACAGCAGTCGATAATCGAATCTCATTCATTTTTAGTTTGAACCTGAAAAAAAAACTTTTCGATTAATCCGGAAAAAATTGTTTAACTTTCGTTTAAAAAAAAAAAAAAAAAAAAAAAAAAATATGAAAAGGTCATAAATTTTCAGTTTTCATGAATATTTACCTCCACGTCTCAATACCTTCTTGAAGAAAGTCTAAGTAATTAAATAATTGACTTTCCATGCATTTTAAATATCATCATAGACATTTATTTGTCCTTTCAGTAAGTGAAAGTCTATCTACGTCACCTTTTAAGACAATATCGGTTGGCACTTACTTGGCAGAGTCAAGAATTGTGTCAGTTTAAGAGAGATTTCATCATCGGGTGACCTGATGGTATCATAACTAGTGTAATAATGTAAACGTGTAACAGAAAAATATTCAGTTTCATACCATATAAAAAAATCCAACATTCCTTAACAAATAGCTTAACAAATGTAGAATTTAAAAATCAAAATTATTTATTTAAAAAATATTAATTAATAAAAAGACGGTTATGGGAAACGGAAAACAAATAACCAAGCCTCATTGTTATGCAATTTATAAAAACAAAACAAAACAAAAAAAAAACAACAACTTTTGCACTGAAACTTACAGGTTAAGGCCCTTAAGGGCAAAGGAAAAGGAATAGTTGACAACAAAAGGGATTTTATTATCAAATTATTTGGGGAAGATTTCAAGAAAATTTTTTCATTATCGACAGTCAATTTTGTAGCCACTTCAAGTTAACAACAAACCAACTTGTTATTTAAAGAATAAATCGTTATAGAAACATTTATTATAAATGTTTCTAACCGCCTGGAATTTTTGTTATGTCCACTTGAAAATAAAGCAAATTGTTCAGTAAGACAATTATTCAAAATTGTCTTTAATTGTTTTCTCATCCTGACACACGTTGAAAATGTGGCTTCGTTAAAGGGGGGGGAGAGATAACTTACCTCGATAATAGATAAATAATCGTTTATTTCACGCCCGAGGAAAATATCATTAAAGTATTTTAAGTGTAATTTTAGTTTGTTGTTGTTGTTTCGAATACAAATTATGACGGAATCAACACCGGATGAAGAAACGGTGTTGAGGAAGATAATTACGCTCGAAAATATTGATTTTTCTAGTTTTACTTAGTGGCAACAAAGACTTTTTTTTTCAAAGTTAAAGACTAAAAATTTAAACCATTGTACAAAAATAATGTAATAAATGTTGTTTTTATCAAGATCGCATGGATTCGCACAGCTAAAAAAAAAAAAAAAAAAAAAAAAAATCACGTTTCATTTTGTTTTGAATACAAAGGGAAATGGTTTTTCCTTTTTTTTGTTCTTTTATCAGTCATTTTTTGACTCATGCATTCCTAACAGTTTATGTGGGGAGTAAAGAGAAAGACTCTCTGGCAAATTAAATAAGTTATAAAATTTTCCATGTAAATAAATAACTGAACATGTGCAATAAACAAATGGCGGGTGAAAAAAGTAAAACTATTTTTCGTAGAACTGATGATGAAGGTCATTAAAAAGGAGGTCTCTTTTTTTTTTTTTTTACAATTCGTTTTGCTTTTTACATTTAAAAACAATAGAACATAATATCTTTTTTTGTTGCTTTTAGGACTGACGATACAGAAAAATATCGTCACGCATGCACTTATAAAACTCAAGTAAAGGAATCAGGTTAAGCTACTTACGACATTCAGCTGATTCTTTCCTCTTCCTTTTTTTTTTTTTTTTTGTTGTTGTTTTGTTTATTGTAAGTTGGCCAGAGATCGCTTTGCAAATTATTATTCACATCAAATAGAGGTAAAAGAATGACGTCACAATGACGTCATCATGTCATGTTATTTATTGATCGATCGAATTTCACAGCCTTTTTGTTTATTCATTTGCTTGCTTTTACAGTACTGAATGTATTTATTTGCAGCCAACATTTTTCATTCCTTCCTTCCTACGAATTTATTCACATTCTTTTTTTCTTTCAAGACGTCATTGCCTAATAAAACTTTCTCTAAAACACTTACGTAACAGACACAAAGTTGAAAAACACTTACATTGATTTCAGCTCAGATTATTAATCAAAAAAAATAAAAATGAATAATATTGTATTTTTCCCCTGTTAGTTTTTTTCGGGTTTTTGTTTGTTTTTTAAAACAAAGTAACACTAAGCTGCACTTAGTGAGTTTCAAACTCAAAACACGAACTAATTGATTATTAATTGATCTTTCTTTATTTACACTTCAAAACGACTTTTTAAGACATGGAGATCTGTAATTTTGGTAATGCAAATTTAAGAAATCAATTCAGACATTTTTTATGCTTCAAAAGATCAAATTTATATATAAATTAAGTATTTGTACTTGTGATGAATGTTTTTAAGAAATTTATTTTATTTTTATTAATCCTTTTTTTTTTTTTTTTTTTTTTCCTACAATGCCGGGAATTAAGAAAGTGTGAAAACTTCCTTCACATTTGAAATCCAATAAAAGTTCTATTTTTGAAAAAAAAAAATAGAACTTTTATTGGATGAAAAATACCATATACCTTTTTATTGGATGATAGAATTCCAAGTTGGAAAGCTTTTTTGATGCACTTTTGATTTTAGTTATCATTATGTTCAGATGGAAAGTTTAGTATTTGCTGCAAGTTTTCCTATTCGTTAGAAAATATAAAAATGAAGATTCAAGTTGTGTCAGCCTGTTATCCTCTCTTGAACCAAAAAATGATTCAACATTGTCATATTTTCTTATAAATTGCAAATTGAATATGTTGAATAATTCATCATAAAATTCAGTTTAATTAATATACTTAATAAACAATAAATGTGTCATGAATGCAAGTATTCCGTTTAGTAAATATTATCAACAACTTTGGATAATAAAACTCCCTACCCAGAAATGAATGAAATTGGAAATTCTTCTAAGGAAAAAAAAGACAAAATTTTAACTAAGTAATTCAAAATAATTTTAAAAAGTAATATCCATACACAGATTGAAGACAAAAAAAAAATAGTTGAAACCATGTGTAGCAGCCATGTTCAATGCATGGATGAATAGTAGCCTTATAAAGGTGCAAGATTGTTTATTTCTTGTCTGTGAAGAAGTCATGTCTATTATTTTTTCGCTTTCCTTCATGTTTAGCATTTCCAATTACAAATAAAACTTTGAAATAAACTGAAAGTCAACAAAATCTCTGCAATGTTCAAATTATCTCCCTTCATAACCCTCTATAAAAGGAAATAACAGAGGTAAAAAGGTTCCTTTAAAAAGTCTGGCTCGACGCCTATTTAGCTGACTTCCCCTGCCTTGAGGCAGCTGAAGCAGCTAGGTGCGAGGATCCCATAACAGAGTCGGAAATCTGAGATGTGCTGAAACAGGTTGGCCTAGACAAATCTCCGGGATTAGATGGTCTTCTGTATGAAGTGTACTTGAGGCAGTCGCCTGTTTTTGTTCCCTTGCTTGGCACTGATTTTCGGCAACTGGATGAAGCAGGAGTCTATACCTCAACGCTTCACCAGGGGCGTAATCAAGTTGTTACGTAAGGATAAAAACGGTGGGGAAGTGTTAGGTAACTTTCGGCCTTTAACTATGTTAAACACAGAGTTAAAGATTTGGGGTTAAGGTCTTAGCAAACCACTTGCAGGCTGTCCTATCTAGTCTGATTGGCTTCGAACAGACTTGTGCTGTGAAGGGCAGGACTATTCAGGACAACCTTCATATTGTGTGCTTGATCATCGAGCAAGTTGACAGTGAAGCCACGCTGATCAATTTAGATCAGTCCAAGGCCTTCGATAGGGTTGACCATCAGTTTCTGGAGGCTGTTCTTTCGGTGGCTAGTTTTGGGCCGTACTTTCACACCTGGATCCAACTTCTGTATGCGACCCCTGGTGCACTGGTGGAAGTGAATGGAGTACGATCAGAGCCTTTCATATCGTCTCACTCCATTCGTCAAGGTTGTCTGCTTTTGCCTTTGCTGTATGTTCTTGTGGAAGATTCCGCATTTGCCAGTTATACCCAATTGGAAAATGCACTCTTCCTCTATGGTAATTACCACCACATTACATAAACACAGTACATAGACAAGTATTCATTGGTTAATCTACTCAAAACTAGATCGCTGATTGGTCAGTTGTGACCAATCAAACCGCCTGCACGCGACAAATCTGTTTCCCGCTCAATATGCTCTGAGCCTACCACATGATACATGATCTTATAAAAAAAAACACATGTAAGCTCCCTCGTGTTTCTTTTCATTCATCTTTCTTCTTGCTGGCAAAATGTAATCTTCAAGAACTCCCCTCTTGACTAATGTAGTCAGACGTTAAAGACCATTACCAACATTCATGCAAGTACGAACTGTGAAATCTCTTCTGAACTTTTACCAACTTGTACAATACACAATTCCAAACATGCAACAACTCATTCTTCTACAGTTTAATAATCAACTTCTTCTTTATAAGCTTAGGTACAAATAATACCTAGTCTAAGAGACACAACTCTGTCTAACTTTTCAGTTCACATGCATGTACATCAAATACTTAATAAATTCAATTGTTATGTTTTGAAATCATTATGTTCAGTTTTGTATTTTATACTATGTTTTATTTATGTCAAATATAAATTGCATTGCGTCCATGCATTGTCCTTAATCCCACCTTTCCTAGCCAAAGTTAAATATTGGTAACACACACTGTCGCCACATTCTTGCGTTGGAACCTTTCCTTCACAAGTTAAAGACAAATCCGGTCCTACGCGGAATTTCCCTACCTGCGCTACCAACGCGCCCAGGTATTCCACCTATGCTGATGACGTTTTGGTTCTTGTGTCAAGCAGGGCCTAGATTAACGAAGTCAGCAAAGAAATCAGTGGTTATGAGATGGTGACCATGATAAGTCTGTGAGCTTGTGGTTGGGTGTGTGGAAGGGAGTTTCTCTTCTCTTCCTCTGGACGGATGGGCCAGTCAAGATTCTCGGCGTCTGGTTCGATCCTGATCTCCAGTTGGATATGAATTGGTCGGAGGTGCAAGGGAAGGCTGAGATCACAATTAATTTGTGGTCTCGGAGGAATCTTTCCTTAAAGGGGAGGGCAGAAGTTTGTGGTTCACACATCTACCCGATTCTCCTTTACGGACTCTCTGTGCTTCCACTTCCCTATAACACTTTACTGGCGTTAGTGAAGCTCTTGTTCTCCTTCTTCTGGGAGGAAAGGCTGCCAGAGTCTCTAGGTATGCCTAGCATTGAGATTCGTCAATATATGCTCTGCATCAGGTCCCTGGATCGAATGTGTCGCGAAAGACGCCTGTAAGAACTTCCCATCCTTGAGAAGTGTGCGCTCAGCCGAGGAGGATGCTCACTGTTTACTCAAAGCCGAGTGCTCCTTCTACTGTGAATGTCGTTGTGCCCTGAAATGACTCTTATGGGCATTGGATGGCCCCTCCAATGCCTAGGCGTTGTCTCATATGGCATTAAATCAGATGTTAGTTAGTGGGGCCTTTCGTGATGATTTGATTGTCTTACAAAGTGGAAGGCTCGCTCGATATGGCCTTGGGCACCTGGGTTGAAATATCTAAATAACAATGAGGCATCACTCACCT
The DNA here is from genome assembly GCA_963932145.1 of Acanthosepion lycidas. NCBI lineage: Eukaryota > Metazoa > Mollusca > Cephalopoda > Sepiida > Sepiidae > Acanthosepion > Acanthosepion lycidas. The sequence continues at coordinate 136,413,647 of OZ010577.1, forward strand.
GGCTGGTGATGCGAGGGGCCCTCTGGGTCACCAAAAGACTTTGCTTAGCGGGCTTAGAGAAATATCCAAACTGCCGCCATTGTAGTGGGGAGGTCGAGACCATTGGTCACGCCTTTTTTCATTGCTCGGTGGTAGCACCGCTGTGCAAATATGTTCAAGGCCTCATGGTTCGCATGTTGTCTGGAAAGTTCTTTGTCCTTGAGGCCACTTCTGTTTGTAGCAATGTGGCTCCACCATTGACAAGGGCTTAACACTATGTGTTCTTATGCTTACTAGGTGTTATGATAGTCATGATTTGGACAACACGTCAGAAGGGATTCTATGGAGGCTAGAAGTTTACCTCTTCCCAGCTGATCTTGTACTTTAAGCATCAGCTTAAAGTGAAGATGAGGTTGGAAAGGCGGCAACTCACCTCATCTGAATTTGGCAAAAGGTGGGTGAATCTTGCACATTTGTGCTGTGTGAAAGGGGCTGACCTGGAGTGGCACTTTGATGCTGGTTAGGCATCAAGATATTGCTTTAGCTGGGTTGAACACGAGTAACCCACCCAAAAATGTAGGTTAGCTTAGGTTTAGTTTTTTGAGTCTTTAGTTTCTTTTTTCAGTAAACTTAGCTAGGGTATGTATGCTCATTGGCCCCTTTTATTTCTGTCCCTATCTTTCTTTAAGTTTAATTCCCCATCCCCTCCCTCATTAGGTGGTCAGTGACGTCAGTTCTCTAGTGAATGCAGGGTGTTTTCCGGTGTCATTTTTCATATCTGTTGTTGTGTGTGTATGAGTGCTTCGGATGAATGAATGTTTTTAATTTTTATTGTCCCGCATTAATTTCGTCTAGTTAACTGATGTTTCTGCCACATTTAGTGTTTGTGGGGGTTTTATTACGAACATGGTTTTGTTTAGTTTCTTGTCAATAGTTATTTATTTCACACTGTAAATATTCATTGGGGTTACTTTTTAAAATTTTAAATTGTTGTTTTATTCCCCTCCCCCCACAGACCACAAATTGTACATATGGGGTCCAGTTAGTATTTCCATGGAGTCATTGAGGTATTATGGTGGGTGTGGGGAGAAACGTAAGTAAGAATGTGTTGTTTTGGTGCAAGAAATATTGTTAGTATGATTGTGGCTAGCTAAGTTTAGAAGTTAAAAGGCAGAAGACCGACCTCTACACCATTCCCCACTTCGGCCTTGTGCCACATTTTCTGTTATAGCACAGAAATAAATAATCTTTAAAAAGTCCGGCATAATTTCTATCTGACAGCTAAGGTGAATCACACTCAAGAATTTTGAAGAACTGATAAAAATCATAATAAAACAAATATGTGTTTGGTTCAAGGTAAATAGGTATGACTTCATACAGCTATCTCTGAAAGAGTAAAATGATACTGAATTGTGAATGGAAAAGGAGGGGGATATAATATCCATAGAAGGAGGAAAATGTTTATTTTTTCTTTGTTTTTGTTGTAAAATGTCAAGCAAAATGACATTTTTAAAAAAAACATTTTACATCAAGAGACATAAACCAAAAGAAGGGAAATTGGTAGATTTTATTTTTAAAAAAACAAAAAAACAAATATAATAGTCAATTATTATTTATTTACTGAATAAACTTTATCAAATTTCTGTGTATTTTTGTTGCATTTTCTTTTTCTTTTCTTTTTTGTACATAGTCAAGGAAAGTAAATAGAGAGGACTGACCCTTATTAGACATAATAACTGAAAAAAATGTCAGTAAACAAAAGGGAGAGCAGAAGATGTAAGTTACACATGGGGGATATTAAAATGAAACAAGTGCAGAAATTCAACTCTTTGGGCAGTTGTATAACAGATGATGGAAAATGGGACATACAAATTTGAAGGTGCATGCAAATAGAGAAAGAAACTTTTCAGAAATTGAGTTGGATATTAAAGGATAAAAAAAGAATATTAGAAATAATGAAAAGAGAGCTATGATATCTGCCTTCCTATGTAATTGTGAAAGACAGACAATTCTATCACAAATGGAACGGAAAATGACTTGAGAAAACTGAGGTTTGGTTCTACCACTGAATATTGAAAATACCATGGATGGAACATGTGAGAAATGGGGAAGTACTAAAGAGAATTGGAACTACATGAAAACTGTTGATAGCAATCAGAAATTGTTGGTTGAAATTCTTAGGGCACATAATGAGGAAAAAAGGCTTGGATAATATAACAGTTGCATATTAAAGGCAAGAGAAACAGAAGAAAACATTGTAAGAATTCAGTGAGAGAAAAGGAATATTGCACTCAACACTTCTTAGCATTAGCAGTGTCGCTTGGACAAACTGAAATAGAATGGGATATGAAAGACGAGAACTTCATATTACATGGGTGATATGACATTTATATATTTATATAGAGATATTGGGCAAATGAATGAGAAAATGAAAAAAAAAACTTCTAGGGACAAAATATGTAACTTAGGAAATTTTTTTCCATTTTATTATTCAATTATCCACTATTAATCTGATATATAGGTTTGTATATCATATCTTCTATATACAAATATACTAGCATGAGTTAAAGCACTAATAGAAGGTACTAGAATAAAATCAATCAGTTACAGTTTGATTATTTTAAGCCTAAAATCAAAACTTTTACAGCTGTTTGTTTAAGAGAATGAAAGATTCTCTGTAGAATATAGGATTTTTCTAGCTGATAATATAACTTAAATTTTTACTTCAAAGGGCAGAACAATGAAAGAGTTACCTGATGCTTATTTTTTATAGTAGTTTTCTTTTTATTGTTGCTTTGTTTTTATTGCAGTCTCCTTAGATTAATGCTATAGGCTACTTAATTATGTACACCAAATTTCTAGTTAGAGAAACAAAGTCCTTTTGTATTTAATAATTGGCATTTTTATCACATCTGACATTGAAAGAATCAGAATTATTTTTCTATGCGGAAAAATTATCAAATGATTCCTAAAGACTAGAAAACTGAGAAAAACAACTAGAGAAGAAATAGACACAAATAGATGTAAAAAAGCATTTATTTTACACATTAAGTATTTATTTTTCAACATAATCTCCTTCCTTGTCAATGTACTTAATTAAAAGTTGAATTCTAAACCCATAAATTGAACAGTATACAGTAATAATTTGTGATCAAAATTCAGTTAATAATTATAAGTAAGACTATGTATATATTGAGGTATTAGGTTGGTGCAAAAATAATGACGTAATAATGTCGTTTTTTTGTCGTTAAAAAATACGTCAAAAAACGACATTGTAACATCATTATTTTTGCACCAACCTAATAGGTAGGTAATTAGATAGATAGATACGAAAGGAATAAGTGATTGATAGATAGATACGAAAGGAATAAGTGATAGATAGATAGATAGATAGATAGATAGATAGATACGAAAGGAATAAGTGATTGATAGATAGATAGATAGATAGATAGATACGAAAGGAATAAGTGATTGATAGATAGATAGATACGAAAGGAATAAGTGATTGATAGATAGATAGATACGAAAGGAATAAGTGATTGATAGATAGATAGATACGAAAGGAATAAGTGATTGATAGATAGATAGATACGAAAGGAATAAGTGATTGATAGATAGATAGATAGATAGATAGATAGATATAAAAAGAATAAGTGATAGATAGATATAAAAAGAATAAGTGATAGATAGATATAATAAGAATAAGTGATAGATAGATAGATACATAGATAGATAGATATAATAAGAATAAGTGATAAATAGATAGATAGATACATAGATAGATATAAAAAGAATAAGTGATAGATAGATATAATAAGAATAAGTGATAGATAGATACATAGATAGATATAAAAAGAATAAGTGATAGATAGATATAATAAGAATAAGTGATAGATAGATACATAGATAGATATAAAAAGAATAAGTGATAGATAGATAGATATAATAAGAATAAGTGACAGATACATAGATATAAAAAGAATAAGTGATAGATAGCTAAATAGATTGATAGATATGAAAAGAATAAGTAATAGATATGAAAAAACAAGTGATAGATAAATAGATAGATATGAAAAGAATAAGAGATAGATGTAAGTATGAGATGGATATGTACTTACAAAATCAAGACTGTGACTCTTCTCAAAATAAATATATAAAAAAGAAGTTACAAACCTTCAAATTCATATGATTCCATTGGACTTTGTAATCTTCTTGCTCCTTGTAAAACTTGTCTCATTTCAATGCCTTAGCAGTAGTGATGACAGAAAAGATTTTGCCTTCCCTTTATATTTCTTTCTTGTTATGCAATTGACTAGTAAAAACAATTCAAACTAGAAAATAAAGTATTTACGAAGGTTGTTTATCACTTGTTTTTATCAGTACATCTGCCAAGGTTATATCATTTTTCCACTATTGTCAACCTACCTGCCCAACTGTGACAAACATATTTTATGTATCTGTTGGTTAAACAAGCAAAAATGTCTGATACAAAAAGTGAATTGGATTTGTTATTTAGATTGTGTCATTTGACCTGGAGTTGAAAGGTGAAAGAAAAGAAATCAGAGATTTCAGTCATAAAAGGGCAAATATATTAACAGACAGTGGAAATTAACAGAATTTGTAAGGTTGAAATACTGAAAATTGTTTGAAAATGAATGACATCAAGAAGACAAGAAAAGATGTTTGGCTAGGCATCAGTACCTCTTGATTTTCTTTTTCTTTTCTTAAAATTAGATTATTTTCTCCTTATTTTATTTTGAACAGGCTTTGCTCAAGTTTTGTTCAATTCTTGCTTACTAAATAAAAGAAAAAATCAAAGTATCTTCCAATTTTTTTTACCATCAACAATCAAAAGATAAAAGGCAATTTCTTTTATAGTAAACATTTACACAACTATGGAAGGGGGGGGTGCTGAAAATTTCTCAGCCTGACACAAAATCAGACCAAATCACCAAGTAACAGAATTTTTTTTAATCTCTTCCTGGTTAGATTAAGAACTTTTCAGCAACCTCACATTATACATTTTATTATCCGATGAGCAATTTCCTTGACCCTTTAAAGTCATCTATATATGCACAGAAGCCATCAAACATTTGAAAAGACATCTGACCTTAATTGGACCATTATTGCACTAATATTAAACTAAATGAACAAACACTTCAACAAAGACTCAACTAAAAACTGAGCTACTTGTCATCAGGTAATAGTTAACGAGCCAATCTTGTTGATCATTTGTTGTTATTAGTAGTGAGTTCAATTCTCATTGGTTGCAGCACACTTCTGCCTTGTGCAAAAACTAAGCTTTCTTTAGTAAAGAACTAAAATTATTAAATTCAACCAAATAAATATTTCATCTACATCTTCACTCAAATACCAATTCAAACGACGGATATTTAAAGTAAATACCCCACAGCAAGCAATCTTAACCAGGCCATCAACAGCAATGCCTTTGGCCAGCAACAAAGGCCAACAGCAGCAGAGACTATCCCTACAATGTGATAATTCATGGAATATTGCTGTTGGTTATTGGTTGAGGAAAGACCTTTGGCCTTACTTCTGTTTTGTCAGTATGTGAGTGAAAATTGGAACTGGTTATAGCATAAACAGGAAATGCATCTAGTGGCTAAAATTAACAGAATGCACAGGGGTCCTGAGCCTTGAATAAACAGGATGCATAGGTGTCTTGAGCAAAAGGAAATCTGTGCTTGCATGGGCGCATGCTGGAAGAGGCATGGCCATATGAAGTTGCTTGGGTGCATGCAGGAAGAGGTGCGGCCACATGAAGTTATGTCGACATATGCCAGAAGAGGCGTGGACACACAAAGTTGTGTAGATGACATACCAGAAGAAGGTGTAGCCATGTGATGTTACATAAGTGTCCAAATGTTATAAAATCAGTCCAATTCTTGATCTGGAGATAGACTGACTAGAGGTTCACCAAAGATTTTTTTCCATCAATTCCTGAGTGCACAATCCTAACTTCTGTGATTCTTCCTCATTCTACCCATTCACCACACCTCAAACAATAAAGATATCTATATATTTTTATATATATATATGTTTGTCATTTGAGTCCTGCAGCAATATACCACATTTCTCCCATGAGTCTATCTCTCTCGACTACATATGTGTATTAATTTTCTCCTACAAATCTATTCTAGTACCTTCTATTAGTGCTTTAACTCATGCTAGTATATTTGTATATAGAAGATATGATATACAAACCTATATATCAGATTAATAGTGGATAATTGAATAATAAAATGGAAAAAAATTTCCTAAGTTACATATTTTGTCCCTAGAAGTTTTTTTTTCATTTTCTCATTCATTTGCCCAATATCTCTATATAAATATATAAATGTCATATCACCCATGTAATATGAAGTTCTCGTCTTTCATATCCCATTCTATTTCAGTTTGTCCAAGCGACACTGCTAATGCTAAGAAGTGTTGAGTGCAATATTCCTTTTCTCTCACTGAATTCTTACAATGTTTTCTTCTGTTTCTCTTGCCTTTAATATGCAACTGTTATATTATCCAAGCCTTTTTTCCTCATTATGTGCCCTAAGAATTTCAACCAACAATTTCTGATTGCTATCAACAGTTTCCATGTAGTTCCAATTCTCTTTAGTACTTCCCCATTTCTCACATGTTCCATCCATGGTATTTTCAATATTCAGTGGTAGAACCAAACCTCAGTTTTCTCAAGTCATTTTCCTTTCCATTTGTGATAAAATTGTCTGTCTTTCACAATTACATAGGAAGGCAGACATCATAGCCCTCTTTTCATTATTTCTAATATTCTTTTTTGATCCTTTAATATCCAACTCAATTTCTGAAAAGTTTCTTTCTCTATTTGCATGCACCTTCAAATTTGTATGTCCCATTTTCCATCATCTGTTATACAACTGCCCAAAGAGTTGAATTTCTGCACTTGTTTCATTTTAATATCCCCCATGTGTAACTTACATCTTCTGCTCTCCCTTTTGTTTACTGACATTTTTTTCAGTTATTATGTCTAATAAAGGTCAGTCCTCTTTATTTACTTTCCTTGACTATGTACAAAAAAGAAAAAAAAAAAGAAAATGCAACAAAAATACACAGAAATTTGATAAAGTTTATTCAGTAAATAAATAATAATTGACTATTATATTTGTTTTTTTGTTTTTTTAAAAATAAAATCTACCAATTTCCCTTCTTTTGGTTTATGTCTCTTGATGTAAAATGTTTTTTTTAAAAATGTCATTTTGCTTGACATTTTACAACAAAAACAAAGAAAAAATAAACATTTTCCTCCTTCTATGGATAGTATATCTCCCTCCTTTTCCATTCACAATTCAGTATCATTTTACTCTTTCAGAGATAGCTGTAAGAAGAGATACCTGTTTACCTTGAATCAAACACATATTTGTTTTATTATGATTTTTATCAGTGCTTCAAAGTTCTTGAGTGTGATTCAACTTAGCTGTTAGATAGAAATTATGCCTGACTTTTTAAAGGCACCTTTTTACCTGTTATTTCCTTTTATAGAGGGTTATCAAGGGAGATAATTAGAACATTGCAGAGTTTTTGTTGACTTTCAGTTTATTTCAAAGTTTTATTTGCTAAACATGAAGGAAAAAGAAAAATAATAGGCATGACTTCTTCCCAGACAAGAAATAAACAATCTTGCACCTTTATAAGTCTACTATTCATCCATGCATTGAACCTGGCTGCCACACTTGGTTTGGTGCCATGTATCTAGAGTTTCTTGACAAACTCTTGACAAACATTGCAGATACTTCTTTGGATTTTTGTTTCTAAGATAATATCATGCACTAGTCTAGCCATGCTGTCAAAAATGACAGCATATTTTGTTAAATCCTTATTACTAGGTTTTCACATGTTAGTCATTAAGTATATATTTTTACAATTATTATACTAATATATAGTAATTCTGGAGGGATTGGTTTATTACTTAATAATAATTATAGAAAACTGAACCTCCACTTTATGTCCGGTAGAATCTTATATTAATACTAGTTTACCTATGTCATTAAAAATGACAAATAATAGCATAATTTGTTAAATCTTTAATATTATTTGCAAATGTGAGTCTTCAAGTATACTTTTCCAATTATTATTGTAATCTGCTCTTTCACAAAATTTTGTTTTTCAACAAACTGGCTTCATAAATTTCCTTAAGCAGTTTGCCATTGTCAGAGCAAAAAATATTATTACTTGGTATGGTCAGTACAATGGAGATACCTTAGTACAGCAAAAAGAAAGATTCGTATTAGAGATTCATATTAAAATTCAATTTTGAACTACTAGATAATTTATTCAGATAATTACTAAGCTAAAGTGATTCGAATACAGGACCATACAGGTCACAAAGGAGTGTGTAGCATCAATGATCCAACTCAAATATAAACCTTTGCATGCTTGTGGAAACTGCACAACTACCACAGCTGAAGCCAACTTGGAAACCACAACATTGCAGTTCAGTAGTTGAATTAATTTCTATATTTTCTGGGGTTTTTTTTCAAAGAATTTGTTATGTTTGTATAGTTTAGTTTTCTACAGAGAGAATTATGTTTGGTGATTGTCTTTTAGTGTGTTTAGCTAATCCCTGCTGTCTGTTCAGGCACATTTGTGTTTCTTTAACATCTCTAGACCCGACCTGCATTTTATACTGCAATCATGTAGGACAGATCTTAATTACAGTTTCTGGGAGAGAGCACATAATCTAGCATAATCAATAGTTGAGCAGGGCCAATACAATCAAACCCTTGGCCATGATGACTTCTGATTTCTGCTAGCACAAGCAACAATGGCTTCTGAATTTCAATTTCATTCACATGGCTTGGATCAAACTTTGACATGCTCTTGCCAACAATACTTCATTCTGGGATTGTCTCCTTAGGCTGATATTATCAAAAAGTCAACTCTTGAACAAATTGACATTGGTAAGATTTGAAAGACATAGTCCTCCATTGCTATTAGGTTGTTTTTGGAAAATAATGTCCAGCTTTAGAATCAACATTTATTCCTAAATTTATGAATTTAAACAATGCTTAAATCAGTCAAAATAGGAACTCTGAATATCTATACAGTTTATTTATGTTTTTCATGTTTAAGATGAGGGGTATATAATGTTTTAAAATGATCTCTAAAAGAGAATGATATAAAATTGACAAAGAGAACAATTTAATCATGAGGAATTAGTTAAGGGAGTAATATATTTTTGTGCAACTATTATAATAATATATTATGTTCTGCCTCCCACATGCACAACTGTTTCGCACATGTGGCTCATATAATTTTCAGCCTGAGCGATAGAAGGGGTGATAACAGTTGACCTAGTTGAAGCTTTCGAGTAACACAAAACTTGTGACCTACTTTTGAGTGGGGCTGATTTTTCAACCATGGTGGGAAAAGCAGGCCACTACTGCATTGTCGTAAGCCATCCTGGGGATTTGACATAGAAATAGTGTCTAACAATGGTTTGAACTGCTACTCTAACCTACTAGAAAGCTGCTGTTTCATTGTTTTACTTCCACTGTACACATCCATCATACATGTGTGCGTACTTCACATAGACAGATAAACAACTTTTGGCCTTTAATAAACATGCTGATAAACAGGATTTTGTCTTCAGAGTTTTAATTAAGGTGTTTATCTGACTCACTGAGGTATGAACACATGCGAGACAGACACATAAATAGGAAGCATAATATACTATAATGCAATTAAAAGGTTTATTCTAAAATCAGACATTATTTTCCAAACAGCCTAATATAAACCAAGGTGATTGTAAAAGTAATGGACAGAATAGATAAGACATTAATTGAAATTTGTTGAATTCTCTATCCATGGTATTCTCAACATGTGTCAGCAGAATGATATATCAGCTGCTTTAAGATTTTTGTTTTTCTATTTGTGACAAAATTGTCCAGCTTTCACATCTATAGGGTAGACATTATATAACAGTTCAGCACTCTTAGCTTAATCTCTAATGTTATTTTTCAATTTCCTTAATTAATCTCTTTTGTATGTCCAAATGTCAGCAAGCCATAGTTGTGAAACACACAATGTAGTCTGGATTAAACGGGTCAATATCAAACAGATATGAAATATTTTGACCAGTCATTCTTAGCTCCTTATGTTTTTATTAAAAATAAAATTTTTAAGAAGAAACAAAAATTACCTTAGGCAGCAAAGTGAGTCAGAAGAAACCATTGAAGTTTAGAATTTATATTAACAAAGCTAAATTAAATTTCTGTAACAATATGGTTCACAAAAAGTCACACAATGCCGCAATGTAAAAAAATGTTTATATAATATTTATCAATAATACTTTTGAGGAAATTATGCAAATTCTCAAATGAATGTGAGAAATATATACAAAGACAAATTATAAAATTTGTTCATATTTGGTAGTAGAATAAAGTAAATAAAAATGATTGATTAAAAGTGTAAGTAAATAAATGTTAAATAGTCCGAGTTTGTTTTATACACTTGGGAGAAGGTTTAAAGGACAGCCTCAGAGTATAGTAAAAATTTTCATTTTGTGTGTAAAAGATTTTTCACTTAGAAATGGCTAAAAATGGTGGGCAGGTGAGGATTCATTTTCCAAATTCAGAAAAAATATAATACCCTTGTATTTATTGTCCAATGAAAAGGATGGCTTTCACCAACTTTAAAGTTGAGGATCATTGTGTTTCTCACAGTGGGTATTTAAGAACACAGGTCAGCAGATAGTAACAGAAGGTGGAAAGAAGGAGGTTGGAAGTCAGAAGATGGTTAGATGGCTGAAGAAAAAAGGCCTGCTAGCTGCAGCATATAAAGAAGTGATACATCACTCAGAAGGGATTAGACATGTAGTGATAGGGTACCATTATTGTTTATTCCCGATGGAATCACCAATATATGTAGCGGTTATCATTATTATAGTGATTGAGTTACCAATATTTAACTTTGGCTAAGAAAGATGAGATTAAGGACAATGTGTGAATTTACTTGACGTAAATAGCACATAGAATAAAATACAAAACTGAACGGAATGATTTCAAAACATAACAATTAGATTTATTAATGTTTGATGTACATGCATGCGAACTGAAAAGGTAGGACAGAGTCGTGTCCCTTTGATTAGGTATTAGTTGTACCGGAGTTCATATTAAGAAAGTTTGGAATTGTGAGTTGTAAAGTTGGTAAAAGTTCAGGAGTGATTTCAGAGTTCGTGAATGTTGGTAATTGTCTTTAACATCTGGCCAGCAATGACTAAGACAGGAGTTCCTGAAGGTTACATCTTGGCACTTGGTAGCTAGGAATGAGACATGCGAGAGAGATGAATGGAAAGAAAAACTTGAGGAAGTTTACATATGTTGGGTTTATATAATGGTCGTGTACCACGTGGGAGGCTCAAACGGAGAACACGGGAGAAAACAGATTGGTCGCGTGCAGGTGGTTTGATTGGTCAGAACTGACCAATCAGCAAGCAAGATTGGAGGTGATTGACCAATGAATACTTGTTATAATTGTATGAAAGTAGGATGTTACTTACCAGATAGGAAGAGTGCATTTCTAAAAAGAGGTAAGGCGGGTTTGTTGTGGAAGATCCCACAGACATCTGTAGACTGTGGATGTGACAAAGACTTCCTGATGAGAAAGTTACCAGCAGAGCAAAGTGCAAAATAGTAAAACTATGTAGAGACCAATAAAAAAGAAGCAAAACAGAGCAGACTTAGGCCATCCACAAAAGGAAGACGTCATAAAACAAAGAGATTGAAAAAGATTATTATTCCACTCTGAGTTTCATGTCAAAAAATCATGTGGGCTTCTTCACTTATGTTTTAGATTGGTGCATCCTTTTCTTCTAAGTGTAATTTCTTCTTTTTTCCAACAGTTTTTCTTTCTTGATTTGAAAAATTTATATTGTTAATGTTTTTAGAGCCAGTTGTTTCTATAATTTTGTAATGTTATCCATTCCTGTTCATAATAAGATTCACGAAAGGAATTTATTGCACAAGCCTTTTTCATAAAATATGTACTGTGTTATATTGTCTTGTATTGATTTAATAAATGTTTGTAACTTTCTAATTTCACTTGGTAGTTTCAAGTCTTTGCACCTTTTTAATATTTGGAATAATAAAATGGATATTCCCTCTTTTCCCAGACCTTCCCTAAAAATTAAATTCTCATAAAGTTGAACATATGTAAATATGGTGCTCAAGTATCTTTTACAGGAGTTAAATGCTGTAATGAAAAATGTAATTCAGCACCAAAAAAGTACAAAAGTAATATATGCAATGAGCATACAAAACTTTTTAATGAAAATAACAGGTTCTTTTATATGAAGGTCTTTTTTAGAATCAAGTCACTTGTTTAGTGTTACACAGTTCCAGAGAATTAAAAACTTTTTTGAAAAGCCAAGATGAAATAATAATTAATAGGTGTGTATTGAAGTGTGTATTTTAAGGTGTACTCAAAAGGAAAATTCATACCATACTCATGTTGAGAATTTTCTTTACCTCAAATGAAGTGACACATCTCAAGACATTGTGACTGCCACTTTTATAAGGTGTACATAAGCATAGTAGTAAGCATATGAATAAAATTCTTTTTTTCCCCTTTTTGGCCAACCAACAGTGATTATTAAAAATGTTATAGCTATAATAATTCAGAAGTTCATATAGTTATAGTAATGGGTGATAATAATATCACTTGTCAGCTAAGTCACCAGATAATGGGTGAGTTATGGAGAAAAGGAATATTCTCCCATTTCCCCCATTATTACCATTATTATATCCATGATATAACACGTTATTTCATAACCAGAACAAAATAGCTGAAAGTAAAGAAATGACCAAAATGCCTTGTTCTCAGAGAGATTTTTATACTGCTAAGTAATCCACAAAATTATATACAGATATTTACATTTGTCACATGCAGAGAAACTACAATACATGTTTACACAACAGGCAAGATGAAAGGGTAAAGAAAAGAGAGAGCCTTACTTGTAATAATTCCCAACAGAAATTGGAGCTGCTGGAGATTCTTCTGTGTTTCTGGAGAAGCCATATTTAGAATTCCAGATTCAAGTGGGCTAGATTTATCCAGAGTTGCATGTATTTTTTGCAATGCTAAAATAAAATCAAGAATAAAATAACTTACATCCAGCACAAGCAAAACTTTGAATGTGCCTCATGGTATAAACTATCGAAAGGAGAAAGATATGTTGACTTCATGGGTTACACATTTAAAATAGCTAGATCCCAGAGTAAGATAGTCTCTCATGAGATTATCTTTGCACATATGCAAATTTTGGCTGTCAATGAGGCAACAAGGCAGAGAGGAAAAAAAGATAGTCAACTGCTGTGTTGAACTGGCTATATGTGTCATGGATGAGAGAGAAGAAACTGATTGTCAGCATTGGTTATGAGAAAAAGTTTAAAGCTTTTTTGCTACACAAACCATCTTTTGATTTATTTCCAAGTTAATATATAACTGGAATTTATAGTGGCAAGGAGCTTCGGGGTTAAAATAATCAGTTGATTTACCCATGCCAAGAAGATTAATGAAGGATGATAATAATGAAGAAACACATTACTTACTTTACCAAAACAAGATAGGGAATTTATTCATGAATTTACACACTTGAAGTAGTGTCAGTAGCTTATTTGACGAAAATAAATCAAAATTCTTAAAGTTCATAGTTTTAACATATTGTCATGAAGAGAAAATGTTCATGTTACAGATTAAATGATCTGACACAAAATAATATTAAAAATGTTTAAGACAAAATTGGAAAATTCGATGCTCACCGAAGGGATATATGCTTTGCATACATTCAAAAGTAGATGAAGAAAGATAGTTTGAAATACTTAGCTTTCTTGGATTGATGAGAGAAAATTCTTTGAAATATTGTGGTTAGAGGACAGTAATATAATTGGTGAGTAATTTTACACTGGCAAGTACTTCAATAATGGATGTGTAGAAGATAGGTATTCAATGCAACATTGGGGTTATTATCCATAGAGTGAAATTGATGCGTGTTCAAAATAACATAAATCCTCAACATATTTAATTACTTTTTCAACAAAAGACAGAGCAATGAACAAAAATGAGAAATAACACAAAACAATATTATATTACAACAAACAAATTCTCATTTATTTAGCATAAGAAATACAATGATTTATGCTCGAGTAAATTAAGATTTGTGAATGAAATCTTTGTGGTGCTTGAATCTTTTTATAAACTCTTTTTGATGTCTTTGGAATGTAGTTTGTGAGTTTAAGTGAAAGATTGTTTAAGTTGTTATGATGAAAAGTTCCCAAAGTTAGTGAAAGTATTAATTTGTTTATGTGGTAATTAAACAGTTTTGTGTGATGTAAAATTAAAATGTAATTTTTGCATAAATGAAGTTGTGGTAAAAGTATTTTTGCCAAGAAATAATGTTGAATTGCTTGAGCAGATTCAGAAGAAAATAATATTCTGTGATTGAAAAACTTGAAATATTAAACAATTCTCTGCTGTGTAATCAATGAAATCAATGTGAAGATGAGTGAATGATATCTGAAAGTGGATTATGTTAAAAGGTAACTTTAAAACTTCAGATGATAAAGTGATGTGGATTTGTTCAGTAACAGGCTTCAGGTCATGATACTCACTGGCAAAGTTGAGTAATTAGATGTTAATTCACTTGGAGGAATGAACAAAAGCTACTGTGTGGAATTATGTCAATGAGTAACTTTTAACCTCAGAATGTGTGAGGTAGTTTTTAGTAGACAATTGCATTGTCATCACGATGCTCACTGATAAATGTGCTAGTGTATCATATTTATTTACTTGTTAATCATGTTATAGTCTCGAGAACATGTTTTCACCTTTTGGTGCATCTTTGAATTGAATATGTTGTGCATAGGCGGATACATAACCTTAGCATTATTGGACTAATCAGAATATGTCAGTTGCTGAAACTTGGTTTGGAGCATATATGTGCTTAGCTTACACCAGATTTAAGAACTTTACATGTGAAGATACACAAAATACAATTTTCATATTTATTGTCCAATCAGGATGTTAATAAATGACAGAATTAAGGAAACTTAGGTGTGATCCACTGAAATGTAGAAGTCATATTCTACAAACATAATGAACAGAAATGAAACCTTTCACATAACTTCAGACACTCTTCTGATTAATTTAATTTTTCTTCTCATTTTCTATCAAAAAGTATTTTGTGTAGGCTACTTTCTTTCCTTCTTCTTTCCAGCCCACTAGCTAATTTCTATGAAGGCAAGGTTTTCATTAGTCCAAAAAAGGTTTCCACACAAGCTTGCAAATTTCTTTTCTTTGTCCTCAGTCCTCCTTTGAGGGAAGTGGGTGATGGGAGTTATTATTACTTCATGCTCACTACAGACTCACTCTTGCAGACAAAGCTATTGGACATAATAAATTAACGAACTGCTCATTTGGCAGCTTTTTGTCCAAAATTCTACCACTGAACTATATTACTTCTAATTACATTGTTAAAGAAGATGTGATGCGACTTTTTTTGAATCACATCGGGGTCACCAATTGTGATGCATGTTCTTAGCGCATATATCTATTGTACACTTAATGATTCAAGAAAAAACAACGAAACTCCATATGTGGATGAACAAATACATATATATTGAAATATAACATGCAAAACAATCATGCAATGAAGTGTAATGATTAAGGAAAAAAGTTGTTCCCCTTCAACTGTATTCTGATTTATGATTGAATGTTCGAAAGAGTTTCTCTTGAATAAGAATGTTCCGGATTCTATGTTGAATAGTTTGCTGTTAGAATAGAATACAGTTAATTAAGAAATGTGTTGTTTTGAGAAATTAATAGAGTTCTGGTTCATGAACTTAGCTGAGTCACAGAGAGAGATATGTATGTTTTACAAAAATCTGTGTTTGTGTGTGTGCATTTGAAATGTTGTGAGTAAAGTCGTAGATTTGTGTGGACAGGTGAAAATAGCTGGACTCTACTAGCGGCTCGCTAGAAAGTCGGTAAGAGTTGTTGGCAATGTTCTTTAACATCTGACCACACGGTTAAGACAGGAGCTCTTGAAGATTACATCTTGGCAGCAAAGAAAAAGATGAATGAAGAGAACATGAGAGAGGCTTATTCGTGTTATGTTTATATAAGGTTGTGTCACAGGCTCCAAGGTTTGTACGCAAGAAAATTATTCCTCGCGTGCAGACGATTTGATTGGTCGGAATTGACCAATCAGCAAGCTAGTTTTGAGGAGATTAGCCAATGAATGCTTGGCGTATGATCTGTATGTATGTGTGTGTGATGGCGATGATGATCGCTACAAAGACATATTCAAAGAGAATTCCCTCAGTAGTTTCAAGTGAGGACACTGACTAAATGTTAGTTTTTATCAATTTTTTTTTTAGTGTATTTCTTTTAATTGGATTTTTTTAAATAAATTAATTTAATGTATTTTTCATGGCTATGAATTTGGTTAAAATAAAGATAAACAGTGTGATGACAGTCCTAAATATAAAATAAATTCTAAAGACATTAAAATAAATACTTCTCATAGCAACTGAAAAAAAATAGTGTAATATAATATCTAAATGAATAAGATATAGTCTCCGCTAAATTGATTCATAATTATTAAAAAGTAAAAACTACACTAAGTAAAAAAAAAGTAAGTAAAGTCTTCTTAAATCAAAATAAAATGCAATTAGGGTTTACTTTAAATTAAAGGTCATCATTTTTACAAATGTAGTTAAATATATTAATTTTTGATACTAAAGTTAGTTTAATTTTATAAAATTTGCGGAAATATTTTTAAATGAAAAATCGAATTTAATTTATAAAATAGATAACTAAATAATAACCGTATTTTGCTAAGGGAACTGGTTTAGGTTGTCACCTTATCCGGAAGTGGTGGCGGTTTAAATTGCGCGGGAAAGGGAATTTTGGAAGGAAAATAATTTCTTGTCTATCAATAATACAGTATTTGGTTTCGTTTATTATTTTTTTTTTTGCATATCATCATGGACTATTCGAATTTTACGAATAACAATACTCAGAACTTTGTAATCACCTCCGAAATACCCGATGCTACCAAAGAAAAAGCTTGTTGGCTCGGAATTGACGAAGCCGGCAGAGGTCCTGTACTTGGTAGGTAGAAAAAAAACTAAAAAGTAAAAATAGTATATGACTATTAATAAATTTGCTATGAAAATACTTCAAATTATTGTTGTATATTAATGACCAAAGTCGATTTTTTTAAATAGCATATTAAAAGTTGTATTAAGTGATGGTTTTGTTTTGACTTCTAGTAAAAATGAAAACTGAAAAAACGTTGCGTTTGCAATAGTAAAAATAAAACAAAGAATAACAACCAAAATAAAAGTTTATATTGCTAAATTGGTTTATTTACAAGAACTTTCTTCAAATTTCTAGAAAAACAAAGTCGTTGAAATATTGAAATCTCTTATTAATCCGCTATGGACTTAAAAATGCAAGAATACTTCAATTTTTTTTTTTTTTAGTGTAAAAAAGAAAAAAAAGTCGGTTTAAGAATATGTTCGTCCTTAAAAGTCAATTATTAATTTTTTTAAAGAGAAAAGTCCAGGAAATAAAAAAAAAAATAAAATATATGTTATGCTAAATTATTTTTAAGTTAAGACGAAAAGTACATTCTCATACAATTTTTAAAAATAAACTTAAATATCGGCTTTTTTTTTCTTTTTTTTTAAAGTTCTTAAATTTATGGCCACGAATACTTAGATATTTATCAAAGAGTGATTTTTGTACGTTATAAACTTCTCTTTTTACGATATTTTCTAATATTTTACTAATATTTTCGGATTTTGTTCCCAAAAAGTGAAAAGAATTCGACATCTGGCACACGTGGCATTTCTCACCTGATGATTGTTTCGCTCTTCACACTCAACATCTCTGAACTTGCAAAATATTCTTCAGTAAAGAAAAAAAAAAAAGGTCGCAGAAAAATTTCTGGGTAAAGTCAGTTTTAATTAGCATTTCAAAAATAAACGTTAATTCTTCCATTAAGCTTTCTTTTTTGGGTGAAATAAAAACCAATTGCTTCCACAAATGCTTTTTTCCCCCCCCCCACACACACTTTATTAGCCAAAAGATCATATATTTGGTTTAAAAGAAATTTTCAGGTGTGGTTTTCGATATTTCTTGTGTGTGTGGGGGCTACTCTTTTTTTTTTTTTTTTTAGTTTTATAAAGAAAAATCCATGAAGATATTTCAGTAAAACATGTCAAGTTTAATCAAGTGAGATCATACGGAAAATTCGTCCTGTATTTTACCAAAAGTAATTTAATAAAAGAATATAAATTTAATAAACTCGCTATATATTTTTTTTTTTTTTTTTTTTTTTTTTTTTTTAGAATTAGTGCTTCAGCTTGCATAATTTATTAAAAACTTTTTTTAAAAACAATTTTTTTCTAGATTGGACAGAAAAAAATTACACTTTAAAAACACTACTTGTGAAAAACAGTAACAAAAATTTCAAAATCGCACGGAAAAATAAGTTAAATAAAATTTATTTTACAAAAACATGACTTAATTAATTTTAATTTAAATGGACAGCCAAAAAATATACTTAAGTTAAATATTTATTTTTTAGCTGTTCATTCTAAAAGAAAAATATTTTGGTAAAATTCGGGATTAATTTTCAGCTTTCTCTATGTTCATCATTGATATTGTAAACCGAAACGTTTTACTTTTATTGAAATAACATCTTCAGGAATTTTTCTTTACTTTATATAAGTAAAAAAAAAAAAAAAAATATATATATATTTGATTACACACACACCACTACCATACACACTGACTCACTCCCCAATTAAAAGGTACATATGAGATATCAGGGAAAGGGAATGAAAAGACCCCACCCACACTATTTCTACAAAGTCTTCTAATAAAATAATCACTGGATCTAACCAATGCCTTTATCCTCTGTGCCATGTGTCCTTGAGGATAAAGGCGTTGGTTAGATCCAGTGACAAGACCCAGAGAGAGTGAGTTCAATACCCAGTTAAGGCAGTGGCGAACTTGGAGAGGGGAATTAACAGAATATATTGATAACTGACAACCATTAAACATGGCATGTGGAACTAGAACAGTCTACTCCAGTGAGCGAAATAAAGGGTTCAGTTTGACATACCAACTACCTGAAGAAGGCCGGAGAGTACAACAGCCAAAATGTAATAAATATGGCAATAAAGATGAGGACAATAGTCAGAATAATGTAAATAGTGTACATAATACCTCATCTCAGAAATATAGACAGATAAAATAACCTATTTAGTATACAATTCATTTATTAATGAATAAGTACTGATCTTTGAACTTGATAAATTCCTGATTTATTTTTTTTTATTGCGAATATTTTAACATTGGGTAGCAATTTTGTATTTGGTGATACCTATTAAAAACAACTAATTTCCCATTCTCTTTAAAGTCTTTACATTTTAAATTTGATTGTCATAATGATTCTTCATCTGATTTTTCTGACTGCACTTATTTTATGTATAACTCCAGTTTCTGATAAATTGAGTTGTGTATTTTATTTATAATATACACGCAAATAAAAAGGATGTGTTTCAGGACTGTATACAATCTTGCTTAATTGCAACACTCTTCATAGTCAAGTCAGTTAAAGCATGTCAGATCTAACAATGATTATGTAGGTTCAAAGCCTGCTGGAAGACATATTTTTCTTTTCATAAGATTTCTTGAATATTCAGTCTACTAGATGAAATAAAGTACAGTTTAAAATAGGGACCTCTGCAAAAAATGTTAATACTTAAGGTTTAAAATGAATTTTCAAAAATGAAAAATCTTTTGCTAAGCTTTTATTTTATTTTTAATTTCAAGGTAATAGATTAAATTTAATATTTTTAATAAGCAAAATACATAGCACTATTTCAAAATCTAATTTAAATTGATTTTTTTTTTTTTTTTTTTTTTTTTTTGCTAATTAGCACCCTTTTAAAAAAAAAATTAAAACATTTTTCTGAAACTTTATTTGAGGAATATTAGCTGATTTAAAGTATAATTAATCTGATTTGAAACCAAGATTATTTACTTTAAGTTTAAAATATCAGGCCATAGCAATGTTTTTAACTGACAATAGCCATATGGACATGTTTGACATGACAAGGTGATGACAGATCTAATGTTGTCCTACAGGGACTTTATCTATAAAACATAATTGAAAAAAAAATTACATGAGCACCTTTTTTTTTCTTTTTTTTTTTTTTTAATTTAATTTCTAAGTTCTCAGTAATCTTAAAAACTTAGGAAAATATTCTCACTAATATTTTCTTAAATGTTAGAAATTTTGGCTTTAGATTTAATATATCCCTCTTATTTTCTGATAATGTTGTGTATGGTTGCCCATACTTAAAAAAAAATTGCACTAATAAAAACAATTTAAAATTATTTTTAAAACATTGGTCTTTAATGATTTGTATTAAGCTTTTCCATTTATGATTAGTAAATATAGTTTCCACTTAATAACATCAAAAGTGCCAAAATTATTACAGAAATTTTAGAAGATTTAAAAATTAATGCATTTTTATAATTTAAATTTTTTAAAAATGAAAAATTCTTGTAAAAATTAATTATTCATCAAAAAAAAATTTTTAAGACAATAGTCTACTTAATATCTTATTTATAAAAGCAGTTAAAACCTTTTCTAATTAAATGTTTTGTTGCATTTTTTATTTTATAATTCAGAGCAGATTTTTGGTAAATGGTGAATTTTTTTTTTTTTTTTAATTTGCTAAAAAATTTAACATAAGACCAGAAAGAATATTCATGATTTCAAATTAAGATGAACGATTTGTTTTAAGCTACAATAGGTTACTTTAATTTTATGTATTCAGTCCACATTTTAACTTAGAATTTGCTTGAAATCATTTTAAACAAATTGTTTTATGTATCAGTAAGAATTTCTTTGGGTTAAAAAATTTGTACAAGCTTTGCATTCATATTACAAATAAAATTAAATAAAAAACATTTTCATATGCCTACCTCTCAAAAACTGGAAAACTTTAAGGGAGAGAAATGCTGATGTTTTAATATCGTGCCTGATTCAGATGTATTAGATCTTTGACTTTGATTTAATTTGTCAGTGAGATATGAGGTGACCCCCAAATTTGAACAACTTTACCAATAAATTTCCCTTTTTGTGGCATCTAAACTGTTCCTAAAACTCTAATCAAAATTTAAAGTTGTTAATTGAGATAAAAATAAAAAATTATTCCATTAAAATTTAAAATTATTTGTTCTTGTTTCTATTTTAGGCCCAATGGTCTATGGGACGTGTTTTAGTCCATTAGAGGAAAAAGATTATCTCACGGAACTTGGTTTAGCAGGTAAGCAATACATATCTAGGTACCTCTCCACCTTAAAAAAAAAAAGCGGTACATAAGGTTTAAAATGCATTTTAAAAATTGAAAAAATCTTTCTTAAAGCTTTTATTTTAGGTAATAACCATGGCATACTATACTCCAGATCTGCTCATAGTGCAACTGGAGCTAGAACTGGAGAGCTATTGAAAAATGTTTGAGTTTCAGAAATTTTGGAAAGAAATTAAGTATTTGGGGAAATACTTAGAATAACATTTTGACTCATACCTGAGGATAATAGGATGTGTTGAAAGTTAAATAAATGAAAACATGTATTTTTATTGTGAACACTGATAAGTATTAAATAATACAACAAAGTAGTTAAGATTTCTGATACAAGATTTGATCCACATAATGTTGAAACAGAAATATTCACACTATTTACAGTTTTCAATGAACCCTTTATTCAATCTACTTCTCAGGGATTGAATAAAAAGTCCAGTTCAAATTTCCACTAAAGTCACTGAATTCAACAAACAGTACCTGAAGAAGGCTGGAAGGCATCAGCCGAGATGTGTATAAGACAATCCTCTCAGAAATATAGACAGATAAAACAAAATCATTCTAGGAAAGTTTCAAAACCTTTAAAGCTGGTTCTTTGTCTGATCTGGGTGTGTAATGTTTGCAGGAGTTTTTCAAAACTATATTTGCAAAAATATGAGCATGCTTTCTCTCTATGTTGAAAAAATGAAATGTAGAAATAAGCATAAAAATGTTACTTTGTTTTATAACACACTTTTTCCTTTTTATTTGGAAAAGAATGAAACGAAAAAAATAAACCATTGTCAAGTGTGGTCAGAAGGAACCTTTCAATTTCCACAGTCAATTGAATTGGTATATTTTTTATACTTTTCATAATAAAAATTGCTTTCATATTCACTGGGATGATTATCAATTCTTGTAATTTATCCAGCTACATATAGAAGAACCATTTTTATTTCATCAGAAGGACATGGTTCTAAATTTTCCTGATTGTCAAATATTAGGTTGGTGCAAAAATAATGACGTAATAATGGCATTTTTTGTCGTATTTTTTAACGTCAAAAAACAACATTATTACGTCATTATTTTTGCACCAACCTAATATTTATGAACCTTCCTCACAAAGTTTTATGATCACAAGATGTACATTTGGTAACCTGGCTTAACATCAAAAGCATCAATATTTACATTTTGATTTAAAAGTAAAGATGTCTGTTTAATATGAAGCTTTTCTGTTGGACATTTATAAAATAGTTGCCACCTGATCCTTGACGAAGTTTACTGAATTCTTTTTCTAATTGATCAGTTGTAAATTGCCCAAGTAGCACATATTTGTGACTTGTAACTGAAAGGTGTTGACATAGACTGACAATTCCATTGCAAGTATGGTGTATGGTAGTAGCAGTGTGTTTGGATAATTGTTTTATACAATTACCTTGACTACCAGCCATATTAAGAGCCATTTGACCAAACTCAGTTATAAAATCAAGTCGGCTGTCAATTCAAAATCTGATTTCAGCTTGTAGAGGATCATTGCGTTGTTTATCAGTTTGAAGGGTCTTAACATTTAAAAAATTTTCACCATGTCAAAACCTTGTTTATGGAGATGACAGTATCATTCTTATCTGCACTTATTTCAGACTAAGTCCATTATATGTTTTTTTTTTCTGAAAACGCTCTGAGGCAAGTAGAAACCTGTTGTCTTTCTATGGGCTTTGGAGCAATGGAAATTTCATTTAAATCTGAAAGTTTAATTAGTCTTAGATTCAAAACTATAACTGTTTAAGATGTTCCCATTTTGCAACACCATTATCATCAAAGACTAATTCTGTCTTTTCTGTAAGCCACAAATTGTGAATATTTTTCAACAGATGAACATAATGAAAAAGCAAATGCTTATTATCTTCAGTTAACCAAGGTTTTTCAGGGAGTGTAGTATATAATTTTAAAAAAGCTTGATTTAGTCAGTTGCCATCACATATAATATCCTTTGCATCAATTGGTACAAAGTTGATGGCCTGAACTGTTAATTCAATTTGTTCAAATTAAAAAGGCTGATGATAATTTGAAAATTGGAATCAATCTTGTATGAAATTTAGTCTCCCATTAAGACATATCAACATTATACCAAGTACTGTTTAAGCAAGTAGAGATGGATTGTCAACTGACTTACAAATAGTTGTTTGCTATGATATAGTAACATTTTCTTGATATATACTTAATCATGGAGGATTATGCACCCTTTTTGACTGGCATTAAGAGTATCAAATACAGATAGCAAAAAAGATTTTTCATTAAGTTTTGAAACTTTTGATGTCATCCTTCTTAATGTTGCTAATGATGGTCATTGAAAATCCTGTCTTAATCTATAATACAATAACTGATGTTGCATAGTACTCAAAAGTATGTATTAGTATATCTGTGCTGTATTTCATTCCAACTATTTTGGGGACTGTTGCTGAAAAGTGCTGACTCAAGATATCCTTGTGATCAAAAGCCATAGAATTTAAATATCAGATAATTTCTTCCAATGTTGACAAAGTATCAACTGTATTTATACAATTTTTGGACAAGCTCCTAATATAATACTTAACTCCATAACAAAAGTCAAACTTCAAATTTTTGTAAATTCTCAACCTAAAGAGAGGGATAACTTTCAACAACTGAACAGTTAAAATATTTTCAGCCCAAAATGCTACAACTGGACACACAGTCTTTTTTGTTGTTGATTATACTTTCAAATTTGTATAATTAATCTTATCTAATTCTAAAAAAACTTTCATTTCATTAATTTGATTTCCAGCAAGTTTGGAGTTTTTTTTATATCCCTTTGAACAGCAGAAGCTGTTGATATTTGACTTTTTGGCACACCTAGCCATACAGATGGTGGATTTTTGGGGTGCATTTTTCCATGAACTGTGCGAAAAAATGGGGGGAGGGGGGACTTCTTGCGACAAAAAAACGAATGCCTACTTGCGAACCTGAAACGAACACTTTACAACAGCAGACAAGCAAAATGGCACCCACGACTGCTGCCGACAGACGACCAACCGCAACGGCTTTTGTCGCCCAAGAAAAGACGCCAAACGACTCGCGCATCTTCTTGTAGTCCTTGGTCAAGTCCATTATGGTACTCCGAGCTGTGCCCGGTGACAACACGCACACGCAGTTCGAGGACGCTTTTGCACATGCTCGTTACACTCCTCCTTGATCTCTAGATCCCACAAATGGCAATGTGGGGCAGGCCGTTTCTGCCTGGTGCTCCGTCTCAGTCGTATGGTCTCGAGCGCTTCCTCAGTGGTGCTCTCTTCAGATGTCTCGCTGAGCTCATCCCGCATGCTGGACGCACATCTTTTATGTGGCGCGGTATTCCATCAACAGAGACGGAGTGTGGACTATTAATTTGTGTCACCGTACCCTTGTTGAACTGTGTCGTACACCTTCCGTGTGGATTTTTCACCCAGACAGTCTCTCCTACCGTATAAGGATTGGAAACTTTGTCGTCATGCACCAAAGCTGCATCGATACCCTTAATGCGGACCCTGTAGGTGTAGGTTGCATTCGCCGGTGCAGTTGAAGCTGTTTTTTTGTCTTTTGGGGTAACATTGTGCCAATATACAGCTTCCAAAACTGAACACCGTGTTCTCGTCATGATGCACTTTATTGTACGATGAGATCTCTCAACTATCCCATTCCCCGATTGGTACGTGCGCACAACGAAATTGTATTTGTACATTCCATATCTTTGCAAACGTGGCAAACCTCTCTCCAGAAAATGCTACGCCTTTATCCGTAAGCAGCTCAACCGGCGGCCCTCTTTCACAAAACACTACTTCCAACTCCTTGATGATGCTAGCAGAGTCTTGGCAGTGCAAGGGCTTCCAAATGACAAAACGACTGGGGCTGCAGTCTATTAGTGTCAGGTATAGTTGATGTCCAAAATGGGTTACATCCGTCACAACCCTGTGCCAATTTAACACGACATCAAGCCTGCCCAGTTTCCAACGCACAGGGGCCAGGTCAATTGACTGGCATTCCTTGCATCCCCTAACCACCGCTCGCACCTCCGCTTTTGTTACTCTTGGGTCAATCAACTTCACAAAATAGAGTGTTCTCTTCACACCAGGATGTCCGCTGGATTGATGAATGGCTTGTACTTGAGCAACATCTCGCTCTTCAGCCACAGCGCACATAGGTTCTCTGGGTTCTGTTATTTTGTGCATTTCATTTAACCATCACTGCAGTACTCTAGTAAGTTGGTCGGCTCGATTGTTGCACAACTTGACAAGCTCTACATCAATGTCCAGTTTGTATTCTAAGGCCAACTCTGGGAGTGTGGCTAGCCGACGTCTGATTAGCATCTCGTAGGCTGCCTTGGTTCGCATTCTCGTCTGTCCGGACAGTGTGTCAGCTACCCAGCAATGCACACATGCTGAGACTGTCCATAAATGAATGGTTTTACCCTTCCATTATAATGTGAGGTTGGCACCTCGCAACACAGCATCGAGCTCAGCCAAGTTGATGTGCTTGTCTTCATGCACTGGTCGGAGCCAGCTTGTGTCTTCTGCCATGGCGCCATTGCTCTCCACAACCCACACGGTTACATTTTGCTCACTGATGCACCAGTCACCTTTCACTGGATCGTCCTGGGCTAGTCTCTTAAAAATGTTGTCGATCATCTGGGCTAGAAAAGGGTCCTACTTTTCCTTGTCCCATCCAGTGGTAACAGTGTTTGCCCTTTGCTTCACAAATGCCGTGGCGACACGTAACCAACTGCATACCGGAAAATGACCTGTCAACTTCCCGCACAGCGAGATGACAATTCGGCGAGTAAGTTTATCGGGGACTACCGGAAGTTCGCATTCACGACGCCATCACAGTTTTCCTTGCTCCTCCCAGACATGCAATCGCAACACGCGTGTGCCAATTCTTAGCCGCCCCGAGGTCTTACTTGAGTTCCTTGACACGGACCACAGAACACACACTCTCATTAACAAAAACGTCGTCAATATAAGATGAGGAGGCTGCGTTGACGATCTCATCCTGGCTCAAGATGGTATTAACAATGGCCCGCATGATTAAAGGGGTAACATTGAGCCCAAATCCTAAGCGGGTTAGACAATACCTTTATCCCTTAATCTCCACTGTTTGGAATGGCCAAAGGGACTTGTCAATGTGTACCTGCAGATAGGCCTGGCGTAGGTCCAGCACGGCAACATTTGGTCCTTGCTGACGCCATTCCCGTAATTTTTGCGAACAAACCTCTTTGTTGGCTGCGTACGTGTCAACGTACTCATAGAGTTCCCGATAGTCCATAACGGGCCAAACCTTATGTTTGTTTTCCTGCAGAATGGCCATGAGGGGGATTAAACCCTTTGGGGGTCCGAGTTCCTCCTCCGGGTAAGGAAGCAGCCAGCCATTATCTATCCAAATCTGGAGTTCCCAATCATACTCCTCCTGAATTTGTGCGGGAGCTGGATATTCTGCCAGTCTATTTCTTAACGTACCCGAAGGTTGGTTGCCAGCCCATTTCCAAGATGCGGTCCACCTCCGAGTGGTCTCATCGTATTCTACTTTAAAGTCTGGCTCGGTAATGGTGATGGCAGCAACAACTGGTTTGACACACTGCGGAACCATCACCTCACCAGTGCCAGTTACAGATATTCCTCCCAACTGTTTGATGGCGTCTAGTCCAAGCAGCAAGTCAAATCCAAGCAGGTCTCCGTCCACGGCTAAGGCTACCATAGCAATGGATGGCTTTGCACCAATGCTAACTTGTACCACTCCGATTCCACAACAGTCAAGTGCGCCTCCGTCTATTGTAAGCATGCGTGTTGATTTTCTTGTCCATGCTCAGCAGCATGACTTGGGGACCAGTGATTGTGTGCATCCTGTATCCACCAGAGCTATACGTGGTATTCCATTGATGCGAACTGTAATGTGCCATTTACAAGGGTTTTGGGGAGGAAATTAGCGCTGAATTCTTGCCCGTTTCCCGGACAACACCGAGCAATGTGCCCTTGCTGATGACATCGATAGCAAGTGATGGTCCGTCGGTGGTTGGTACCAGCACCTTTGGATGGTTCACAACCCAGGAGACAATTGCTCACCCTATGATTGGGTCCATCACATTTATAGCACCATGTGTGCACATCTGTTTCCTTCAACTGTGCAGCCACTGCGGCCTGCTCTGTAGAACCAGTGCACTTCTTCAAAATAGTGCGAGCTCGTGCCAGCACATGCGACAAATCCAGGTCTTCCATCTGGGATGACGCTCTTAAAAGCTTCTCTGCATGCTCAGGCAATCCAGCAACGAATGCACACTGCAAACACTTTTCTGATACGCCACCAAACAGAACTGCGAGTCTGCGCAGTTCTGCCAAAAAGACGTTGACCGTCTCCCCCGGCTGCAGGCGACGAGCTGCAAACTGCTTCCACACAGAGAAGGGATCTAAGGCGAAAGCCTGTGTATAACGCTTTCTTAACGCAATTGAAGTCTGCGCGCTTCTCCTCACTCAATTGCTGGTACACAGCATATGCACCACCTGTCAAACGCATCAGGATAACACGCTCAATTCGCTTCACACCACTCAACTGACATATCAGTTCCGCCTTCTCCAACCATTCCACTACCGACTGTCCAGAATCACTTCCGTTGAACAGTGGTATCAGCTTCGGGTTGAAGGCCATAACGCCAAAATAGCTTGTGCAAAAAAACGTGGGGGGAATAAAACAACTTCTTGCGACACAAAAACGAACGCCTACTTGCGAGCCTGAAATGAACGCCTTCTTGCAAACCTGAGACGAACACTTTACGACAGCAAACGAGCAAAACGGCACCCACAACTGCTGCCGACGGACGACCGACTGCAACAGCTTTTGTCGCCCAAGAAAAGACGCCAAATGACTCGCGCGTCTTCTTCTTGTAGTCCTAGGTCGAGTCCATTATGGTACTCCAAGGTGTGCCCGTCGACAACACACACATGCAGTTCAAGGACACTTCCGTGCATGATCGTTACATGAACTTCTATGCCATCAAAATTTGAAGGCCAGAATAGTTGACAACCATTTTTGTAATATTCAGATTAACATTTGGAACTGATTTTCTCTATCAGTCTCTCTCTTTCTCATCTTTATCTTTTGGAAAAAAATAAACTGTTATTTTATTCAACTCATTCAACTCAAGTATTTAAATTTCTGGCACTTGTCAACATAAGATCAGCTATTGTCTGGCTCTCTTCCAAGCAACACCTCCCCCTCAATTAAAAGGTGTTTCTGAGGTGCCCTGTAAGGGGAATGCCAAGCAGAGAGGGTTTTGGCTATTTTTGAGACAATGTGGTGGAGCTATCCACTGCAGTGCATTTTAATCTCGGCCTTCTTAGGTCAAAAATTAGTTTCATGCTTGATTAGAGTAAATAAATAAATACTTTAGAAGAACCTGAAAAAATTACTGAGCAGCAAACAGCAGGCGTGGTTAATATTGTGTTCACCGTGTTTTTAGAATATCAAATTAAATATATTAAATTTTATTATATGACATTTTACGTAAATTAAAACATTCTTAAATGGCTTTTTTGTTAATTTTGTAATAAGAATATGACATTTGGTTCTATTTTACACTTTAATGGAAAATTTAAAAAAAATTAAAATAAACATTAATATTTGTTTATTTTACCTTAAAGAAAAACACAACTAATAAAAATAATTCTATGAATGCATTTGTTCTTTATGAATAACAACAATATTAGAGGAAAATATTGAAATAACTTTGTGAAATAATAATGGTAATTTATTTTCAATAAATTTTGAAGTTGAACATTTAAAAACAAGCATAAAAATCATCTTCAAAAAGACGTACTTCAGTTAAAAACTAGGCATTAACTTTAATATTATTTATTAATGTCATTTTTCTCTTTAATTTTAATAAATAAATCATCACAGTTAACTCAATAACAAAAAGAAAGTGTGGTAAAAAAAGAATCATACATTTTTAACTTTTAGAAACAAATATATACAGGGTGATAAGAAGAGAATTAATTTTTGAAGTGTAACTCTGGTTTTTTTTTTTTTTTTTCCCCCAAGAACATTGAATAAACTTTTAACAGAAAGACTGTTAAACTAACTTTTTTTTTTACCATACTTTTTAAAAGCTTTGGGAGACCCTGGAAAAATGACCAAGCAGCAAGACTAGTTTCATTCACACTCACAATATTTTTACAATATCAAAAATAAATACTGAATTAAATATTTAGAATTTAATTATGTCATTAAATTTATGTAAAAACATTTTTTGTTTTTTTTTTTTGTTTTTTTTTTCATTTTTGTAATACAAAAATATTACATTTACTTCTCTTTTTTTTAATGGTAGATTTAAACTAAACTAAAATAGTTTAATGTTTAAAATAAAAACACAAATTACTCATAAAAGAATTAAATTTTATCAATGAATAATTCTTATGAATAAAAATATCAAAGAAAAATATTGAAATAACTTTGTGACCATTGACAAATAATGGCATGGCATTTTATTTTAATTTTACAGTAAAAATAAGCCTTCAGAAAATCTAAACCTCATGGATGAAGTGAAGTGCATTTGCTTTTTTGCGAAGAACCTTAATAAATTTTAAGTGAAAAATGTTAAATAAGAAGCTTAAAATTCAAAGATTAAAAAATTAAAACACCAAGATTCCTAAATACCATTTTTGCATAGTGAATTACAAACCCCAAAAGTTTGTTTTTTACAATCTACATAAAAATAATATAGCAACTCAGAATAAATAAATCTACTTATTTACTTATTTCAATTAAATAAAGGTAAATAATATACCAAAAATATAGAAAAATTTCTTTGAATTCCTTAAGCCAAACAAAACTGGTGGAATATCTAATTCAAACTGAAACTAATATGCTCTGCTACTCTCCAATTCTATCCTTTCACTACATTATGACTTGGCCATCTAATATAGAACCCCATGCTAATAGATTAAATTTAATATTTCCAATAAGCAAAATACTTTGTTGTATTTCAGACCAAATTTAAATTGATTGGAATTATTTTTTTTTATTATCAGTAAAATCTATAAAATCATCCATATTGACAAATCTATTAAGACAGCATAATTCTCTTTTCTTTTTTTTTTTTTTTTTTTTTTTTTTAAATCATTCAAAAATAAAATATTCTTTTCTAAAAACTTTATTTGAAAATGAGTAGATGATTTAAAATTTAATTAATCTGAGCTGAAACAAATATTACTTTTTAAAATATTGCAGAAAAGTATTATTTTTTATTTTTTTACATGGAGGTGGTTATTTTCATGAAGTTTTGAAACTGATGCTTGGCAAATTTAACTAAGGGGTACATAACTTTAAAAATGACTTGATTAATATAACTATTTTTTATATAATTTTTTCATTACTCAGTAATCTGAAAAAGTTTTGAAAATATTTGAAGCAACCTAATTCACTAAGGTATATAAGCATAACTTGTATTTCCAACATTATTTTGCATTGAAATAATTACCCATTATGTCTCCATGGCTAAAACATACTCGCACAAGAATATATTTAAAATCTAAGATAATATTCATTTTACAGTTTTTCTCTTTTAATTAAACAAAAAACTAAAATTTTAAAAAGGAACTTAAATTGAACAGAAATCCATTTTGTAAATATGATGGAATAAAATATTGTATGCAGATATGAATATTTAATAAATTTAATGTCATCTATTAAGAGGTGGTCAGGGGAATTCCACAGGACACACCCACTTTGCACACAAAGTATATGATCTATCTTCATCTAATAAAATGAAGATTAGAAATTGATCTAACAAAATGAATGTAATGAATAAATTACCTATCAAACCTTTTTTTTTTTCTGCATTGGATTTTTTATCTTTTTAGACTAAAAAAAATTTATTTCCTTTCAATGTTTGTGATAAAACATTAATCTGAGCCCAAACTAGCCCCCCCCCCCCAGATGATACGCCTTTTGCCAATTTCCATGTTCTCTATGTAGGATTTGGCATTCACACTCAAATATTCAAATGGTCATGGTAATATTAGCCATTTCCTTATCAGGAAACATTTGGCATTCTTTGAACAGCCAATGCTACTGTCAAAGCTATACCTTGGGCAGCTCAATCTGTGTACAATTTCCTTATCTACTTTGCAGTAACTGATGTATTCGTAATGTTTGGTATTTAATAATTCCATATTCTGAATTTTTATAATGGATTCATGATAGGTGCCATCACTAATTGTCACCCTCTCCCTCTCTGGTCATTCAAGACGCACAACACTCGCAGCTTCAATCCAGATCTTGCCTTGAACCAAAGCCGTTGTTTTTTGCTTATAAAGGCAGAAGATTTTCTGAGCTGGTGAGCCGAACACGCATTTTTGCTTGTGAGAAGTGAAGGTTGGACGTGTGACCCCATTTTGTTGTTTCTACTTTGATTGTTGGACTGTTACGACGAACAATCGTTTGAACTGCGATTTGGCTACAAGTGTTGCGGTCGAGAAACAGAAAAAAATCTATTGCAGTTGCTACTAGATTTTGCCCTATGATCTTGTCATAGTTGAATGCCGTTCTCTCTGCCAGCCATCTATTTTTTGGTCCCTTTTTGAGAATCAAAATCTTCCATTTTTCTTATAGGGTTTATTCATTAACCCTTCTTGTTTACCAGGGAACTGTCAGTATATTATTCAGCTATTTATTAACCCTTGTTTATTACTTACCAGTACAAATAGTGTCACACAATTCCAGATCATAGTTTCTGTTTTGGAAAGGTTTATCTTGAATCCTAATTCTTAGAACACTTGGTAGGGAGGTCATTCATATCCAAACATGATTACCTATATCATCGACATAGTTCCCACCCCCATCATCTGTACACTGCTTTTGGGGACACTATTTTAATGTAAATTCTTCTCACTAAACATTGTGTCACAATCACACTCAGTCAATTAAGGATATTGTGATATTTTGCTGAGGTGTCCTGGGGTATAGGTCATAATGTTTAAATCTTGATGATGTTTTTTTTTTTTTTTTTTTTTTTTTTTTTTTTTTGCTGTAAATTTTGTTGGGAACAAAACACGGGGATTACATTTTACTTTTGTATAAAGATGTAATTTTTCCTAAAACTGATGGCTGATTCCAAGATAATTTTATTCAGGTTTTTGATTTTCTTTTTCAAAGACTCAAAGACTCTAACAGAAGAAAAACGTGAAAACATCTTTGACAAAATGTGCACAGAATCTAAAGAGAAACTTGGCTGGATGGTGGAGATCTTGTCCCCGACATTCATCTCAAACAGCATGTTAAAACGGTGAGTTTTGAAACCTTTTTTAACATTTTCATGGCAGAAACAGACATTTAAAATTTATTAGATTCATGTCTTTGTTACATTTCAGCCCCCTGTATTCACTGGCTTTCTCAATCATCAGATGTTCTTTTTTGATATGGCTAAACTGCTTATTTGTGTTGTGGAGTAGCTGAACACCTCCACAAGATGGACTGCTCTAAGACAATTTAAACAGCACTCTCTCTTACTGAGGGAGAAGAGTTAACAATTCTCTGTTTATTATATTAATCTGTGTTCTCAACCATGTACCATATTATTCTCCAGAATAAACTACATATTTTCTAATGTGTGTCAACCTTTCCTAGTTACAAAACAACATCTGGCCATGAGGGATGTGAATGTTAAAATTTCCAGTGGGATACCAACATTTGAAAATTTCAAGTGTAAAAATTTCCAGGGTAATACCAAAACTGACCAAAAATTTGGGTTTAAAGAAATTTAGTCATATACCAAGAAATTGTTGGTGATGACTCAACCTCAGATTAATTCCAAGTCTGCAGAACAGATTGATGTGTTTAAAAAAACAAGTAAGTATTTTATTTGTTCAGTAAATTAAACATGGTGGATTTAAAAGAATCAATGATGGAATTCATGAAAATCCAGCAGGAACAATGATGTTTGGACTAGAAATGCTCTGAAAAAGAAACGGTATGAAAAAATATTC
This sequence comes from Acanthosepion lycidas, assembly GCA_963932145.1. NCBI lineage: Eukaryota > Metazoa > Mollusca > Cephalopoda > Sepiida > Sepiidae > Acanthosepion > Acanthosepion lycidas. The sequence goes on from OZ010577.1 coordinate 136,447,068, forward strand.
AAATTTTTAGTGTTGAAAAAGACCAAGGCAATGCAAATTCTTTTTCTCAGGATTTGGTGATAAGTTCAGTTGGTGAATTTAAGTACAGTCTTAGGGAGGAGGAGGTAACTTTTGCAATGTATTTTTGCCATTATGAAGGGATTTTTCAAAAAGATTGCACTACATGGTCGGTTGAAAAGAAAATACATCTGTTGCTTGGAAAATTTGGTCCAAGTGAATAGGAAAAGTATGTGAACTACATACTTCCAAGAAATCCTGGGAAAATATCTTTCAAGGAGACTGTCTTAATTCTGAAAAAAATCTTTGGGGAGAAAAGTTCTCTGTTCAACAGAAGATGGCAGTGTTTAAACAAAAAAAGTGGGGAGGATTACTCGACTTTTGCCAAGATTGTCAATAGAGAGTGTGAAAAGTTCAAATTAAAAGAACTTACTCCTGATATGTTTAAGTGCTTGATTTTTGTACAAGGACTGACGGCTCCAGAAGATGACAATGTTAGAACCAGATTTTTTGTCTAAATTAGAACAAAATCCAAGAAATCAGTTTGCAAATGGTCATAGAAGGATGTGAACAAATAGAAAATCTTTGACACAGCAAGGGTAGAAGAATGTCAACAAATATAATTACCATTTGCCAAGTCCTAAAGACATATGAAATTTTCACAACTTGATTTGTCTGAGGTGTATCACAAGATTCCTGTCGATGAAAAATGTGCAAAATATTTAACTATAAATACGATTAGAATCTGTATAGCTCCTACAGACTGCCATTTAGGATAACGGTCACACCAGACATTTTCCAGCAAATCATGGACATGATATTGAATGATGTGGATTTTGCAATAGCCTATCTTGATAACATCTTAATTAAGAGTGAAAGCCAAGCACAACATGCTGAAAATGTTAAAGAAGTTTTTGAAAAAATAAAACGATATGGCTTGAAACTTAGTTTTGATAAATGTGAATTTTTTTAGCTAAAATTAAATATTAGGGACAGGTTATAAATGCAAAAGACAGACATTGAGGTCAAGTGTGATAAAGAACATGCCTCCCCAACAAATGTATTGGCACTACAAACATTGTTGGGTCTAGCAAATAACTATGATAATTTTATCCCAAATATGCAAGTGTTAAGAGCTTCTCTAAACAAATTAGTAAAAAAGACTCTAAATGGAACTGGAGTATTGAGTGGTTTTGAGGAAATTAAAAAAATATTAACATCAGACTTAAAACGAGTCAAGTAAATGTGATTGCACATGTGTCAAGGACCCTATTGCCAGCTGAAAAAGGGTACAGTCAAATCGAAAAAGAGACTTTAGGGATAATTTTTGCAGTAAAAAATTTCCATAGATTTATTCATGGAAGAAGTTTTACGCTTCAAACAAAACACAGACCATTATTGTCTATTTTTGGCTCCACATTTTTTATTTTTTTTTACTTGGTGCTCTTTGGCACTCTTCCACATGGCATTTAATTTTTTTTCTCCTCAGTTGTGCTTTATCTTTTTTTATTTTCTTCCAAGTTCATTTCCTGAACTGCATCTGTCAATATACATACTCGGTTCTTTTATTTTTGTTATATTTTCCTTTCATGAAAACCTTACCTCTTTATGCAAAGTCAGAATGTCACTGGCTTTCACAGACAAATATATCACATCTCTAATAACTATATAACTTTCTCTTTCTAGATCAAAATACAATTTGAATTCTCTTTCTCATGACAGTGCCATTGGTTTAATAGAAAAAGTGCTTTCAAATGGAGTTAATGTCGCTGAGGTTTGTATGAAATTATTTTTTTTTTCCTTAGATTAAAATACTATGGTTTAACTTTGATAAACCCATATTTTCTTATATACTCACTCAGTTGTACTACCGGTGAGGAACAATGTATGTTGTTTGTTTGTATGTATGTGTGTGTTTGTGTATATATATATATATATATATAGCTTAAATATCTGCATTTAAGATGCAGAAGGATCTTGATTGGGCCTTCATCACAATAGGTAGGTAGTAGTAGACGTAATAGACAGCAATAAACTACAGAAGAACTCGAAATTTATCATTGCATTTAAGTATTGCATTAATATATAACTTACCATTTAAAAGTTCAATGATAATTCCTCTGCCACCACTAATTTAAAGACATTTTGATATATGTAGGCCCTTACTTTCCATACAATCAATTATTTTTATTTCATAGGTGACTATCACTGGATTTCACAATTTTGATTATTCCCAAATTTATTTCCAAGTTATAAAAATTGTTATTGTACAAAAGTTTTGTCACAAAAAAAAATCACGTAAAAGAAATTGCAGTAATTAAAATTTTGGAATTCAAAATTTCAGGATTGCTGGTTTGCATCTGGCCTGGAATGTTTTTAATTTGCTCAAAAAGTCAGCCCGATTCCAAAATGGTATGACATGCTGGGCTACGAACTCTAGGAGTAAATTTAAAAACATCAATTTTATTTTGAAACACTGTAATTTTAGAACAGTAATTCTTTTCATTTTAACATGAACTATTGAAAGTTAGAGAGTTGTGTCCCTTTAATTGTTTTTATCAGTAGAAGCCAACAAGGTGGAATTTAAAAACAAGCACAATAATGAAAACTTGGGAATCCAAGATGTCAGGATTGCTGGTCCAGATCCGACCTGGAATGTTTTTAATTTTCTCACAGGGTCGGCCTGATTCCAGGCCTCTAGAAGTAAAGTTGGATATGTGTGACACTGTGACAAAGCTGAAATTCGCATTTATTAGTAAATTTTACGCGCACACACACACACACACACACATATATATTTATATAATTATTATTATTATTATTATTATTATAATGATAATAATAATGGCTGGTCACTTGTATTCAAGAATACCTGTCTACTAGACCTGCTAGCTAATCCCTATTGCAGACACATGATCAACAATCCGAATGCTCAAACCTTCAGTCACAATGAATTGGGATTTCTTGCTAGCAAAGATATTGTTGGTCCCCAAGGGTTCCATCTACCCAATCTCATTCACAAGGCTTGGGTCAACCTGTGGCATTGTTTCCAGGAAAAGGCAAAGGTGCTTCACACTGGGATCACCTCCTCCAGACTGAACACATCAGGGAGTTGCCTTCCTGTCAAGTCAACCCTCGTTTGATTCAGACCTGGGTCTCATGGTCAAAAAGTAAACATTCTAAGCACTCGGCCACGTGCCTATCTCTCTCTCTCTCTCTCTCTCTATATATATATATATATATATATATATATATATATATAGAGAGAGAGAGAGAGATCCTATGTATTTCTTCACCTTATTTTTTGTTGCTATTTAATTCTAACTAAAATGTTATCCATTGGTTTTAAAACAAATTCTGAAAACTGACCTTGTTAATGGATAGCTTTATTGTTCACCAAGTTCAAATTTCACATAATGCATATTCAAATTGATCATTATTTTTAAAGTCTCACTTCCTCATTAAAACCAGCATTAAAATTGTTACCCCAAGCATTATTTCACATGCTTTCACTTATTTTTTTTTTTTTTTTTTTTTTTTTCTCAAATCCATATTGTCAGAATTCTTTCCATTCTAAATGTCCTGCTGCTAATTTAAATAAGTATTAAAATATGGCAAAGTCATTTAATGTTTTTTTATCTCATTCAAATATTACTGTATTTGATGGCATATAAGATACACCCCAATTTCAGCTGGGCAAATTGTGACAAAATACATGACTTACCTCAGAATTTGAAACAAGCGCAAACATGTCTTGCTTGCAAAGTGATGACAAAAAGAAATATGTCCATTATTGAAGACGCAATTTATGGGCGCCGATTTTGTCTAAACCAAGACAATATTTGCACACATGCAAATTTTGGGTGTATTAGGGCAGCATAAAAAGCGGGGTGCCAAAAGCACAGGGAAATCGGGAGTCATTCAGCAGACTGCGTGCAATAGAGCTGGATGTGCGAATTGACGGACGAACAAAGAGGAAGTCGAAGTAGGCGCGGCTGAGTTTGGTGTCTGTTTCACAACTGCCCAGTGTAACGGCTGAGAAAGAGTCATGCAATACATTTCTTTGAGGTGACCAAAGAAGAACCCCCCCCCCTCCCTTTATCACCATTGTTTTTTCTACACAAATGATGAAAAAATTAGTAAACCTACATATGGCATATAAAATGCAGGGGAATTTTAAAAGATATTTAAAAAAAAAAAAAAAAAAAAAAATATGCACCTTATATGCCGTCAAATACAGTAATTATTTACAAAGATTTTTTTTTCTTTCAAATTGCTTTTGTTCTTTACTTATGCGAACATTTCTAACTTTTTGACTGAGATTACAAAAGAAATTTTTGTTCATATCTAGTATTTTTTTTTTTTTTTTTGTTTACTGCATCCAATTTATTCTGCAGCATTGTTGCCATCATTTATTAAATTTGAAATCTGTTTTTTCATTCATTTTTTTGGATGAGGAAATTGTTAAAACTTTCATATGTCCTCCTCACCTCCTCTCTTAGCTTGAAGCTGTTATGACAACCAGCCTTGATTGAAATTGCCAGCTATTTTAGAAATGAGATTCTTTCAAACTGGCATCATTCTTTGTTTTTATCCCATTTCTTTCAGAAGACTCAAGAATACATCAGCTAAAAATGTAAAAAAAAACCCAAAAAAGACAAGGAAATGTAATATTCGTCCAAAAGGATTGGTAAATAGAAAATAGTTTGTTGAAACAAAGGTTGAATGTGGCACAAGTACACATTTTCTTGATGATGTTCAAGCTCAATGTTTCATGAGACCAACATTCTAACCATTGTGTTGAACAAATTCTCAATTATTCCGTTTTTATCTTTCCAATTTCAGATTTATGTTGACACCGTTGGAGATGCAGGTAAATATCAAGCAAAACTCCAAGACAAATTCCCAGGAATTGACATTACAGTTGCCAAGAAAGCTGATGCCACTTATTCCATTGTAAGTGGGGCAAGTATTTGTGCTAAGGTAAAAATCTTTCTATCTCATTAGAGAATAAGGTCTGTTTGTTCAGATGTTTAATGTTAATGTGCGATAAGCTGCAAAAAGGTCATTGTTCAGGTTTAGTCTAGCCAGAATATGGCATTTCACAATATGGGCCAAATTGATAAAGTCAAGCTATGAAAGAGAAAGCTAATCAAAAAAATTGCCCTGAAAATATTTATAGAAAAAGCACAGATAAGCTGCATTATGGCAATGGGAAAGTGGCTGAAACTAAGATGCCAGGTCAGGACTGATAACATTGCAAATTTTTCTTTGGATTCTATCAAAATTCTATAAATGCATAGCAGAAGCTCCAGACCAGATGTGTCAGCAATATTCAATGTCCAGACAAATGGTCAACTTGTAAATGAGTAAGATAGATTCTGGCAGGAAAAATTGTCTAGCATGACACAGTGAACCAACTTTCCTAGCAGTCAATTCAATCCCTGGAAAATGTTGACCCAAGAAGGCACAATGAGTCACCCTCATGAAGGTTAGCATCAGCCATGCTGGTGGAAGGTAGAACGGATTCTCTCAGATAATTTTGTTTTGGAGGCATTAACAAGATATTTCTTGAGCCAATTAGCAACAGATTGTAGGTAATTTTTAAGATCAGCTGCTAATTTGACCACATCAAACCAATCAGACTTACCATTAAGACATGTGTAAATAGTTGTCAGCATAGGTTGTTGAAAGTTAGAAACAATGTAGGTCCAAGGATAGAGCCCTAGTAGACACCAACCTAAATCAAAAGATCTGGAAGAGTGGCCATTCTAGATAACTTTCATTTCATGATTTCATACGATTGAATCTGTTCCAAAATGTGTCCAGAAATACCATGATCTTTCAGCTCTGTGAAGAAAACCAGGATGTCAAGCCTGTTACACCTTCAGGATATTCAAAGCAACAGCTCCAGTGTCAACATTCTTCTCTAAAGCTGGACTGACTCTTTCAGCAATAGCCATTAACACATCAGCAGTTGACTTAGATGAACAAAATCCATATTACTTCTCTGAAAGAAGACCCTGTATGGTGAGATGCTTAACCAATTCAGAGTACTTTGCCAAAATGTGGTAGAAGACGAATAATCAATAGAAGAATCAGATGGTTTGCCTGAGTTCTTAAAGAGTGGAACTACAAAAGAGGATTTTTAACAGGAAAGCAAGAAACAGCAAGTCATTTATTGTAGCATTTCAAGAGAACAGGAGCCAATTCAGGAACGTATTTCTTAAGAACTGTTACAGAGATACCATCAAGTCAACATGCTTTGTGGGGATTCAGTTTAGAGATGATAGCAGAAACCATGACTGAAATTATATGCATATCGTTCGATAGAGACTCAGTTCTAAGTAGAAAGTCAGGCAAAGATACTCTAAGTGAATCAAGAGCAGAATTTGAAGAGAATTTAAGAAAAACCTTCTGCTTTATTTGCAGATGATGATAACACCTGAAATTGAGTGAAGAGGGGGATGGTTAAAAGACTTGTTCATATCCTGACAGTTTCTCTAGTTCTGGCAAAACACACTTATACTGTTTCGCTAGTAAGTGTCCTAGGGAAACAGTATAAGTGTGTTTTGGCAGAACTAGAGAAACTGTCAGGATGATGGATGGTGTGTGTGCTTTTTGTATTGTGCCTGATGAGCCATGTCAGATACTTGAGGCCCCATTCAGAATGGATGACATGACCTTGAGCCAACTACTAACCAGGGTCTGTGCCATTATGACAGATGAAAAAGAATCTGAGAAGACTGTCGCTGGAGCCACTCTACCAGCAGAAACCCATGATGATCCAACCATGGCTATTAATCAATGAGGCAATATCATCTGCTACAAATATCATGAGTTTAATCATTTTACCAAAGACTGTCTCTTCACGTCGATACTGACAAAGTGTTTCTGCATGAATATCATGCACAGATATTAGATACATGGCATCTAAATGTCCAGGAAACTGGATGGGGGACACAACATCAACACCAGTCTCACTCATGAAAGCGGTGCTAACTGTAATTAATTTATGCATTGATGGGACAAAACGCACACAGGTTGCTTTTGATTGCTTACCAATATATTGGTCTGTTGTCAATGGAGCAGACAAAGAGCTTCCCTGAAGCCGAGAGTCAGACATTGGGTAAATGATGATAACCCAGTCAAAATTGATGATTTTGTCATAGAGAACAAAAATAGTTACAGAAAATAGTTAATATTATGTTAAAGCATTTTTTTTATTTATCTGTGGGTTTTTATTCCCCACTCCCTATGACTGCACCAGAGATCCTCAAACTTTGTTGATAGCCAAATTTTTACCTGCTTTAATTCCAGGTGACTCGTGACCGTGTCTTGAAAGACTGGAAATTCCCAGAAAACATTACAGCTTCAACAGATGATTATGGATCTGGTTATCCAAATGGTAAGTGGCTATCCATTGCTTGGCTATTGTACACTTTGTGTGGTTGCATTAAGTTAAATTTATTGGTTTTAACTTCATAATAAATGCCAACAAAGATGAGGTAAATTGAATAATGACAATTTCTGAAGAGGAACAACAGAAGTTTCTCTAAGTCTTTCTACCTTTTTGATATTGAAGCATAAATCTACTCGCTCTTTTAACCAATGTTTGATGGGGACACTCACTTCAATTGTTGTCTCAAATTTTAAGCAAACATTCATCCTTCTAATTTTTCACTATCAGATATCACTTGTTTTGAAACTCAAACATGATGATTTTTGTCAACTAGAATTCAAGTGTTTGATTTTCATCTGTAATCTTTTGTCACCAGCAAAAGCAGATTTATAAATGAGGCTTCCTTGTAAAATTAAGATGTGAGCATTTTTTTGTTTCTTTCTCCTAAATTAAGTGACACCATTTCAGAAAGTTTGACAAAATTGTTCACAAATTTGGAGTCCATACTCTCAAATGTGACACTTGCAATCTCCAGTCAAAATTAGCATGTTGCAGTCTCTTTCAAAATGCAACCCCACTGAAAACACTTGTTTTCAATCACAAATCCATATACGTTTTTGGATAGTGGTTCCAACATTACCATTGGCTATAGAAACTGTTTATTCCTCAGATGTTTGATTCAACCAAGATTATCAATGAGGTGAGATGGAGGAGGTTCCATTTTATAATTGTGCAATGTTTAATGGCATGACAAAAAGGACCATAATTTGAATCTTCAGTGACTGCCTTGGCTAAAAGATGTGATTCTTAAGGATATCTATAATCAAATTTGTGCCATTTCAATGACCGACTGAAAGTGCAGGTTCTGTCAAATTACAAGGATTGCTATTCAAACTCAAACAGGCTTAAACTTAAAGTCAAACTTGAATCCCATTTTCATATGTAAACAACTAGAGTTCCTTACCTGGCATTTGCAATCATACTGTGTTCTAATTATTCTAATTGAGCAACAGCAGCAGTTGTTATGAAGACAGCTAACTGTTCTATTTGCATTAGTCTTCCCAAATCAATTGCTACCAATTCTGGAAAACTCCAGAGCTCAATAGCTGGCATTACTTTGCAAATCTTGACTTGGCCAAAGTTTCTCTCATTGCTTTAACCATTTAATGGGCATCAATTGGGATAATCTTGTGCAAATAAGTGATATTGTTTGCTCGAATTTCAAAGGCAGCAATATTCCATCAGTGAACATTATCTAGAAATGTTAATACTCATTGAGAATTCACAATTTGCACTTAAGAAGTACAGTTTGTTTTTCACTTTCGTGGTCAATGAACCCAGATTGATTTTCTATGAACAGATTCTCTATAAATCCAGATGGAGACTGAGTGCCATTTGTGTACAATCACATTGGCTATGCACAAAAACAAACTCTTAGAAATAGTTATCAAAATGTGAGAATAAATATGCTTTATGATCCAAAGCCTGGCAGATGCAACCCATGACGAAATTGGCAGTCACACATACTTGGAAAATATAGACAAGAAAAAAAATTTAAATTGTGTGGAAGAGAATTATAGGGAAGGGTTTGTTGCCTTAATAATCACAAACTTTGTCACATATCTCTGCAGTCTGATGGCTATCATGGAAGAAAGACTTTGGCTAAAATCAATTCTCTGTTATGGCTCATTATTTGCTGAAAGCTACTAGGAAAAAAATGTCAGGACTAATAAATAATCCCAAAAGCAATTAAAACAATTCAAATTTCTTCAATAATCCAAAAAAGAAAATCAATCAAGGTAAACTGCGTGACAAGTCTTTGTGTTTCACATCCTAGAATAATGGGAGTGGGGGTCCTTTAGTGTGAAAACCAGAAACATTAAGTTTTATCAATTTCAGATCTACTTTGGTAAAGATTTCATTTGAGCCAATGATTCACATTTTTGGGACCTTTAGTCATCATGATCATAATGAAATCTTATGCCATTGATTAATTGCCATTTGGACTAAATCTTTAATTATTTAGCAATCCTTTCAATTTCATTAATCAAGAAAGTTAAAAAATTTCTTTTGCTATATTCCAAATTTGGTTTAATGGTCATAATTAAAAATAAATTTTTTATTTTCCATTCTGTGTTCTCTTCATTCACTTTTATTACAGAAATGTTCAGTGATTCTGATTCAATTAATGTAAAGCAATAAAAATGGCACATCATTGCACAATAGTTGTTACAGCATTTTAAATTGAGTATAAATTTATTTCTCCACATAGAGAAATTATCCAAAAAATAAAAAGTGCAAATTTATTAACTATGCATCTGTGAGTGTTAATAATAAAATGAAGACTTGAATAAGCAAAGAACACTTAAGCTTTCTGCACTTCTATCAGCCATTGTGTGACCTATCACTATTGTTACTTTAATAATAATAATAAAGTTTAGTATTTTATATTTAAGAATTCTGAATGTTGCCATATCAACTGTGGAAATGTTTTCAGTAAAAACTACCATATTTGACAGCATATAAAGCACACTTTTTTTTTTTTTTTTACTTAAAATATTTTATATGCCATATAATATTATGTTTGCTAATTTTTTCTTGATTTGCCCTCATGAAATTGAGGTGCATTTTATATGCCATCAAATACAGTATATTCATTGAAAATTATTTTTTCTTCTTATCAGATCCTGTCACAAAACGGTTTCTCAAGGAGCACATAGATAATGTATTTGGTTTTCCCCAAATAGTGCGATTTAGTTGGTCTACAGCTTCAAGTATTTTAGAAAAGGCTGTGCCAATAGAATGGTAAGTTTCTTACTTTTTGAATTTATATAACAAATCAAGTTCTGCAAGTTTCTCAGATGTTTGCAGGGTGAAAAAAAATTGGATTAATCAAAAGGTCAAATACAAATTTAAAATAATTAACAAAAATTTTACATTCAAACAATTACCAAAGACTAATCTTCATTCAGGTTGGGCTTTTAATTTTTTTAAAAAAGAAAGAAGAAAGATTAAATTTTTCTTGGCACCTATAATTCTGTCAGAGGTGTGTGTGTGTGTGGGGGGTCTTGTCTTTTATTTTAAGTTTTGTGATCTCTTATAAAGATTTTTTTTCTTTTTAACCCAGGGAAGATGACAATGTGGAAAATGACAACCCAGGTGCTGGCTGTGCATCTTTGCTCACTTTTTTCACTTCCAAGAATTCTAAGCCAAAACACAAACCACACAGATTCTTTACTGACAGGAATTTGTGTCAAGTGACAGAACTGTGACTTTTAGAAATAAATAAATAAAGGACTTCTTTTTTTTCTTTTTTTAAATCAATTGAAAATAAATGTTCGGTATAAACATTTTAATTTGTAGTTTTTACCAAGAAAATCTTTGAAACAAATGCAGCAAGCTATGCAATAATAATCCTCAAGGACAAAACATGAGTGGTTGAGGAGGGGAGGTTTAGAATCCAGTAACAAAATAAGCAAGGCTTTGAAATTGTCAAAGAAGAGCCGATGTTATACAGTTAAAATTCCAGTGTCACAACAATTGAGCAGGTTCCCTCTCTTTGAGTTACACGCTCTTCCAGCAAACAACATCTTTAGAATCAATATCTGATTTATTGCCACCCTTTCATGCCCAATTGTCAAGGCAGAAACTTGTCCTTTACAAATGAGGCTGTCGGCTTTAAATTTCAACCCAGCAGCCAGTATGTGGCTGCAAATCTGTTTTAAAAGAAGAAGTCTTCTTGAATAGTGTCTGTGTGTGGGTGGACACCTCGCTCAAGCAACGCTTTCTTCTTTCGTTCTTCTTCTTCCAGCATTTTCACTTGCTGCTCTCGTTGCATTTCCAAAATCTCATCAATTGAAACCTGCTCCAAGTCATGATGGTTTTCATTATCAAGATCCTGAAAGAAGAATTACATTATGCCATTTAAACTTCAGAGATACTGCTAATTCTTTGGGGAAAACGCTATAAGATTCTACTTTTTATAACAGGGTTTAGCATTTAACAGCATGAAAATGCTTAATTACAATTTAAAGCAGGAAATGATTAAGATTAAACTTGAAAAACTCGGAAACTAATTACATCAAGGAGAAAAGGAAAAAACAAATTAAAAAAAATGAGCCAGAAATAAAATACAATTCAATAAGATTTAGTAAGTCTAGATCATCCTCAACCTACCAAATTGCTTCCTTTGTATGACAAGATTTATGGTCTTCTGAAATTTCCCAAATTCCAAAGCAGAATTCTTCCTGTGTTTATTTGAAATAATATCAAACATGTTATAGCTTACCAAGGCAGGGGCTTTTGGAATTAGCATTCCATGAAGTACATCTGGCATTCAATCAAAGAAATGTTATCGAACAATATGCAATAAATCAATGACAGAAGAATGTGAAATTCTTATATAAACCACAGCCATTAGAGCAAAGAAAGCGGGTAAAGTTCAGTTTTAATCTTGCTGCTCTGATGTCTCTCCAGTTATGAATTACCAGAATTTGTTATCCTGCTGAAAATTACATATTTTTGAAATTCTTCAATTTGTTGTCATTAAATCCCTTGTTAGATGTCAACAGTTTCTTAGTTTATACATTGAAGTTAGCCTTTGTAGTTTCTTTATTGAAAAAGCTGAGGATTTCACACATGAAATCTCTGCAGAATTACAATGAACACAAGTTATCTCTGAGCTTGTTGATATTGACTTACGATAGCCATAACAAAAAAAACAAAAAAAAAACACTGCCAAGTGACAACACCAAGAATACATTTTGGTAGTGCTAGAATAGGGAATGACAGATCAATGAAAATCCATAAAAAGTGGCAACTGTCCAGCCAGTGGTAGGGAAGGGGGATTGCTACTAATAATTGATTCCCCCACTCCGAGCTGTTTTATCTTAAGATCTCCTTTCCCATCAAATTCATTTATAGAAATGGATATAAAAAGAAGACAGTATTGTTTTCAGTCATGATAAGAACATTTTACATATAAATATACATTGTAAATAAATGTTATATAAATATTGGTATGTTTAGACGACGTTTGTACTTTTCTTATTGTGGTTCACTAATTCTTTGACAAAGCAGAAAATGAATAAAGCTAACAATAAAAGAACAAACAAAAATAAGCACGGAATTTTCTAATGTGTGATCGTAAACGGACCATCAGTGATCTGGAAAAAAAAATGCTGTAGATCAAATAGGGTTATTAAATCTGATCTAGAATTGCCATTATTTCAGGAACATTTATAAAATGTCAAAATTGATAGTGAGAATGAAAAGCAAAACTTCTTGTTCAGACAAATTCTAGAAGACAGTTCAAAGAAATCATCCTTGAATTTCTAATCAATTGGGGGGGAGGATCTAAAAATTTTATAATTGCTTTCAGAAAAAAAAGGGTTACTTACAATTTCTCCTAAAAGTACAACATTCTCACCACGAACAATAAAGATGCCTCGAGGAATGTCTCCATACTTTTTACCCACATGAATTCGCTCAATTGTACGATGCAGGGCAAGGTTTGCTGAAAAGAGACATTTTTATTTTATTCTTTGCATCCAATTTAACATGTGAAAGAATCTTCTGTGTGCACGCATATATTGTGTTAAGACAATTACTTACCAAACTGATCTACACTGCGTAAGAATCCAATAAGTGTACGTCCATCTCTTAGAACGACAAGCAATTTCTCTGAAAATTAGAAAAAAAATATTTAAATAAAACACTCACTCTACATTATTTGGACTGTTATCCTCATCTTCATTGCCATAGTCATGTTTCGGCCATTGTACATTTCTTCAGGTGATTGGAATTTCAAAGTGAACCTTTTATTTCGTCTACCAGAGTAGATTGTTCTAGTTCCACATGCCATGCCCCCTCTAGATGTCAGTTATTTCCCATTAACTCAACTCTCCAAGTTTTTGGTTCACCACTGCTGTAGCCTGGTATTGAACTCACCACTCTTTGGATCTAGTTACTGTTGTCAGGGACACATAGCTCAGTGGATAAAGGCGTTGGTTAGATCCAGTGACTAGACCCAAAGAGTTGTGAGTTCAATACCAGGCTACAGCAGTGGTGAATCAAAAACTTGGAGAGTCGAGTTAAAGGGAAATAACAGAGCAATCCACAAGAGGCATAGCACGTGGAACTAGAACAATCTACACCGGTGGATGAAATAAAGGTTTTGGTTCAAAATTCCAATCACCTGAAGAAGGCTGGTGTGTACAACAGCCAAAACATTGTGCATATAGCAATGAAGATGAGGATAGTCCAAATAATGTAAGTAATCATAATACCTCATCTCAGAGATATAGACAAAACACTCAGTATACAATAACCAAATTGTACTCTAAAATGAAATAATTCACAGAATGTTTTCTACCTAGGATCAGTGTAGTATCTGTGCCTGATTAACCCTCACCCAGCCCTTCTGTGCTGGTATCCATTATACTTTTCTACTAATATCCTTAATAAATGAGAACTAAGGAAAAGAAGGCAGATAAGAAAGCTAAAAATAAAATGTAAAGAAAGCCAGAAGAGTGAAAAAAAAAATCAAAAAAAGGATGAGACACACACTTGTTGATAAAATATAAAGAAACAATGAAGTAGAGATTGAGACAAAGATGTAAAAATTGTGATATATTAAAATTATGGATACAGGAAAGAAAAAAAGAATGCAGGGTGTGGCAGAAATCCATCCCACATTAGTGGCGATGGTGTCAACATTTAGCTCAATGTCTTAACAATTATATGGGAGGGATTTCTTGCACACATTTTAAGCAAAAGTAAAACATTTTTTCAACATAGTTATTGTTTTGTTCCATCATTGTCTGCTATCTTTTAAGCAACTTGATAATTCTATTGTCCCCAAACTTTTTTTTATCTTTCTCATCAAAGAACTGTTCTAGAAGTTTTCCAAAGAATGGAAATGGTCTTAATTAAGGCAGTTCTGTAAATACCAAAAATAAAGGAATATCTGAAGGTGAAATCTCATGTAAATATAGCAAATGACTTTCCAATCAAATTGTAACAATTTTTGGCTGGTCATCAATGAAACATTCAGTCATGTGTTACTCTGACAAAATATGCCTTTTAACTAATTTAATCAAATAAATGACAATTTATACCTGTTTATATTTTACCCATAATTTCATAATTTAGTTAATTAAATAAAACTATTTTATACCTTGAAAGTGACAATAACTGAAGCCTTTTGGTCAGAGTAATGCAATGTTGACATTTTTAATACCTTTATGAAAATGTAACAAATTTACATTTTCATTTCTGAAATATTTATATTTTTTAAAGTTTTGTTCATAAAAGGTTTTTTTTTTTCTTTAAAAATGAATTTATATTTGAGCTTATTTAAAGAAATATTCAGTTTATTATTAAAAACAAATGAGATGCCTTGAGTTCAACAAAATGATTTGAATGGAAATTTAATTACTTTAATATAAATACCTCAAATATTTTTCTAAAAAAAAAGAGTATACAATGATGAAAAAAGGTATCAAACTTGAGTTTTATCATCAAAATGTTTGTTTTTATTAATAGGAAAAACCAAAATATTATTTTATTAATTTTTTAAATCTTTTCTAGCACATTCAAAATTTTGGTTTAAATTCTTGTTTTTCTTGCATCAGTGAGTGAGCCAAAGATGAGTATTGGGATTTTTAGTGTCCTTTTTGGTGTTAAAAACTGTTTGGAAAATTTTTACAAAAATCACAACTTGTCTGATTTAATGAAATTTTCAGGAATTATTCACAAATTAAATTATTTCTGAAAATTTTTCTTTTTTTTTCTTGGTAAAATTTTTTTTTGTTTTACATGTTACCCCCACTTTCATAATTTTATTATTTACTTCATATTTTATACTAGCAGTAGAGCCCGGAATTGCCCGGGGATGTAACAGTAAGAGATAGATCAAGTATCGACCATCATAAAGACTGAAAAATAAAATTGACAAAGATTATTGTTTAAGGTTGACGGACACGCATGTCTTAATAAATTTTTTTTTTTTACGAATTGGGTCAAATCCAAACTCAAACAAAAAAATTGTTTTCAATTGTTATGAGTCTACCGATTGAATAGAATTTTATTATAAACAATTGTCTTGGAAATGGAATTTTTTAAGCATTCTGAATGTAAAAATAAAGAAAAAAGTGTGCAAGACAATAAGAAACACTACCTGCCAAAAAAAAAAAAAAAGTTTTGTTGAAATCGGTTGAAAAATGTAGGAAATCCGATCCCATATATAAACGAACACACACACAAACAACCAACCTGGATTTTATAATAAGTGTAACTCGAAGTGAGTTGTCCCCCTTTCATTCTCGTGATGCCTCTTAATCGTGTTTTCAAATTGATTTTGTGCAAAAACAATTCTGTTTTTCCAATTTTTGGCACTTAGAACCACCGCAAGGTAATTTTATATACTCCTGTGAAGTTTTCTTGAAATCAGTTGAAAAATGTAGGAAATCTGATCCAATACATAAATGTACACACAAACACAATCTACATTTTATAATAAGTAAGATTAGTTAAAAGCAGGATTCCTTGTAGAATTTAAATCATCAATTTGATTTTGTCCAACAGAAAATCTGCTCTGAATCATAAAATAAAAAAAATGCAATAAAACTATGATATTAGAAAAGCTTTTAATTGTTTTTATAAATAAGAATATATTAAGGATACTATTGTCTTCAGAAAAATGTTTTCAACAAATAATAAATTTTTACAAGATCATTTTTTTTTTCATTTTAGAAAAATGTATTTTAAATCTTAAAATTCTGTATTAATGTCATCCTTTTAGATAATATCATTAAGTGAAAACTATATTTACTAATCTCAAATGGAAAAGCTTAATACAAATCATCAAACACCAATATTTTTAAAAGAATTTTGAATTTTTTGTATGTGAATAAATATGCCAATTTTTTAAGTACAGGAGACCACACACAACATTATCAGAAAATAAGAGCGATAATTATAGTAAATTTAAATCAACATTTCTAAAATTCAATAAAACATTAGATTACAGAGAATATTTTCCTAAATTTTAAAGATTACTGAGTACTTAAAAATTAAATAAAGGTGGTGCTCATGTCATTTTTTAAAATTATATTTTACAGATAGCCTTATGACAGGTCTACGGAGACTGTCAAACACAGCTATTGTCTGGTTAAAAAATGCATTTCTGCAATATTTTAAACTTAAAGTAAATAATATTTGTTTCAAATCAGATTAATACTTTGAATCAGCTAATATCCCTCAAATAAAGTTTCAGAAAACTATATTTTTTTTGGGAAGATTTAATAAAGTGAATTAAATTGTGATGAAAAATGATTAAAAAAGGGTGCTAATCGGCTATTCTAGCAAAAATTTAAAAAAAAACACCTGCTAGCCAATTTAAATTATTTTTTGAAATACAGCTAAGTATTTTGCTTATTAGAAATCTTAAATTTAATCTATTAGCTTGAATTTAAAACTAAAATAAAAAGCTTCAAAAAATATTTTTCATTTTTAAGAATTCATTTCAAACCATAAACAACAATATTTTGCTGTCTTCTTTAATAACTTTACTATTTTAATATAATTTTCAGCAAAAATGCCTATATGCACTCTATGAAAGAAACTACTACCAAAATTGTTTAAACCTATCTAAATGCTTTTTCACTAATATCATTTCACAATAAACAAATCTCATAAATGATATGACTGTGTAGCAGTGTAAAGGAAAAGGATGCATCATTAAAGACACTGGAAAATGGTTGCATCTTCCAAAAAAATACTTGACTCCTGCAATTCTCTATTTCTCCAAGAGTCAGATCAGACCAAAAATGGAGAATTGCTACCACATTTGGGCCAGGGCTTTCCAATCCTCTTTCCAGCCTCAACAGAATTCAAAAGCATTTGTGCAGGCCTTGTGGGTGATGAAATGGTGTCCACCCTTGAACCACCCCCTTTTCTCACAGACAGAACATTACTAGCCTCTCACTACTCTTTTGATATTTTCATGGCAGATATTCAAGTCAATTCATCCCCAATCCATTCATATTCATTTGGTTAGGAGTAAGTTCCACTCAGACACTGTCTTCCTTAGAAATGTTGTAATGTGGAATGCATTCCCAAGAAGATGCTTCACTGACTACAATCTCTTAAAGTCTAAGGTCAACTTTTGTCTATCCTACATATCCTCATAATATTCAACACTTGCTCCCTCTCTATATACTCTTAGAACATCTCCAATTAGTAAGCCTCTACCTTGAGTGGCACTTAGGGCTTGTATTGGGTGAAGAATAGTAAAAGAAATACAGAAATGTACTTGGACATCAGTCAGTAGATATATCACACATTTTCCAAGACCTACTATAAGGACCATAATAATATTCACTTAATAATTTATTTATAAGCAGAAAGGAAATTTCAAAACTGGTTTTTAACATCAGCTTTATACAAAATTTTCCAAATACTGTTTCTATGTAGCAAAGAATTGCTTCTAAACATTTTATTGAAGTAGAAATGTGAATTTAAATCAACTGCTGTTCTTTTCTAGGACTTGAAATTATGAAAGACAATTTGATGACTGTTAAAATGAGTAATTTTAATTAATTATAAGCTTCTGTAAATTCTACATCTTTAATTTGAATGCATTAGAATAAATTATTTTAATAGTAATGATGATTCTGAATGTTATTTCATAGTGATGTAGATAAAAAAATTTTTATTAAATGCTTCATTATGGATTTGTCATTAGTTTTCTCTTGAGCTTTTTTCCTGCATATTAGATTTAAGACTTTGCCTGTTTATGGCATTCATTTAATTTAATATTATCTAGATATCAACAAAATAGATACTTTTTTTCCAAAATGAAAGCAAAAAAAAATAGTTTTTAAAAATTTACCAAAGTCAGGGAATTATCGGATTTAAATTAAATTTTCAGCACTTATTCATGAATAAATTAATTGTAGACTAAACAATAGAAATATGGAGGGTGGCAGTTATCTCTTTAATATTTCTATAAATTTTTTAATAGAAAATCTTGAAAATTTGTTGTGAAGCCTTACAAGAATAATTCAATAAAACTCAAAAAACAAAAAAAATTGCTGAGAGTAGGTGCTTGCATAGTAAAATTCATTATTTTCTTTCAGAATTGACAGGAAAAGAAATTTACAATATTTTAGAAAAACCAACTTTAGTACAAATTTGAAAAGCTTCTGGTTGCTGATGACAAAAGATCTTTTTATTAAATAAAGATGTGTTTAAAGAATAAAAAAAATATCAAATTTTATTCCGTTTTTGCATCAGAAACATTTTTAAAAGAATTTTGTTTCATTTTCACAACTGTTAGATTATTCATTTTCTTTTGTATAGAATATCAAAGGAAAAATTTGGAATCAGCTGCCTCTTGGCAGATTAGTCAATAAGATAATATCAGATTTCCCCACCCATTTTTAGTACTTCCTTTAGTTTAATAAATTTTATAATCAGAAAGACTTCATTTTAGTGCAACTTTTATGAATGCATACGGGTAAGAAAATAATAAAAAATTAAACTAAGCAATTAATTAAACTCATTTAATTAATTAATTTCATTTTTATACTTCTCTAAGTATTTCAAAGTTTCATCAAAGTTTCATTAACCAATTACAAATCTTAAACTATGCAAGGTTAATATCAATTTCTTGATTATTGCTCTGTTCACGTTTTATATTTCTTTAATTTTTAACTTTTTTGTGGACAGCTGTAGAAAACAACTGTTTAATTTTATCTCTGGTATCACAAGATGCTGTGCATAACTAAACGTTATTTCCATTATGCACATAAAAAATTAAGTTATTAAAAATTATTTTTAAAATTTTAGTGCGTGATGATCTGTATTGTCACTTGCAATGAGGACAAGGTTTTGAAGAATTTTTAAAACATTTTTGAGACTTTAAAAATTATTAAAAAAAAAAAGTAAACAATTCTTGTAAAAATTCATTATTCATCGAAAAATTTTTTTCTTCAGACTAATTGTCCTTATTTATAATAGCAATTAAAAGCTTATCTAATTAGTTTTTTTTTTTTTTATTGCAGCTTTTATTTTACTCTTCGAAGCAGATTTTCTGATAATCAGTAACTGTTTGAAAAAAAAAAAATGGTTTTCCAATATTCTCCAAGGAGTTCAGTTCTTGTATAAACAAGAAAACAAATTTGGAGGATGGAATTTAATTTCTAGAAATAAAAAAAACTTTAAAGTTTTTTTTAGAAGTTAAAAAAAAAAAAAAAATTCTGCAGAAAGTTTATATACGTAGAAAATAGAAATTATTTTTTCTTTTTATACGGATTATTAGCCTTTCTTTTATCGTTCAAACATAAAAACAAAATTTTACTAAAAAGGAGGCATTTTTTTTAAATAAATTATTTTTCAAATTTTAGCTGTACCTCAAATTGTTATTCAATAACAATTATTTTATTATTCATTAATATTATATTATTATTAAAGAAACGTTTAAAATGGTCGTTAATGTTAAATTAATGTTAATTATCTGTTTATATTTTCTTTCTCCTTTAATACTTTAAGTATTTAAAGGAGAAAATATTTTAGCTAAAAATCTGTTGGCGTCAGAATATCAATTTTTCATTCAAAGTGTTATATTTTAAATATTTGTTCTCTAAGGAATTGCATTTATTGTCCTTCCTAGAACCTTAAGTTACCTTACTTAACCCTCAATGACTTTTTTTTACGTAATTGGTCTTCTTTATTTGGCGGGAAACTTAACAATACCAGGAATTATTTACTACAATCAATTTTTAGTTAATTCAAAAATACGTCAAGTAAGGCAATAAGAATAAGATTATAAGAGTTATTATTATTAACATTAAAATTAAAAACAACACCCAAGTGACATTTATATTCCAATCCAGACCTTTTCCCCACACTTCCATCCGCTTGTAATTAAGAACAACAAACATTCAAATTAAATTTACAATTTAAAAATAAATTAAATTCTAATATTTTAAATGACGTTTTCTTCGTTCCTGGTACTTTTTTGCTTTCAGTTACAAAATAAGTATTTTAAATTTGGTATTTTTTGTTAATTTTCAATTTTATCAGTATTTTTTTTTTTTTTTTTTACTCACTAAACAAAGCAAAAAATAAACTTAAACATTTGACAACACTTGAAATTTTCAAAAAGTTACATTCTTCAAACTAAAAGTAAATTTATAAATTATTTTTTATTTAATTCAACAAATTCAATTGTTTACCTTTTTTAAACTTTCTTCAAAAACATTTTTCTACGTAAACTGTAAAAATTTAGAAACAGCAAATTCAGAAAATTTTCATTTTAAAACCTCAGTTTAAATCCTTTTTTAAAGATGATAAAAATATTCGTTTTTTTAATTTTAAAAAATTATAAAAATTATTTTCCTTTTTTGCATCGCAATTAAATAAACAATGCAAAAGCAAACATTAATTTGGAATTGACACGAATGTAGATGGCGAAGGCAATTTACCAAAAACTATTTTAAGACGAAGACAATGACTAAAATACCCACTGTCAATTTCTTCGACTAGACTGGCAGTTCCAGGCAAGTAAGACATTTCGGAAGATTTAAAACCAATTCCTTTTTCACCGAACAACTTGTGTCATTCGGCAGTTTCCTCATCCAAATTTGACTGCTACTGCCACCACCTGACAGTCGGGCGGAAGTTGAACTGATTACTTCCCTTGAATAAGAAAATGACACCGGCAAAGGG
This sequence comes from Acanthosepion lycidas, assembly GCA_963932145.1. NCBI lineage: Eukaryota > Metazoa > Mollusca > Cephalopoda > Sepiida > Sepiidae > Acanthosepion > Acanthosepion lycidas. The sequence continues at coordinate 136,468,201 of OZ010577.1, forward strand.
AAATAATTTAGCTAAGAAGAAGCCTAATAATCTGCTACATGATCACAATAATGAGGATTGCCTGACTAACAATCACGACAGGTTTTTAAATTATTTCAAAGAGGAGGTTGGTCAGGTACGCTCGAAAAAGAGAAAAGCAATTAGACTATATGTTTTATCAAACCAGTAATTCATAAATGAAGACATACTTAGAATAATAATAGGCTTAAACACCACTAAATTTCATTATTCAATATAAAAATTTAATCAGCTTCAGTATAAGACTAAATAAGAATATATTTCGAAAAAAAGGTGTTTGAAAAATTGAAATAATATTTTATTTGAAATATCTTCCTTAAATAGAAAGTTCTTGTTCTGTATTCTGAAAAAAGTGCACCCACCTAGCAGCAGTTTGGAAGGAAACAGATGCCAAATATTGGCACAAAAAAACTTAGCTATTCAAAAAAACTTACAGAGCTATTCTATTTTTACAGCTGTTTTTTCTTTTCTTCCATACATAGTTCGTGTAAATAGTAAAAAAATTTTTCAATCTTATTCTGTGAACACATGATCTTTCATTTCACCTCTTTTAGATATTGTCCTTGTATTTAGCAAAAATTTTTTCATATTTTACAATTGAATGTTATTAAATCTTAATAACACTGGCAGAACAGATGGAAAAATCAATATAAGTTTTAATCCAGACATTTCATTTTCAATAATAAAACCTTTTCACAAAATGAAAATGTCTTGAATATTTTCTAACAAGTTTTCTTTGGAATATTTTTTAAAGAGATTTTCAGACATTTTGGAATCACAGCCATTTTGCTTCTCAAAATTGAATAATTTACAAATAATATTCTTATATATTAGAATTTCTGTTCCGTCCACCCACCATAAAATGAATTCCACTCTATAAACAAATGATTCGAAATATATGTGCAAATTATCGTTATTGGAAGCACCACTACAAATTCTAAATTGTGAAATAGGAAAGATTTTAAGCTTAAATACAGCATCATAATTTGTTAGTATCAAATAGTATTTCGACACAAGAATAAAAGTAATAATGCAAAAAAGCAACATTTCCTACACTGGTTAACATTCAATATGACAATGAAGAAAATTGTTTAGGTTTAAATGATGGATCCAAATATATCAATGTCTAACCATTTTTCGATACAAGAATAAACATGATAATTGCAAGAACATATTTATAGCATTGGTAACATTCAATTATGATAAGGAAAGGTTTCTTTAAGTTTTACATGAGGAAAAGTTACAAGATATTATTGGTTGTTGTTTTCCTCTAACTATATATTTCTAAATGATGTTTTGGAGAAGAAATAGGTTAAATAAAAATAAGAGTAAAGTAATAAATAAATAATGTGAAAAGAAAAAGTGAAGTCTCACATTTTCACATGGATAAATAGAATGCTTATGAATTTCTTCATTTCACAGCCATGGGATTGACTTTTGTGTTGGAACTTCAAAAATACACAAAAATAAGTAAATGCAGCCTGTGGCCCATATAAGAATGCACCAAAAGCCACTCAGAGTAGCCACATCAAGCATACATAGGAGCACACACAGTGCATTTAATTACTCCCACCATGCCAAAGTAAGCTTTCCCATTCAGGTGCTCATGCCATACAGAGAGACCAACACACTTCTATCCATAAATAAATATGCATATACTCACACACAACAGAAAGTGTTGTTTTTTTATTGCTTGGGTATCAATTCAAGTCAAGTGAACAGCTAACTTTAACTATTGTTAATAATGGTGGTAATAGGATTTGAAATGTAACCTGTAGCAGCATTTAGTATTGAAGCTACTCTGATTATTATTAGAAATTTCATTTAGTGATTACTATGAAATGCATTCTCAATATCTTTTCCTAGAATTTGTTTATAAACATTAAACACAACATCATTATCACATAATGATTTTTTTCTTGACAATAGACATAAGGTATAAACTTTTGACTACTTGTGAGAAAGCACATCACATTTCTGATGACATTTGAAAATTCCATTTAGCCAACTTCAAATTACTTTGCATTAATTTGTCATGATGACTACTTTTATTTATAAAAATTGATAATTATTTGAAAAGCTAATTTTAAATGAATCAACATTTATTTGGTTGAGACTATTTATTTGTAAGAGTTAACATTCATAAAAATCAATTTTATTTTTGGGACTTCAAAAATAAATAAAATATATTTTCAAATTCTTTCAACAACTACAATTTTCCCAAGTCTAAAAATAGACACAAAAAAACAGATAATGTTGTAAGCACATCATGTGACTTCTCAAGAAGGACATGACAAAAAATATTAAATTTTGTCTTTTGGCCTATGTGGGAATGGACCAAAAGCCACACCAGTATACAGAGGACTGGCAGCAAGTACAAACAGGAACACACAGCACATTCATTTACTCAAATTATACTGAAGAAAACCTTCTCATTTGGGCACTCATGCTATGCAGAGAGATCAACCTAAGTGAGATAAAATACTTATCTGAACACCCAACTATGTCAAACACAAAAAAGAAGCATCCTAAATGAGTTATTTCTATCCATAAATATATACATATACTCACACACCTACATATATATATCTTCACATCAACATGTTACACACACAAACACATAATAGATATATTCACCAAAATTACACAAAAATATCTTGAAATACTAGAGAGTAAATTTATTCAATAAAATTGCCATTGGCTTCAACCACAGCCTCCAGACAACTTTGAAATCTCTTACAACTCTTCTGGATGGTCTCCTTGTTTATGTTGATGAATGCTGCCATAATCCTTGCCTTCAGTTCATCTTTGGTGTTACAAGGAGTTTTGTGGCCAGATGTAAGGTGTTACATGGTTACAGAAATTGTCTGGCAGCCATGACTGGATCCTGTTTGTGTAGCATGGTTCAGAGTCTGGTTGCCTGACATGGGGTCTTCCAACATCCACTCTCTTGACCAAGGGCAGCACTATCTCCTCAAGGCACTTGATGTAGATGTCTGTGTTGAGTCTGGGGCCCTGTGAGAAGATGAATGGGGGCATAATGTCGTCATCACTAGTAATCACTCCAAACACCATCATGTTGACTGGATATATCATCCAACTCTTTCTGAAACCTTTGCATTGTTCTCAGATTGACACCCAAACACTCTGAAACGTTCGTATTGGAGCTTCTGATGCAAATGCTAAGCAGTACAGCATGCTGTTTCCAAATTTCTGACAGAGTGAATTGCATCATGGTACTCTTTTTCTCATAGACAGACTCTACTATACTGTGCAGTTGACAAAATCAAAAACAATGTGTATGCATAAAATTAAAAATATAAAATGGCAACAATTTACTCATGACACCCTGTACATGGACATTTGATTTTCCTGAACTTTATTTCTGTAAACTCTTTACAATCTCTTTTTAACCCTTTTGAGAATACCTTTTTTCTTTCACTTGTCACCATTGTTATTAAATTGTATTCAGATTTGCTCAACAATATTGTTTTATCCTTCATTTTGGGCATGTGAAGGATCATTGACTCTTTCTTTCTCTCACCTTCCATTTTACCCTAAAGAGATTAGTAGTAAACACCTTCATTTGACCATCAAAACAAAGCCAACTCCAATCAGCAATAGCCTGTGCAACCATCTTTAAGAATCATTTAGATTCCTACAATTGTTGAAGTTGCCTTACAAAAATCAATTCAGGATTCAATTAAAAATAGTTAAGCAAGGAAAATCATTTTTTTTTTTCATTTGCGATAAGAGAGTAATCATTGACTTTGTTTAGTTTAGTTTATTATATTTTTTAAGTCTCTGTTTCTTTCTTCCTTTTTTACTTGTATCCTGATCACTGATCTCATCCTATGATTGTTTTTCTGACCAATCAGGTAATAACTCATCATTATACACATTTTAATTTTTGCTTCACCTAAAATAAATTTTTCAGTTTAGGAAAGCTATAGTTTCTTATAATTACAATATTTCTTATTACAAAATTCATGTTGTTTGCATTCAGCTAAATTCTTGTGATGCTAGATGTTGACTTTGTTTTTTTTAAGTAAAACCAAAAGTATATGCTAATTTTAGAAACATATTAAACAAAAACCTTTTATATACCCTGTATTTTGTATATCCTGTACTTTTATTGCTTAAATTGCTGTAATACAGTAATAGCAGTGTCAAGAGAAAAACACCATCTTTTGCAGGTACAGAGGTTAAAAAATCAAAATTATATGGTGAGTTTGTAAAGATCTAAGGAATGACCAAATTTTCTGTCATTTTTATTACAGTACATTATTATAATCATTCTATTTTATTAACTGTTCTTTTAAATGTTAAATTTTGTACTTAATTCATAAATGAAACTTTATTATTGGCATAAATATAAATTTTTCTCAGCAAATTATATCAAGTTTATATCTGTCTATATTTCTGAGATGCGGTATTGTAACTATTTACATTGCTTGGACTGTTGGCCTCATCTTTATTGCTATATTTATGACATTTCAGCCATTGTACACTCCAGCTTTATATTCATGTCTATACTTGAATACAATAAGGGAACTGGTAATAAATAATGAAGTCTATTTTACAACAGTCTATGAGTAAACCTCTCTTCTAATGTTGTTATATATGATAGTATAGGCATTATAGGGCTGATGACATACCTTGAACCATACATCATATGCACCAAACATTAAAAGGGCTTATAATATACTTTGTTCTATACATAATAAAGCAAGCATAAACATTTAAAGAAAGTATCATTGTTATGCCATTTTATAAACTTTTAGTTTAAAAAAAATCCCCTATTATATTATTGAAGAAATTATAAACATTATTATTCTTGTCCTAATTGCATAGTGTGACATAAAAGATATAAAAAATACACAACAGTAATTATTATATAATATTGATTAATTATGTCCTATCTAATTACATAGAATGTGGCATGTAAAATATGAATAAATAATAAAATACACAACAGTAATTATTATATAGTGTCAATGTACAGGAAAAATAGTTTTCAGCCTCCTCTAAAGGTTTTAAAACATTTCTCCCACAAGAATTAAAGAATTCTGTATTCTTTCCAGTAGAACATTTGGGATAAATTGATGTTAGGTAATTTGATTTCCTACATTTATTGTCAATTTCAAGTGCAAAGCAGTTTGATGTCAAAGATGAGACAGCTCAAATCAAACACAAGCTAAAAGTTAGAGAAGAATTGAAAGTCTCATGAACCTTTCTACTGAATTTTCTTTATGTGGATTTTGCCAAAGAATCTTTCTTACTGGCATAAATATTTTTGTAATAATTTATAGAAAGCTCATCATCTATTTTAAATTGTATTTCTTGCTTTTAGCTTCAGTTTATTCTGCCATGTCACATTCAGATGAATTAACCAAACAACAGCAGAAATTCTCATCATCTGAAATTAATGGCTTAAATTTATTTTAAGTTCATATTCAGACATTTCACTCTTTATTCACAGAAATCATCCAAGAAGCTTCCTAACTTAGTATGCAAGAAGGTGCTGAAAATTTCTCAGCTTAAGCCATTTTCTAATATTTCAATGACCAAACATCGAAAGTATTTTGGGGGTTTAATGAAACTTGAGATGTGTTGATTTGCAGGTTTTTTCTAATTCTAAAATTCACTCAATACAAGGCTCGAGAGCCACTCCAAGCAGAGAGTTACTGTTAAAACAATAATGATGACTAAGGCGTGTGATATGAATGAAAGAGGAGGTGGTAGAAAGTGTGAAATTTTAAGGATGGATAATGATTGAACCTTGACTTGAAATTAAAATTGTAGTGTTCAGGGATAAATATTTTGAATGTTTTATGGCTTTAGGTCATTTTCTTCTTGATCAGATTATGAACTTTTCGGCACTCTCTTATAAAAACAGCAGCACAAAAAAGTTCATTGTCTCTTTCAATCCTGTTCATATGAACTTGTTACTGATTCTGATTCTATGTATATTTTCCTTGTGTTATTTAATGGCATTTTTCTTGTTGCCTCAAGAGACAATCGACACTCTTTGTACTGCTACAATCATTCTAGCATTTTGCTATACTGTCATAAACACACACAACAATACAGCATTCAAGCTTCACTTAGCCTGTCAAATTATTTATTGGTTTCCTACAGGTAAAGTAGATTGTCAGATCGAGACTTTCATACGGATGTCATGCTTGGCACCAAACCAGTCCAGAAATATATAAACTGTCAATGCTCTATACAACCAATTTCTCAGATAAATGGTTGAAAATGCCTTTGAGAAAGTAAAACCTGTGGATCTTGGGAATAGCACACTTCTTCAAACCTTGTGCACTGGCACTACAGAATCACAAACAAAGAACTGTACCAAATAACATAAACCACATCACTTGAGGACTTTTAACAGCAGCAACAACTAAAATGGATAGCACATGGAACTCAAAGAGAAAATAATCAAAATGTTGATGTTCCACACAACTTCAAATAAAAGGTTAGGAAGGAAATTCCCATCAATGTTGGAAAGGGCGATAATAGCTTACTGGACCTGAGAAACCTATTTCCTGAAAAAAATTTTTAAGAGAAAGATTTTATAAATTTCAACTGGTAGTAATACAAGCTGCTCAGTCAATGAATGTCAAATGTTTCCTTATAAAGAAATGACTAGTATTATCATTACCACTAAAATGGATGCATTTTTTTAAAATGAAAGCAAAACATCAGGAAATTATCAGATTTGAATGTTATTTTAAGAACTTATTCATTAATGAATGAATTATATTCTGTATAGATTATTTTATGAGAGAACTTTGTAGAAATATTGGGGAGAGTTAGTTATCCCTTCTCCATTTCAATACATCCTGAATATTTTTAAAATTGGGGAATGATGACAAATACTTTTTATAAGAAAAGAAAAGCAGTACATAATGTTTAAAATGAATTTTTTAAAATGAAAAATCTTTTACTAAGCTTTTATTTTAGTTTTAATTTCAAGTTAATCTATTAAGTTTAATATTTCCAATAAGTAAAATACTTTGCTCAATTTCAAACAGAATTGATTGGAATTACTCTTTTTTGAAATTGTTAAAATTATTAAAAATCAGTCATTTTAGTGAATATGTCATCACAACATGATTCTCTTTATCAAAAAATCTTTCAAAAAAATACTTTTTTGAAACTTTATTTTTAGGAAGATTAGCTGATTTAAAGTTTAATTAATCTGATTTGAAACAAATATTACTTACTTTTGTTTAAGATATTGAAGAAAAGCATTTTTTAATACAAAGGTGGGTTTTTTATGTGATGTTGACAGCTCTATCAACAAAATGATTAAGAATTTTCTCTATGGGGAAATAGTTATAAAAATTACTTGAATATAATGTCAGCACATTTTTATATAATTTTTTTAACTACCAACTAATCTTAAAAATTTAGAAAAATATTCTCTGTAATCTAATATTTTAGTGAATTTTAGGTACTTTATCTTTATAGTCTTACTTATAAAGACATTTGTTGAGAAAATATTAGAAAATTACCAATAAATTATAAATTTACTATAGTTACCATTCTTATTTTCTGATAATGTTGTGTATTAGCATCCACATTTACAAAAATCTGCAAGTTTACACATAGATAAAAAAATAAATTTTAAATACTGAAGTTCAGATATAAAAAAAATATTTTTACCAAGATTTTCTAAGAAACATTTTTAAAATAATCTAATTTATTTGTAAATAAGTCCTGAAAGTTTCATTCAAATCTGACAAATATCTGATTTTTGCAAGAATTTCCAAATCAAATGTGTTTTTCACTGCAAAAAGATGCTTAAATTAAATTAAATTAAATTTCCAATACTAATTTATGGTTACTAGCTGATGCAAGAAAAAAAAAATTTAACCAAAATTTTGAAGGTTCTTAAAAGTATTAAAAAATATAATTTGATAGTCAAAAATTCTTTGGTGTTTTCTCTTAATAATAGTATAAAGATTTTGGTGATAAAACTTTGTTTTTATTACGTTTGCAGCATTTTTAATCACATATGCTCATTTTTTAGCGAAAATTTTGAGGTATCTATTATTATAGTTTTATAAAGAAAACTCCTTGAAAATATTATTTCAGTAAAAACCTTTTGCAAAATCAAATAAAAAAATTTTGAAAAATTGTCATGAAGCCTTACAAAAATAATTCACATCTTTATTTATAAATAAAAATGTGTTGCATTTTGTACACTAATATCAGTTTAATACTAATAACAGATTTTTTCCTTTATGCCTAAATACCATATATACTTGTATACCAATCAGATTTTGGGGCAAAGTCTAGAGGCTGGCTTTGATATAAGCAACTGTCTCATTAAATTGAAATCTCTGGTTAATGGAAAGGACATTTCATCAAATTCAATTTATGATTGAAGAAATATTTCTACCAACATTAAATTTTCTTTTTCAATTTTTTTACAAACATTTTTTAGTTAATTAGAAAAGAGCATAATACCATACTACATTGTAAATGAAAGATTTTACTATTTTTTAAATAATATTCTACATTTTATGTAAGCTATTTGTGAAAGAGTAATTGTTAGCTTCCAAAATATTCTCTAGTTACACAATGAAAATGTTATGGGACCTAACCCATAATAACATAATGGACTATTCCATACGTAATAAATACTGCGCCTCAAGAGGAAGCAGGGTGTTTAGCCCTCCATCTACAGACTTATTTCTGACCGGTCGCGTCGAACTCCGTTAATTATATTCTTTGTGTTGCAGTGCGACGAACCTGTTTTTTTGACCCACGAGGATTTGCGATCTTCTTTCAACACACCAAGTCCTTTTTGTTAAGTTATTGTTTAAGTTTTATTTTTTATTCTTCCATTTCTTTTGTTTGTTTTCTTTTTTTTTTCTTTTTGGTATTCGGCCCGCATATTTTTTTAATTTTTAGTCCGGTTTGACAAAGTCTTACCGGACGACTGCTGTTTTTTTTATTTTCTGTTTATTTCTTTCTAGTTGTTTTCAAAAAATTAGTACATTTTAAGAAAAAAGAAAAAGAAAAAGAAAGCTTTGTTTTTTTTATTTCCTTTTTATTTTATACCCTCCTTCTCTTTTATTAGCGACTTTGGTCGCTTTCTTTTTTGGTTTGTTTGACTAGTTTGTTTTTCTTTTGCTTTTAATTGCAAACCATTATTTTTTTTCTGGTTGCAAACCAGACTTTTTCTTTTCTTTTCTTTTTCTTTTATTGAATTTTTGAAAAAAAAAAAAAAAAGAGAGGAGTTTCTGTTTTTGTTTTTTCTATTTTCGGCAGCCTTTGGGTGCCATTTTTATTTTTCTTACCTGTCCATTTATTTCTTTTTGATCTAGTTTGCCTTTTTATTGTTCTTTTAGTTTTCCTAGTTCATTTATTTTTAAAAAGTTTATTATCTTTGCTTTTTATTTTCTGGTGTATCCAGGTTTTTCTTTATTTGTTTAATTTCTTTTTTTGTTGTGTTTTACCTTTTCCCAACTCCTTTCCCCAAAATTTGGACCCGCAGGTGGAAGTCTCCACACTAATTCAACATGGCCGACGAGGCCAGTCGGTCTAATGTAAAAAAAGACCTTTTTAGGACGGCGGCTAAATCCGCGAAAAAGCGGGCTAATGCTAACCCAAATTTGAAAGGATGTGCTAGTAGCTCCAAAAAAGGAGAAACTAGCAAGATTGACGAGGTGCCGAAGGAGGCAAAATCTAAGACTGCCGAGGAATTGCCCTCCTGCTGGAAGTCCCCCCCCCACCAAGTTGCATTTTGAACATGGCGGATTTCTTGGAAAAGGCGAAAGGTTATGCCCATCTTGTAAATAAGGATGGGCTCGTCAAAGATGTCCAAGAACTCGATATGTTCTCAAAGAGAATGGTGTCCGTTTTCGTGGTGGACAAGAAAACACGCAAAATTTGTCGCTCCACGAAAGTCATAGTGATTAAATCACTTTTTTCCCTGGGGATAAAACCCCAAAGAGTAATTAAGGGTACCGGGTTCTTCATGTGGGACATTCTGCTACCTACGCTAGAAGATTGCCTGGCTATGGCTAAAAAAGAATTAATTACAAAGGATCTAATTTTAAGAACGGAGTACGAAGGCCGCAGAAGGACCAGGGTGGCCGTTTTTGAGGTTCCTCCTCATGTTTCGGGAGAGCACCTGGCTGCATTTTTTATGCAGTTCGGCCAAATTTTAGGGGCTCTCTCCGATAATTTGAACGGGGGATGGACTTTCGATATCTTGCTCGATCAGAATGCCTTCAAGTCCGTCCCCAACTGTTTGGAGTTTGGCGACCGGAAAATGCCGGTCATAGTGACCAGTAGGAAACCAACTTGCTGGAGGTGTGGAGAGACTGGTCACCTTTCCTCCTCCTGCCCAGGGAAGAAGGCCCCTGGAGTTCCGGTCGCAGGCGACCAAAATTCCCCTTTGGACGAGAAGTTAAAGTCCGCGGCGCCTGTAGTGGGCCTAGCTGCGAGGCGGACCGGTGCGGAAAATCCCTCGGTTGGGTCCGTACCCACATTACCCCCTAAACCGACGCCTTCCACAAGTGTGGATAAGGAGAAGAATGAGGGGGAATGGCGCCTTGTAGTTAGGGGTAAAGGGAAGACCCAAACAGCGGTTCCTCAGTCCCATCATGACCCCAGGGACAATGGCACCTACAGCCCCATTCCCTCTACCAGCTCTGAGGGCGACGCCTCGGCGTCTTATGCAAAAAATGCCACTGAATCCCCAAAACTGAATGAGCCCAGCAGGGAGAAAATATTAGATATAAAATATCTGAAAGAAAAGCTGGAGACAAAGCGGGGTAAAAATCAAAAATCGCTGGGGGCACCGGGCCCCCTATCCTCTGCCCCGTCTTCCCCTTCTTCATCTAAATCTAAATTCGCCAAGCCACCTCCGCCCAAATCTGCGTCAAACTCACCCGTCAAAACACTACATTCGTCCAAACCTTCTCCAGTGAGGACACCTTCGGGTTGGACTCCCTCAACAACTCCAAATCTCACACCCATGTCAACACCTGTTCATTCACCACAAAAAAAGGGGCAGAAGTCCAGAGTCACAAACTGTTACCGACAAAAAGAAAAAGAAAATAAAACCACCTTATCTCCCAGGGGAAGACGTCTGCCGCGTATCCCGTGACCAGGCAGAAAGGGTATTCGGTCAGACCAGAAACCCGAAAGACCTAAAAATACTATGGAATTTCAAACAAATTAATGACATAGACGTGGAAAAGCCTGAAAATTTCCCGGATGCTAAAAGAATCCTGAACGTAATTAGTACTGGCCCGGGTACGCGGGAGTTTGGGGGCATGATAGAGGAGGCCCAGTCGTCTCTAAAAATGGTGCCCCCAGCTGCCTACTTACTTGACCCAGAAATGAACGAATCTAATGAAAAACTCAAAGGGAGGGTCCCAGTTTTCGTTCACCCATCCCTTTATAGGGCTCTTAAATTAACTTACCCTTCGGACATCGGCGGCTTGTCTCAAGATGATACTGTCGAAAATGAGATGGCGTCCGGTTCTATGGGACGAGCTGTCGGTGTCCTCACCCCAGCCATGTTCTATCCTGAAGGACAACCCTAATTGGCACTCTGGTTAGCTACTTTGAATGTCCGAGGCCTGAGGTCCGAGTCTCGGAGGGCGAGGCTCTCTCGTGATCTTCAGCGCCTTGGGGTGAATGCATGTTGTATACAAGAGACCCGGTTTTCTTCTCATGATCGTGAGGACATACTGTCTAAGAGGTTCGCCCTTTATTCAGCATGTTTTGATGGTCGTTCGAGGGGTGTTTCTTGGCTAGTGAGCAAGTCTTTGAAGGCTGCTTGTACCCTTGTCTTCGCGGATCCGGCGGGCAGACTGCGTGCTGGATGTTACCATAAAGGATAAGGTTCTTCGTCTCATTGGGGTTTATGCGCCCAATACCCATTCCGAGCGGCCTGCTTTGTTTCGGCAGATCGCGCCGTTCTTGACGACGTCTCGTCAGGTAGTTTTAGCGGGGGATTGGAATGCCGTCCTTGACGCCGATATAGATCGTATAGGGCAAAAACAAGGTACTAACAACCCGGATGTGAAACCATTTCGGGACTTTATCGATGGGTTTGATCTTGTCGATAAGTTCCGGAATGAACACCCTCGGGAGGTAGCATGGACTTGCACAACTAGTGGCAACTCGGCACCTGGGACGCTTGCGAGCTACCTGGACCGAGTCTTAGTTAGGAGAGTCGATGTAGGGCTCTTAGGGTGTCCAAGTTTCCATTACATAGTTTATATGGATCATAGGCTTGTCCAGGTCCGTGTAAACTTAGATAAGCCTAAGGTTAGATTGGCTGGTTACTGGAAATTGAACTGTTCACTTTTTGGTGATCAGGGTTTCCGGGACCAGCTGTTACTAAGGGAATTGACCGGTGCGGTTGTGGGAAACGCCTGGTGGGGAAATTTAAAATCTAAAATTCGAACGTTTGCTGCCGATTTTAGTCGTCGACTCAATCTAGATAGATTAGCGGCGCAAACGGTTTTAGAAAATAAAGTTGATCGGGCTGTGAAATCCCGTGTTAGTGGGGATATAGCTTTAGCTAAGGCAGAGTTGTCCTTGCTTATCAAGAAGGATCAAGCTCTGGTAGTTAGGGCTAGGTTAAAAAGAATGTCTTCTGAGGCAACGAATATGGCTGCTGAACTCCGTGCAGAAGAGAATCGAAACGCATCTAGGCGACATATAGCTAACGTCACATTGCCGGATAAGCGAACTGTGACTACAAACGCGGGCATATGTGAGGTTTTTCGGGATTACTTTCAGGATCTTTTCACCAGGGAGCCCGGTCTGAGCACTGCTCAGTTCGACGCCTATTTAGCTGACTTTCCCTGCCTCAAGGCAGCTGAAGTGGCTAGGTGCGAGGGTCCCATTACAGAGTCGGAAATCTGGGATGCGCTGAAGCAGGTTAGCCTGGATAAGTCTCCGGGATTAGATGGTCTTCCCTACGAAGTATACTTGAGGTTGTCGCACGTTTTTGTTCCTTTGCTGGAACTGATTTTCAACCACTGGATGAAGCAGGGGTCTTTACCTCAACGCTTCACCAGGGGTGTGATCAAGTTGCTGCGTAAGGACAAGGACGGTGGGGATGGGTTAGAGAACTTTCGCCCTTTAACGATGTTAAATACTGACTTAAAGATTTTGGCGAAGATCTTAGCCAACCGTTTGCAGCTTGTCCTGTCTAGTCTGATTGGCCCTGAACAGACTTGTGCTGTGAAGGGTAGGACTATTCAGGATAACCTTCATATGGTACGCTTGATCTTAGAACAAGTCGACAGTGAAGCCGCGCTGATTAATTTAGATCAGTCCAAGGCCTTCGATAGGGTTGACCATCGATTTCTGGAGGCTGTCCTTTCGGCGGCCGGTTTCGGAGCCGACTTTCGCTCCTGGATCCGACTTTTGTATGCGACCCCCGGTGCGCTCGTGGAAGTGAATGGGGTAAGATCGAAGCCTTTCGTATTGTCTCGCTCCATTCGTCAAGGTTGTCCGCTCTCGCCTCTGCTTTACGTTCTTGCGTTGGAACCATTCCTTCGCAAGTTAAAGGCGAATCCGGTCCTGCGCGGAATTTCCCTGCCTGGGGCTTCCACCTCAGCCAGGTATTCTGCCTATGCTGACGACGTTTCGGTTCTTGTGTCGAGCAGAGCCGAGATTGACGAAGTCAGCAAAGAGATCAGTGGGTATGAGATGGTGACAGGGGCCAAGATCAACCGCGATAAGTCTGTGGGCTTGCGGTTGGGTGCGTGGAAGGGAGTTTCTCTTCCCGGACCTTTCCTCTGGACGGATGGGCCGATCAAGATACTCGGCGTCTGGTTCGGTCCTGATCTTCAGTTGGAAATGAATTGGTTGGAGGTACAAGGGAAGGCCGAGATCGCGGTTAATCTGTGGTCTCGGAGGAGACTTTCCCTGAAGGGAAGGGCGGAGGTATGTGTTTCACACATATATCCGATTCTCCTGTACCGACTCTCTGTGCTTCCACTCCCGTATGCCAGACTAATGTCATTAGTACGGACCCTGTTCTCTTTCTTGTGGAGGAGAGACAAGGCCCCTATGGTATCTCGCGAGATCTGTTGCCTTCATCCCTCTGAGGGCGGTCTGGGTATGCCTAGCATTGAGATTCGTCAATATCTGCTTCGCATTTCCTTTCTAGACTGAATGTGTCGCGGATTGGATGAGGTGGGCACCTTTTGGAAAGAAGACGTCCGAAAACATTTCCCATCCCTGAGAAGTGTGCACTCGTGCGAGGAGGAGGCCGGCCGTACACCTCGTGCCGAGTGCTCCTTCTACCGCGAATGTCGTCGTGCTTTGAAGCTCCTCTTACGGACGACGGATGGCCTCTCCGACGCCCAGGCATTGTCTCGTAAGGCATTGTATCGATTGTTAGTTAGGGGGTCCGTTCAAGATGATCTGATCGACGAGCTCGGTCTTACGAAGCAGGAGGTTCGCTCGATATGGCCTGGGTTGAAATGTCTCAATAATGATGAGGCATCACTCACCTGACTGATGATTCGTGGGGCCCTCTGGGTTGGCAAGAGACTTTGTTCAGCAGGCTTGGAGAAATATCCAAACTGTCGTCGCTGTACTGGGGAAGTCACCATTGGTCACGCCCTTTTTCAGTGCAAGACGGTAGTGCCGTTGTGCAAGTTTGTTGAAGGCCTCATGGTTCGCATGCTGCACGGAAAGTTTTTTGTCCTGGAAGCCAGTTCTGTTTGTAGCAATGTGGTGCCGCAATTAACGAAGGCTGAACACTGTGTTCTGTTGCTTACTAGGGATTATGAGAGTCGTGATTTGGACGACGCGTCAGAAGGAATTCTATGATGGCGAGAAGTTCACCTCTTCCCAACTGATCTTGTTCTTTAAGCATCAGCTTAAAGTCAAGATTAGGACGGAAAGGCGGCGGCTCCCTTCATCAGAATTTGGCAAAAGGTGGGTAAATCGAATGTGTAGAGTGAAAGGGGCTGACCTAGAGTGGCACTTGGATGTCGGTTAGGTACAGGATTTTGTCCTAACAGGGTTGAACAGAGGCAACCCACCCAGATATTAGGTTAGTCTAGGCTTTCTATTTTGATTCTTTAGTTTCCCGTTTTCTGTTCAACTTAGCTAGGGTATGCATGCTCATTGGTCCCTTTTATTTCTGTCCCTATTTTTTCTTTTGTTTAATTCCCCATCCCCTCCCTTGTTAGGTGGTCAGTGATGTCAGTTCTCTGGTGGATGCGGGGCGCCTTTCGTTTCGTATGTGTGATTTTTCGTATTTGTTGTTGTGTATGAATGTATGTGTGCCTGTGTGAATGCTTGGAGGAATGAATGTTTTCCTGAATTTTTCTTAGTCCCGCATTGATTTCGTCCGGTTAACTGATGTTTCTGCCACATTTATGGTTTGTTGGGGGTTTTATTACTAACACATCGTTTTGTTTGGTTTCTTGTAAATATTTAAATCATATTGTATATATTCATTTGGGGACCTTTTTAATAAATTGTTGTTTTATGCCCCTCCCCCCACGAACAATATCTGTATATAAGGGGACTAGTTAGGACATCATAGAGTATCTGAGGTATTATGGTGTACGCATTAAGAAAGGTAGGAGTGAATGTGTTGTTTTGGTGATTGGAATATTGTTGGTATGCTTGGGTCAGTGTCTGCGACTAGCTAAGTTTAGAATTAAGACAGAAGACCGTCCTTCCCTAACCCTCTTTTTGGCCTTGTGCCACATTTTATACTTTTGTATAAATAAATATCGTTCAGACCGAAGTCAGGCGACCGGCTGATCGGTTGAACTCTCTGCCTTCGGGTGGGGAGGAACCCAAAGGAGGCTACGCCAAAGGGCGGAGTCTCTTTGGGGGCGGTAAACTGACCCTGAACCCGTTCATACGGGTTCAATGGGCATATTTTTGGTCCGAGCACACGGGCTCGAAAATACCACATTAAAAACGGCCTTGTGCCATATGACGCCCCAGTGGGTGGGGTGACTGAATATTGTCAGTCGTTCACTTTCTGACCGACTATTCGGTTGAACTTTCTGCCTTCGGGCGGAGAGGAACCCGAACGAGGCTACGCCGAAGGGCGGGGTCTCTTTTGGGGAGGTAAACTGACCCTGAACCCATTTATACGGGTTCAAAGGGCATATTATTGGTTGAGCCCACGGGCTTGGAGATCCCATGTTAAACCTTGCCACATGATGCCCTTGTGGTGGGGTGACTAAATACTGTTCAGTCTGAAGTCTGGAGTGAGGTCCGTCAGAAGTCCATCAGGAGTCAGTCAGGCGAGTCAGAGGCAGTCTGAAACAGAGTCGAGTTCAGACAATTACTACTAAACCTGATTGTTCGTACTAACACTTTTTACTTCTCTGTATATATTCCTGTTTGTGTTATTCCATATCCGTGTTCGAGTTCTTCTTTATTGGTTCTACCTTGGACTATCACCGTTGTACAAGGAACCGGACCATAACAGAAAACATGTTGCATTAGTAATGAAATATTGTGAAATGTTTTCAGTAAAGTTCATTAAGTTATAGAAAACTAACATATTGCATAATATATTTTCTGTAAACTAATTCAATCTTTATTAGGCACAGGTCAGTTTAACATATCAATTATGATATCACAGTTACCATCAATGCAAGGGAAATAAAACCCTTTTGATATTTTCATATTTAATGTTCAACTAGTTTAAGTACTTATCTACAATAGGTAAGAGATACCAGATAACTTCTTATGAAAAAATTGAAATAAATAAAATGTATCACTAAAAAAATATCTATTTTACAATGTTTGTAGTCAAAACACTTTCTACTTCTCTGGTTCAAGGGCTGGTATCGGAAAGAGACACAGAGTTGAGAAAATTAGTACTGACAAAATTGGAAAGCAATCCAAGTCTTATGATACAGAAGTTGGCAGAAGACTGCACAAGATATGTTAGCATAAAGAAAGATTAAAAAAAAGTTAGAACAGTCTGGCGTTTCGCATGTAAGGAAAATACGCTACAAAAAAGAAAGTCAGTCTACCATAAAGAATTCTAAAATTGCAGATTATCAAGCAAAAAGTGAAATACTAGAGAAAATTAAACAAAAACTCTTGATGCCATGTTTTGCTTGCGGTGAACTTCACTGGTACAGATATTGCAATTTTGGGAATAAAAAATGTTTCAACTGTAAAAGAGTGGGTCATAAAAGCTCGCACTGCAGGTCAAAAAATAAAGACAATAAAATAAGAAAATTAAAGTCCAACGAGGTGAACGATAGAATAACCAGAAAATTTGTTACCGTCGAAATAAGTAATAAAAAAATAAAAATGCAACTCGACACTGGTTCCGACCTATCTATCATAAATTTGCATACATGGAAAAAGTTGGGGAAACCAACGTTAATGAAGACAAAGAATATCGCGAGGTCAGTGATTGGAGAAAAAATACAATTTATTGGTGAATTTGTTACAAACGTCATGTTAAATAAAAAAACGCGAAAAGCTAAACTATTTGTTATAGAAAATACCACAAACTTACTTGGTATGAATTGGATAACAGAATTCCAATTATGGTTTCTACCGATAAATCTTTTCTGTGACAAGGTAGAAACTTTAAACTCCGAAGCTCAAAAATTAGTAAAGAAACTTAAGGAAACATTTCCTACTGTTTTTTCTCCAGGTTTGGGAACGTGTACCAAGATGGAGGCAAAATTCCAGCTAAAAGAAAACGCTCAGGCTGTATTCAAAAAGAAAAGGAATGTGCTGTTTGCTTCAGTTGAACAGATAGATAAAGAATTGGACAGATTAAAGAAAACCGGTGTATTTAAAAAAGTTGAATGGGTAACACTGATGATATATGTGAAAAAAAAGCTCCAGAACGTAAAGATGAAGCCGACACCAAGAAAAACTGGGGAGCGAGTTACCCGCAGCCAAGGACATGCAGTATTATTAAATGATTTAAGTCAACTGAAGTCACCACAGAAAATGTTAAGAAGCACAAGATCAACAAAAGGAAAGCTAGAAGCTGAACAAATAGAACCACAAGAAGAACCTACAGAAACTGTGACTCCATCCTTAAGAAGCTCAAAGTGGAAGGTTGTTTCTGGTAACACTATGAAGGTACCAAAAAAATAGAAAAGCAGATTGGCAATATGATGTACTTGGTGAAAGGCAAAAAATTCACGTGCAGTAACCAGATCAGACAACGTTTTTCAGATGTGGTTGACAGTGGTCCCGCAGAAGAAACGCCAATGGAGGTGATTTTCAATACGTTTGACCTAACAACACTTGCAACAATTTTACCTGAGGTACGCCGATCCAGGAGAAAAAGAAAGGCAACCGATCATTTAAAAGTGGATCCAAAACGTAGGAGATACGCTACGATGTTGCTAAAAAAATGAAGTTTTTTTTTGTTTTTTCTTCATATTTCCTGTAAAAAATAAAGAAAACTGTTTACTCCTACGGAGTAAAGTTTTAATGGGGGGATGTTATAGTGGAACACACCTATTTTATAGTTAATAGACTCTCCCACCTATAATAAGTAGGAGTAGTAAGAGTAACGTGGGAGTCGGTCAGTCAATGTCGGACGACAGTCGAATACTAAAGTATCAGTGACCACAACTAGATTACTCTGCGTTATACCTATTATATCAAGTTCCTAACGTTTTGTACGTTGAACCTATTTTAGGATCGACTTAGTACAAATACAAGCCTCCACTGTGAAATCACTCCACAACACAGACCCTTCCCCTTTGTTAAATAAGTATACATACCATATTTGAGGAATTTACATGAAACTGCTTGATCATATACAGTCTTGGGCACATGATGGCATGGTAAATTCATGAAGGATGGGTATTTGTGCCCAGCTAAGAGAACAAGACACCCCTCAACATCAGATGATACAGTTGAGTGAGTTTGAACTGCCTTTAAGGCAGTAAGGAACTTCAGCTTCCTATAACAATTGTTTGGTGGGTCTTAAAAAGATGACTGCACATGACACCTCACAAGCTACAGTTAACACAACCATTGCAGGACACTGATAAACCAGCTCATTGGGACTTTTGCATTGCAATGCAAGAGAAGTTGGAAGATGACAGATTTGATGTGTGCTGTGTGATCAACAGTGTTCACATTGACCATCTTTGAACATTCCATGGAAAACTTGAGATTAAATTCTTTCAGAATATGTCAGGCACATTTTTATATCCTTAATAGTTTTCGAGATATTCAATGTCAAAATGTGCCCAAGACTTTTGGAACACCCTGTATAATGAAGAGTCAGACTCTTTCCAATTATATCTTTCATCTTGATAGTATTGTTTATATAAATGTATAATACTCTGTCAGCTGCTAAGGGCTGGCAGTGTTACCAAATACAAAGTGCCGGATTTGTTATTACTTCAAAATTTGGAACTGACACTTAAAGCATAAAATAAATTACTGGCTTTCTGTTGAAAATCAAAGGTCAATCTAGAAAAGAGCTTCACTTATATACAAGTATGAAGATGTCCCAAATAGTAAACTTTGAACAGACATAAATCAGAATTAAAACATTCTGTAAGCTGTAAATATAGCTTATTTTTGGGGAAATCCTTCATTTATAGATCAAGTTAGACATTAGGATGCAATGCAATACCAAAACTTGTAGAAATGTAGAAATCTGCTGGAATTGACTTTAATCATTCCACTTGACAGCAACTTTTTGGAAAGTATTTTTAATAAACAAAACATCTCAAGGTTTGTGGTAAACACACTGTTGTAAATTCATTGCAAAGTAGCTTCTGTCTTGCTAAAGAAGATTTTATTCAGTTAAATTTCATTCATTTTTTAAAAAAGTAACAATTTTTAGAATTTCTTTTTATAGAAGTAAATAAAAACAATTGCAGCTAAACTTGAAATAAAATTAAAAAAAATGTTCCCTGACATCTGTGATTAAAATGACTGATAAAGTCAAAAGGTATTTTATAGCTACATCAGTAGATACATAAACACTTCATGAAGTGGAGTGACTACATTGAGTCAATTGCTTCATCTACTACAAGGAAAGTTGGTTCACGGTGATGTACCTGAAAATTTTTCTTGTCTGAATCCATTTTATACATTTATAAATCTACAATTTCACCATGCGTTGAATACAGCTGACATATCTGATCTGGTGCTCCTGCTTTATATCTCGAGATTGTTGACAAAACTCTTAAAGAACAGTCTGTAATGTAATTGATTCTGACCTGGCATCTTGACTTCAGTCACTTTTTCACAGACATGACATGGCTTCCCACTGTCTTTTCTACAAATATTTTCATGGCAACTGTTCTGTTAAGCTTTTTTACTAAATGCCTCAGCTGCATGCATTTAAGCAGCTACTAGATTGGCATCTAGGTCTCACTGTTTTACTTTTGAATGAGCTAGATGCAACCTATTCTAACATTTTCTTTTCTCGTACTTCTCCCCTGTGGAACTCCATTTCAATTTTTCACTTCCCTGCCACTTACAATCTTCAAAAATTTAAATGCAATGGCAGTCACCATTGTCTCTCTTCCTGGCTCCTTTTCCTTTATTGTCATTTTCCCACTTCCACTAACTAAAGTCTTCTCATTCTCTCTCATTCCCAATAACCAATTGCATCTTAGTGGCATTATCACCTTGTTTTGGGTAAAATGATTAAAAAAATTTCTTGAGAAAGCTTAAACTTAGTTTTGTTACCAAGAATAAAATCTAGTTTTGAATTGCAATGAATCTTGTTTATATATATATATATATATTTTAGGATATTACACAGAAAACATGTCAAGATCAATACACAATTGCAGTCATGTTTCGATGCATATCAATGCATCTCATCGGGTGATTGTAAATTACTGGTGAGTGAACAATTTATTTAGATTTAAAAGCAATATACAACCTATTTTTGCAAAAACAAGATAAAAGGAGAGGTCATAAGGTTTGTGAGCTTTACTCTGATCGACCAATCAAATATGACCTATGTTAAATTTAAACTAAGTGAAGAAGCAAAAATTAAAAATTATTTTTTATAAATGGGTCATGACCCATAGATTGGCATCTAATGGCAGCCAGACTAGAGCAGATCCCAGTGGTTACATAAATTATACAAACTTAGACAATGTTGTTTCCTAAGAAATAAAAATGTGGTGGAGGGGTAATTTAACAAAATGCTAAACATGTTATAAGCTTTGTGAATTCCCTACATAAAAATGTTTTATAGTTGATATATAAATAGCTTCTTTAAGAAACTAGTAAATAATTTAAATGTATAGAATTATTTGGTAACTTAATATGCAACTGTTGAATAAAGATTCTTCATATAAGATGTTAATAACACCAACCAATCAATGTAAAATATCAAAAATACCAACCAAATACCAATACATTCTTAAAAGATGTTACTAATACTACCAGGAGATTAATACAAAATTATATTAAATCCAAATTAATTTTAAAAATAGAAAGATAAACCATATATAGTGCAATGCAGTACAACGAAAATATAAAAAAAAGCATATTCAAATTCTAAAGTTTAACTGTAAGGTAAAAGGTAAACTATGTTTACAATTTAATGTTAATTCATTCCTTTGATTTAGTAAGAAATTTTTATTGAATCTGATAATTTCCAATTTTTCACATAAGCACAGAAGACATGGTTCATATAAAGATCTACATGTCTTTGCCATTTTTAAAATTTTCCATTTCATGTTAGGAGTTTTATTATTATCTTTTGAACTCCAAAAATATTTAGAAAGTGATTTATTATTTCTGTAAGTACTATTGGTGAAGAACAAGGGATGTTGATACCACCTAGTCTTGAAAGAATTCTTAGATAGACCAATATAGAACTTTTCAAACATTGGATTCTCTAATGTAGAGATAGTACAAAGATAAACAAGAGATTTAGTTAAACATTTGGTCAGAATTCCTACAATTACATTGGTCAGTATCATTAAGAACATTTTCCTTGAACCATGTATTATGATCCAGATTATTAAATTGGTTTAAACTTTTATTTTTGTGTAACTTTATAATCTTCATTATAATGTTTTCAGTGTAATATCCTAAAATAAATAATATTGTTCTACTTTGTATTGAGCTCTCTTTTAAGTTAAACATCACAAACATTGGAATTGTACTCTATTCATTCTTATCTTACCTGGATATATATATTATATATATATATATATATATATATATAGTGAGAGAGAGAGACAGTGTGGACATAGCAATCAACACTGCACAATGGGCGTCAGTTTCATACTCCAATACAATCTTTAGACTTGGTTAGCATGAAGTGCTAATTCCTATGTCTACACTATCTATACTTATAAATGCTTTATTTTCAATAAATTTTTAATAAATGGAAAAAAGTAGAAAGTTTATTTCACAAAATAAAACATTTATTAATATAAATTATGCAAAATCCATTTGTGTACACTTTTTTCTCAAGACATCACACACAATAAAATTATTTTTAATGAACCATTTTATTTTTGTTGGAATATTTTCAATTTAAAATTCAAGTGTTAAATATGACTGATTTTTTCCGAGAGAAAAAATGTTTAATTATTTACTAAATTTAATGTAGCATCAAAATTTAATATTAATATTAATAGCATCAAAAATCAAAATTTGTTGTAATTAAAATGCTTAATCTTTCTCCTCATGTACAGCAGGAGAAATCAGCCAAAAACGCTAGATGGAAAAAAAAATGATAAACATCTGAAAAGACAGATTTTGTTTCGTTGTTTAAGAAATGAAACATTTTACAAAAAGATTTAAATAGTCACTTCTGATTGGTACAAGTAGTTTTCAGCCGCAAAAGTGTTTAAAAATATTCACTGAATTTTTAAAAGCTTCTTTCTTTTTAAAATAATATCTTTGTTATCACCAAAATCTATCATTTATCATATAATGCTTATTTTTATTTGAAATCATTGCTTTCCAAAAAGAATTGCATAAGGAATTGATTTGAAAATAAAAATCAATTTTAGTATCTTTATTGTTTCACCAGCAAGAAAAATATGAGTAAAAATTTATTGCAACAAATGTTGTCATGATGGAAGCGAAATCAAGAAGACCGATCCAGTGGAATGCTTAATAACACAAACTGATTGTTCATCAGTTGGATCTTATTTTTATTGAAATAGTTAATCAAGGCATCCAATGTTTCAAAGTTCTGAAATAAAGCAAGAAATAA
The DNA here is from genome assembly GCA_963932145.1 of Acanthosepion lycidas. Lineage (NCBI taxonomy): Eukaryota > Metazoa > Mollusca > Cephalopoda > Sepiida > Sepiidae > Acanthosepion > Acanthosepion lycidas. Next base: position 136,491,401 of record OZ010577.1, read on the forward strand.
TTTCATTAAGTTAGATAAAGTTTTAATAGAAATCATTAGAGTGTTCATTATTGGGGTCATTTGATGTTTATGAATTCCTATAAATAATGTTTACTTTGAGAATTTAAGTTGAACAAATAGACAGGATGAAAATTTTCAGTTTTAAATGAAACCTTGTCAACCAGTTGACTAAATGCTTTTTAATTTTTAATTGCAATTTTTCTCAATCAAAATCCAAAAAGGATAAATCCTTAGTGAGACTTTAACTTAGGTCTCTCTTGTTTTGAAGAAGACTGGTTAACCATACCAACTGTTCTTACTGTCTGAGCCACTAAGAACTTAATGATTAAAACTAACTGGTGCTGTGAATGTACTTATAGATCTTTATAAAACTTACATTGCCTGCAGTCAATGCATAATTACATTTTCAAGTTACCAGGAAATGTTGGTCTCTAGCATTTTTTGTCATGAAATAACAAGCACTTAGTGCTATTTTCAAACTGGTATAGACATACAATATGATGTGTTTTGTGTCATATTTTTATTATATTGTGTTGGCGGGGTGTCATTTAGCTTAGTCTGTACTGCAGAATATGACACCAAACCCAAAATGGCAGCATCCATGAGAATTTGTCATCAGTCTATTTATAGTCATTTATTTCCAGTAAATGGCAATTTCCTATTTTTCAAAGTGATCCAGCACAGCCAGGCAACAATGCTATAAAAATGCAGCAGTGAAAAGGTTAACAGAAATCCAAATCTAATTTTAAAAAAATAAAGAAAATTACTAGACAAAATTAAAATTTTAAAATAGTTGATAATGCTAAATCTAAAAATAAGAATAATAATACTGCTATTAATACTACTAGTATTGAAAACAATAACCAATATGGCAGCAAAAGAAGTCAAGAAAGAAAAAAATATTTACTTTGAAAAGGCTAAATGTACAAGGTTAAATTTGGACTTTTGCTGATTCATATAACCCAGACAGTAAGAGCAGTTGATATTGTTAACCAGACTGTCCTAAGACAAAGGAAACATGAGCTCCAATCTAAACCAGAAACTTATTATAATTTCCCATCCATGCTGTTTGTTCACTGCTAGAGACTGATGAATAAAGGTACAATAAAAATCAAGGAAACATTAAAATGAAAGAAAATTTCTTGTCAAAATTAAAATTAATAAATATAAAGATCTTATTAAAAGATTCAATGAAGTATTTTGTGGAATTTTATAAATTTGTTGTTCAAATAATCTTACATTTTTATCTATTAATGTTAAAACTGAAAATTCTTCTTGAGAATTCAGTGCAGTTGAAGCAAAGTACAGAATAAATTAAAAGTGAAATATTTTAAAAACTTCTATTCAGGCCTGTAAATTATTTTTTATTTATTTATTTGTTTTTAAATTTAGGATTGTAATATTCTTTTATTTAACTTTCATCCTAGAGTCTTTTCTTAAAGAAATTTTAAGTTTGTGTGTGAATTTGACCATGAATACCTAATTTTCTATTGTGTCACTTTAAAGTAGGTTTTTTCATCGTGTATACAAGGAGCAATATTTTAATTATTAAACAAATGCGAAAATTTTTGTCTTGTATTAAATGAAAGAAGCAAAAAATAAATCAATTAACAATTTTACTTACAGGCTCATTTTTCTTTTCTATTCCCAAAGCTAATCTTTTATCTGAATCTCGAATGCGGATGGGGAAGTTGTAGGTCTTTCCACTGTGATAAAGTGTTACTGCATATGGGTAACTAGGACCTTTGGTAGTGCTATTTCGGACAGCATACATTCCATCCTAGAGAAAAGCAAAAAACATTATCATGGTTAGGCTGCATATCCTTTACAAGAATGAGTTTTTCCAAAATATGCGCATAAGTAATCAACATCCGATTAAGAATGAAATGACTGACATGGATGTTTCTTTGTTGTTACCTTTATGGCTTATATGTCTAATCTGATGGACAAGGTTTCAAATGTCAACATATTTGCTAAACCTTGCCACAAGCAAAATGGAAGATGAGAAGATTCTGATGCAACAAATTTGTAAGTGTTGAGGGCCACCTTCCTGGAGGATTTAAAATCCTGGATTTTATACCAGCTTGAACTTTGACCACAGATAATTATTTTGACTAACAACACATTTACAGATGATCTCATCTTTATGAAGTTTTTAATCATTTTAAATCTTATTTTTATTTTAATGCTTTGTAACAGTTGAGAATCTCATACTTTATAAAATGATCAAGTTGGATATCAGTATTATTTAGCTTTCAACTTACTAATAATTTTTAAAATTTGTTGTAAAGTTTGCTAAAACTGCTTATATCTCTTAAAAAGAAATCTAGTGATATGTTTTTACTGTGTTGTTGCACTTTTACTCTTTTTTCTTTTAACAAAAATAAAACACTTTTTGATTCTTTTTTGCAATTATTAATTTTTTTCATTTGTTAGAAATTTATTTTAGACAGTAAAACTTATTAGTGATTAAATCCTTTAGATAAGATTGAAGATCTTTTATTATTTATTTATTAAGTTCCTGTGATAATTCATATTTAATTCTTATTAAACATCTGTAGGCAAATTTAACATTTGCTTTTATTCACCATCCTGTAGGATTAGGTACTCCTCGTACTTTATCAAAATATTATGCATGAGTTCAACCACAATACATAGAATGATGCTTTTCTGTTTAGAGTATTATTGTTGCACTATATATTAGGATGTCTCTTATTTTTTTAAGTAAATGCTGAAATTGAATTGCCAATCCTAAATTTGTTTCATTCATTGCATATAAAATTTAAAGGATATTGTATAATATTCATAGAGTGCCTTTGCTTGTTGAATATTCAGTTGAATATTTACAAATTATACACATTAGAAAACTAGTAACATTTTTTATCTACCAATGAAAAATTTAAATTTTAACCAATGTTTATTATTTTCAGACCCCAATTATAGCAAGTATATCCAATTCCAAACAGAAAAGTGTAGTTTGGAAGTTTTTAAGATTTCTGGTGATAATCAAAGTAAAGCAATATGTCAATTGTGGCTAGGTACTTAAGTGTTTTATGTACAGAAATTGTTTTCTTTATTGTTTAAAGCCTTACCCAATTTTTTAAATAAAAAGGTTATCTAAATTTATTTCATAATCTTTTGTAATCATTTTTCTACTGAATGTTTTATTAATAAATGTACTTTGTTCACTAAGTTTCCCAACTGTAGGGTCTGAAAATAATGAATTTAAACATTGTAGGTATCAGAATTGGAATCATGAATCATATCAGAATCATAAATTTAGAACAGTATTGGAAACTGTATCAGAATCAGTAAAAATATTAGTATCGTCCCATCACTAATTAAGATATCAAAGATGGCAAACACAGACTTTAAGTTATAAACTGCTGCTGATTAGTGAACAATAATAGTTATTTACCCATTTCACTTATGGACAGTAGTTTTTGGTGAATGTTAGATTTTTAATTGAGTAGAATTTTGCAGAGTCAGATTTTATATCTAATTTATAAACTATATTCCTCTATGATATGTATTTATAAATAACAAAATCAAGACTTACCATCTTATAATGCAAAAGTTTATTTTCTACAACCATTCTTTCACTAGCACCATGATACCATGGGAAAACATTCAATGGATTCTAAGGAAAACAAAGAAAACATAATAGACAGAATTTTTTCTTTTTTTGTCAGAATGTCAAAAAGCTTAGCAATTAGACATTTTGTGTTGAGATTGTTACAGAACATGATAAAGATTTATTTTGTAACTCTAAATTTATTGTCCCACAAAATAATATTAAAAAACTTACCATGGAAAACATTTCTGTCAACTCTGATCTTAAATAATTGAAATACAACATAATTACCATCGTCTGTCTTTTTGAACCTGTTCTTTTATTGCCCTTTTTCTTCACTAACGTTTTCTCATTTCATTTCACTCTCAGTCACCCCTTACGTCTTAGTAACATTATCACCTTGCTTTGGATGAAATGATTAAAATCAAAACAAAGAACACAGTTCAGAAGATAGAATAGTTAACAAGAATATGTCAACACATAAAAGAGAAGGAAAATGAGAACAAGCCAGGGATACACTAGTAATCATTTATATCATAAGATAATAGAATCTTGATCATTCAAGTACAGTAACTGGGATAATTCAGACTCTTTCACAGGTATTACAAACAAAGTTGGGGTGAAAATTGAAGACCTGAATTTGTTGTCTCAGCTTCATTGTGTTCTAGACTTCAGCTCCTCTCAAACAACATGGTTCCAGCCCCTTTGCTCATCTGCAAGCGTTTCCCTACTATCAGGATGCATGCTTATGAGTTTCATGTCACACTTGAAGACATCCTTAAAACAATATGTTGATCAGCCTGCGAGGTGGTGTCCTGCAGCCAGCTTGCCATACACACAACATCCTTTGCTATGCAATCATTCTTCATTCAATGAATATGTCCAAATCACTGATAAGAGGAAGAGGAAATTCATGTCCAAGAAGAGAGTTTGCTCCAGCATGACACCATTGGTAAATGTCTCACACTGTTATGCTAAGGATACACCATGAGCAGTGTAGGGGAAAACTCAACAGATATTTTTTTTTTTTAAAGTCATCTTGGATTTGCTACAAGACACTGAGTACACACACCTGATACACTTTGGGTTTAGTGTTCAAGGTCAGCTTGTTGTTTCACAATCAATTCCCCAATTTGGTCATGATGACTGCAGCTTTAGCAAAAATACAATTATAACATATTTACAATAATTAGGTTTGTGATTTGTTGGTAGAATTAAAGAATTTACTTTAACCTAACAGAACAGGGATTCAAAATTTTCATATACATATATAATGTTCACAGTTATTATAACTGGGTATGATGATTAACTACGTCTGTCAGCAAGGCCTTTGATCAGGAGAATGAAGGTTTTGAGGAGTATGAAACCATATCTTAATTGCTGTTGTTCTCAGGTCCACTCTGACCCAGGATGATAGCACCTGTTAGGATCCCACTATGAGCAAATAGTGAACCCCTAAACAAAAACAGTATCAGGGTGGATAACTCTTGCTACCATAAGATAGGAAATGGTACTACCTGCAACTATATTCACTGCCTCATGCAAAAATGAGAATGTGTAAAGCTAAGGGAGTTCTCCCTGACAGAAAATTCTCCACTGCCTGGTGGATGTTGACATTGGCTTGTAAAATGCTTGAAGATTAATCCTCAACAATAAATCCAGAGGTAGGGGCCCAAAGGTGGTCAGCACTATCTGGTATTATCTGGCATCCCTTGTAGCCTGCTTTCTCTCCCCCAGACGTCACACACTTGTGTACCCTGGGATTGTATGAGTAGCAAGAGAGGGTTACTGTGGCTCAGTATAAACCATTTCAACCACACCAACCTGCACAAGGCACGTAGCACCTATTCAACACCATACAGAAGTCCTACAGTGATGAAGAAGGGGCAAAGCAACAGGTACAAAATGGTACTCACAGTCATAGTCTCAAATCTGTACATAGGTGGCCAGGTCCCATGGGTCAAGTCTCCACTCAAAGTTACTATAGTTCTAATTGTAAGTGATATGTCCTCTTTGGGTTTGAAATTGTAATTGTCTTGTTCAGTCAAGTACATTTGTTTTTATTTTCCTGGTGAAGCTCTACACTCATCTACCAATTAATGGAAAAAAATTGTTGTTTGAAATCTTAATCTTTTTCTGTCTGACTGGAAGTGATGTGTGGAACTTCATGCATGGAAACTGATTCACTATGTTCTCGTATATAAAGATGTACCCATCGGTATGACCCTGACAGTTTAATGGTCTCAAGTTATGTCTTTTGTTTGAAATCTTATTTTCTTGCCTTTATTGAAATCACATTACTATTTGCTTTCCAACAGAACATTTTCCCACTTTTGATGTTTAGAAAGTCAACCTAGAAGTTTAACGACCTAGTATGCAGTAAGAGAACTCATTCCTTTGACAAATAAATGGTCATCTTTACTGTTCTTTGTTAATTAGATTCATCCTGACATTCCTCCTATTTGCTTATCATTTTTAATATTTCTATTTAATATTGCACTGCTACTAGAAACTCTAGAACCCCCCAAATACATAATTTATTTCACCACATACAAACTTTTCTTAGTTGAAATATCCATTGAATGTTCAAGGGATATTTCAACTAAGAAAACTCTTGTACACAAAAAAAGAGTATCATTCTGATATTGCAATTTTAAAAAGTTGTTGCATTGACTGCATTCACTTATTTTTTTAAATTTTACATTTAAAGTTCTCTCCCTTTGAAAAAATTACAAAACAAACTAGATATATGTTAACTTAGGATAATTAAAAGGATATTGATTTTTAAAATGACTATGCTAATTGCTGTTGGACAGGGCATTTTAGACAAAAGTATTTTCTCAAAGATTAAGAAAGAACCCAAATAAACTCCAGCCCTCTAAACATCAAGTCTTTTGGTCTAATACAAGATAGCAATACAAGATCTAAACTTACCAATTAAAGTGTTTCTCCATTTATTGAATTAAACTTTAATTCCACCCAAATTGCCTATTTCTGTCAACACAATCAGATTTTTATCCAAAAAGAATTTTGGAAAATATTTTAAAGGTTTGTTAAGAGACTACAAATCTTTCTGATAAAAAATCTTTCTATAAAATAATGATCATCATGCAATATTTCAACATTTCTAATAAAAGAATATATCTGAAAGTTTTCCAAATAAAACAAAATTTAAAAATATTAAAGAACATGCCAAATTATTATAAAAGGCCATTATTGTAAATTTAGTTTCAAGATGTGAAAAATAATTTAACACACAATAGCCACACTGACCCAAATTAGTAAGAATAAAGACATTCTGCAAACTAGTAAACAAATAGAAGTTATTTTTGTTATAGTCTTAGATTTTTATTGAATAGACTTCACATTACATCTACAGAATTCCAAATCTCTAAACATAAGTGTTTTAAAACAGAAAACTATTTATAATGAAAATTTATTACACAATGTTTCTTTCACAAAGTTACTTTACATTGTTACTATTTTGTGTGGTTCTCCTTATCTTGAACAATTGACCTTCAATACACCTAGGATGGCATGTATACAAATCCTCCACAGGTATAAGATGCCATCCTCTCTGGCTGAACTTTTCTAAATCTTTAAAATGGTGTGAATTCTTCTGATGAACTCTTCTCTGTAATTATGTATACCTTTGTTTAAGTCTCTGATTAATCTTTCAATATGGTGACACCTTTAACCAGAATGTTGTGTTGCACATGATCTGTGGCATAGAACATTGTCATATTGAAGCATCTTGCCTTCATCAAGACTTTGATCAACCAGAATTCTTGGCACCAAGAGAAGACTTCTTATGTTAAGTTTGACTCCCCACACAATCATGGTTCTTGAGTAAAAAGCCAAGGTAGGAGAGGGATATGTATTAGTCACCCCACTTTTGAACTGATGTTAATTAGTTGGGTTTAACCAATAAAATATCAGAGAATGACCTTTCTTTAAGTGAAATTCAGTGAAATGAGTTCTTCACTTGAAAACAACATTGGAAAAAAAATTAATTTCAGCTTCCATCTGTAATAAAAGTGTCCATGTTTTGCATATAAAATGTTCAGTTCAGCTTTTGAGACTGAATTCCTAAAATTTTGAGTGGTAGAAGCAGTACTCTACAACAATGTTTATCAACCATTTTTATCACACAACACACTTGAACCTATGGTTATCCTTCCACAGTACACTTAAATTATTATGACAAAAAATAGTACTTTTTATGATTTATTTATTAAAGCAAACAAAACAATTTATTATAATTTGTAATAAAAAGATAATAATTTAAATATAAAAACAAACTTATATTTACATATTTTTCTGTTTATTATAATTTAACATTTAATGGCGTTATGAAGTTGATATCCACACAACAGTAATAGTCGTCACAAGAGACACTCTGTCTCAGTCTATCTCAAGTTCTCCTATATAGTGGTATGGTTATGCTAATTAATCCCACTACACCTCCCAGAACCTTTTAGGTCTAACTTCCTGAGTTGACCTATTGCTTCTCCTACATACCCTCCCCCTTTCACTGGTTTCAAGAGGATTTCTCATTATAGGAGATCTCGACCTACTTCTTTCTTCTTCAATATCCATTGTTTCGTTCTCTGATTCCATGGAAAACCCTTGAGCAATCATTGTCTCATTTAACTCCTCAGTATCTTCAGTTTCTGAGTTTTCATAGTTTTGCCAAATTCTTAGTTGGTCAGCATATGCCAATAGACCTCTTGGAAACCAATGCTGTATTCTGTCCCTTCTGCATTACAAATCTTACTTTTTTTGGCCCCTCTTTTACGTTTCTCTTTTACCATACCTTCTCATTTGTTGAGTATGACATTGTTAGTGGTGCTCTGATTTGTCTTCCCATTAACGTGGATGAACTTTGTAATCTTCCGTCTTGAGGTATTGTCTGATAACTTAATAACAATCTTGGTAGAAAATTTTCAATTCTTTCATGCTGTGGGGAGAATGCTTTTAATTCTATTTTTATGATTTGCACCATTCACTCCATTTGATTGCGGATAATAAGGAGGGGGTTTTATACGTTATGCATCCAATGTTTCTTAATCATGAACACAAGTTTGCATCACAAAACTCTGGAGCATTATCTCTTACCAATTTCCTTGGTATGCCATTCCTAGCAAAGACTATTCATAAAATTCTTTTTACTGTATCTGATTTTCTATCCTGAACCCTAAAAACTTCGGGCCATGCCAAAAATGCATCTGCCAATATCAGACACAATCCTATCCCATTCACATGTGCATAGTCCATGTGAACCCTGGACCATGGCTCAGTTTCTGTTGGCCATGAATATGTCTTGTTCTGGAAAAAATTTTTTATCTCCGCACATTTAGGACATTTATTCACATACATCTCCACGTCACAAGTGTGACCAGGCAACCAGGCTCTCAATTTTACCCGGTTTTGTGTAGTAGCTATTTCACAATGCACATCATCATGCATGTGTTTGATTACCTGTCTTCTAAAATTTTCTGGTGGTACCACCAGATCTCCATTGCAGACTAAGCCATTTTCTATCGTCAATTTATGTCTGATCTCTTTGTATGGTCTTTCCACTTTAGAACAATTACTCCATTTGTTGTTCCTTATTTTCTCTATGTTCCTATTCAATACTGGATCTTGTAGAGTTTCCATCGTGAGTCTATTAATGGGCAATCCATCAGTCTTCACCCAATGTAAAATTTAATCTTCCACTTTCTCATTTTTCTTGTGTTGCTCCTCCTCAAACTGTAGTCATGATAGTGTATCTACGTGTGAGACCATGTTTCCTTTCACATATTCTATCTCATAGTCAAAGGCCATCAACTTCATTGCTCATCTTAGTATACTTGACGATGTGATCTTTGGCAATTCTTTTCTGGGATGGAATATAAATTCTCGCAGTTTATGATCCAATCTGAGCAAAAACTTTTTTCCTAACAAAAATTCTCTTGCTCTGGTCATGCTCCATACTATAGCCAATGCTTCCTTTTCAATATTTGAATAGTTCTTTTCGGCTGGTGTTCATTTCCTGGAAAGATACATCACCGGGTGTCCTTCTGGTGACAAAATTGCTGATACAGACTGTCCACTCACATCTGTTGTCAATGTAACTTCCTTTTTACGGTCAAAAATCTTGACAACCGGTTTCTTGGATAATGCTAACTTCAATTTAACAAAAGCTTTTTGGTGAATATTAGTCCACTGAAACTCCTTATTTTCTTTTTAGTAATTCAGCAAATGGCTCAATTCTTTCTGAATATTTTGATAAGAACTTTCTATAAAAGTCAGCCAATCCAAGAAATGATTCCAACTCTTTCTTATGACTTGGAGACGAAACACTCAATATTATCTGTATCAACCTTGAGTTCGGTGACATGCCCTCCTCTGAAATTGAATATCCCCAAAACATTAATTTTTTGCACTTGAATATACATTTATCCTCATTTAAAGTCATTCCTGCATTTCTGAGTATTATGGGGTCCACTCTTTTCTAATATAAATGCACTCGTCCTGCTGCCATAAAATAGCCACAGTCAGTCAGAGGAACGAATGAGGAGAGGAACAGATGGAGGAACAGGGTGGAGAAACAGAGTGGAAAGTACATAGACATTGTGATTGAGTTGACGTTAGAAGTCAGTTACAAGTACGCCTGACTCTAAGGAAGTTTACTTCGAGACTGTATATAGCGATCTTTGATTAATACTAACTGGCGTTCCTGGATTTTACTAACAGCATTACCTTTTGTATTTTGTGTAAATACATTTAATTTCTTAGCTTAAATACTTGCGTTTGTCATTTATTGGAGAACGATTTTTCACGCGAATAACCCACAACAACTTGGCGAACAAGGATTTGAAACTCACGCGGATACCCACAACAACTTGGCAAATGAGGATTCGAAACTCACGCGGATAACCCACAACAACTTGACGAACAAGGATTCGTTAACTCACACGGAAAGAAAATTTTTTCGTACGTCTAACAACAAACAACTTGGCGAACACACACGTTCAACAACAAATTAGCGACAAACAATTTCGAGGAGCAAAAATACATAAAATTGAGTTATCATGGAAGATTTTAAAAATATGTTGGTAGAACTGATAAAGCACCAAAATGAGCAACAATTACAAATGCAGAAATACCAAAATGATCAACAGTTACAGCTACAAGAAAAATGGCAAAAGCAAATATTACAAACGCAAAAGGAAAATCAAGATAGACAAACAGAGCTCCAGGAACTAATATTGAAAGTAACGGGCAGTAAGCAATTAGATATTGAAAAAGAAGCAACATTTTTGCAAGACGCAGTGTGGAATACCATAGAGATTTTCAAATATTCTCTAGATGAGGACAAAAATTTTGGAGATTACTTCAGAAGACATGAAGACATATTTAACATAGACTGTCAAAATTGGACAGAAGCAAAAAAGCTACGTCTATTGCTTAGAAAATTAGGAACTGAAGAATATACAAAGTTTGTGGATTATATCTTGCCAAAAAAGACGAACGAATTAAAATTTGACGAAGCAGTGACATGTCTTAAAGAACTCTTCAGCCCCAAAACATCACTCTTCCATAGGAGGTGGAAATGCCTTAACCTGGTAAAGGGCGATAATGAGGATTATTCCATGTTTGCCGCAATCGTAAATAAACATTGTGATGACTTCAAACTAGCGGAATTAACACCGGACAATTTTAAATGCCTAATCTTTGTTCAAGGGCTAGTTTCTACAAAAGATAGCGAAATGCGTAGAAGAATGCTTGCAAAATTACAAAATGATCCGGGTCTAACATTACAGCAATTATCGGAAGATTGCCAGAGATGTTTAAGCATAAAGAAAGACGCAAGGGACATTGAAGAATCAGCTGTTTCTCATATACGTAAGTTAAATAAAAGTCTACGTTCTTCACCCTCCCCGGAAAGAAAACTAAAATTTTACGACAATGAAAAAAGATTCTCACCCTCCCCGGAAAGAAAACTAAAATTTTATGATAAGAGAAAATGTTACAATAAGAAAAGTACAACTTACAGGACAAATTATGACGAATATCGAAACAAATATAAGCCCCCTCCATCAGCATGTTATCAATGTGGAGGATTACATTAGAACAAGGATTGCCGCTTCAGATATAAAAACTGTCATGAATGTGGGAAAAAAGGCCACAAGGCATCACAATGTAGAAATAGAAAAGATACTAATAGAATAAGAGCTACAAGGATGAATAATGATGACAACACCAATCTAAGGAAATATGTAGAACTGGAAATTTTAAACAAAAAGATTAAATTACAACTGGATTCGGGTTCCGACCTCACGATAATCAACTTACAGACATGGAAAAAACTCAACAGAACTACCATGTTACACACTCAAAAAATTTCCAAGTCGGTTACAGGCAAACGAATAAAATTTGAGGGAGAAATAATAGTGAATGTTAAATTTCACGGCAAAACAAAAAAACTTAAATTATACGTCATGAAAGATACTGAAAATTTAGTAGGTATCGAACTTGTTTTGCAAAAAGTTAGAGGTTGAACCATCAGATACCATAAAATTGAAGGAAGAATTATACAAGCAATTTCCTGAGGTATTTTCAAGTGGGTGGGGATGATGCAACAAATTTAAGGCCAAAATAGAATTAAAAGAAAACGTCCAACCAATTTTCAGAAAGAAGCGAAATGTACCGTTTGCTACTATAGAAAAAATAGACAAAGAATTGGAGAGACTTGAGCAAACTGGGATTTTATCTAAAACAGAGTTTAGTGAGTGGGCTGCGCCGGTGGTTTACGTAAAAAAGAAGTCAGGAGAAATTCGCGAATGTGCAGATTTTTCGACGGGACTCAACAAGGCAGTAAAAGACCACCATTACCCACTACCGAGCCCAGAGGAGATATTTACAAAGCTCAACGGCGGTAAGATATTTTCAAAAATGGATCATAGTGAGGCTTATCTACAAATTCCAGTACAAGAAGAGAGTTCAAAAATCCTTTGCATTAATACGCACAAAGGGTTGTACAAGTTCAACAGACTACCATTCGGAATAAAAGTTGCACCTGCAATTTTTCAGCAAACGATGGACACAATGCTCACGGGCCAGAATTTCGCGACCGCGTATCTGGATGATATTCTAATTAAGAGTGACAATGTTGAAGAGCACACGTCACACATAAAAGAAGTTTTTAGAAGACTTCAGGATTTCGGCTTCAAAGTAAAAGGAGAAAAGTGTGATTTTTTCCTAAATGAAATTAAATATTTAGGTCAGATAATAAATGAAAATGGCAGGAAACCGGACCCAGAGAGGGCATCGGCAATTAAAAATATGCCAGAACCAAAAAATATTGCAGAACTGCAAAGTTTCCTGGGCCTAGCTAACACCTATGGCGAATTTATTGATAATATCCATAAACTGAGGGCTCCATTAAATGAGTTACTAAAAAAGGAGCATAATTGAAATTGGACAGAGGACTGTAAAAAAACGTTCAAGGAAATAATACAGAAATTAACTTCAGATCTAACACTGATACATTTTGATCCCAAACTCGAAATAAGTATGGCAAGTGACGCGAGCTCACATGGGGTGGGTGCGTGTATTTTACACAAGATGCCGAACGGTGCAAACAAACCCGTTGCACACGCATCTAGATCATTATTACCGGTGGAAAGAAACTATTCACAGATTGAAAAGGAGGCATTAGGCATAATTTTTGTAGTAACTCGTTTTCACAGATATATATATATAGGAGAGAGTTCACACTTCAAACGGACCACAAATCACTCCTTACGATATTTGGTTCGAAAAAAGGCTTACCAGTCTATACAGGGAACAGACTTTTAAGATGGGGAACTGTGTTACTGAACTATAATTTTAAACTGCAATTCTTACCATCAAAGAAAATCGGACATGCCTGCAAAAAGCGAACCGTTAGAAGAGTCGGTAATTGCCGCATTACAAGCGGAAGATGAAATCAGCAAGGTACTATGCAATACAATAAAGGAACTACCTGTAACGCTGCTAGAAATAAGACGAGAAGCAGAAAGAGATGAGTTTATTCAGGAAACCAAGAAAATATAGAAGACAAAGTGAAGAATTTAGCAGATAGTTTCTCAATCTGTGACAACATATTGTTGTATAACGAGTTGTAATACCAAAGTCACTACGAAGAAGGATCTTAAAAGATTTTCACTTGGGACATCCCAGAAAAAACCGGATGAAATCACTCATGAGGAGTTTTGTATACTAGCCGAACATGGACGATGATATCACGCAAATGGTGGAAAGTTGCAAAGGTTGTGCTGCTGCAGCGAAGGCACCACCCTCTATACAAAAGCCATGGCCTAAAGTAGACAGACCATGGTCCAGAATACACGTGTATTACGCAGGACTCATTGAAGTTTATTATTACCTAATAACAATAGATAGTTTTAGCAAATGGCCAGAGGTTGCCAGATTCAAGCACCCAACAACGGAAAACACCATAAATTGTTTAATTGAACTATTTGCTAGATTTGGTGTCGCAGATTGCGTAGTAAGCGATAATGGCACACAGTTTACATCCAGCGATTTTAAAGAATTTTGCGAGATGTACCAAGTAAAACATATTAAGATAGCGCCATACCACCTGAGGTCAAATGGACAAGCCGAGAGATTTGTCGACACATTGAAAAGAGCACTAAAAGAAGCAGAGGACATACCGACGACAAAAGCTCAACAGCAATTTCTACAAGTATATAGGATAACACCCAACGCAAACACATCATCGGGTCTTTCTCCAGCAGAGTTGATGTTTGCGCAGAAAATAAGATCAGTGTTTGACAAATTATTGCCAAGCAAGAGCAAAAATCAACATATGCCGATGGGGCCAAAGAGAACATTCAAACCTGGAGAACGGGTTTATTTCAAAAATTTTAGAAACAATATGTCGTACTGGGAGCCGGGTACAGTAATCAATAGAATCGGGAATCGAATGTATACCATAAAAGGCGAAAAGTTCACACACAGAATACATATCGACCAGCTACAGAAAAGACAAATTGAGGAACCAAGCTCGTCAACCACAGATAATGACAATGCTATGGATACAATCTTTGAAGCATTCGAGATACAAAGACCGCAAGAAAATAATACAGTAATGAGAAGGTCAAACAGGAAAAGAAAATTCGTCGAACCACTAATCATCAACCACAAGAGACAAAAATATTAACTCACACCAAAAAGGGATCTAAGGAGGGGGGTATTACAGAGTCCACCCTTTTTTGGTATAAATGGACTCGTCCTGCTGCCATAAAATAGCCACAGTCAGTCAGAGGAACGAGAGAGGAGAGGAACAGATGGAGGAACAGGGTGGAGAAACAGAGTGGAAAGTACATAGACATTGTGATTGAGTTGACGTTCGAAGTCAGTTACAAGGACGTTCAACTCTAAGGAAGTTTACTTCGAGAGTTATATAGCGATCTTTGATTAATACTAACCGGCGTTCCCGGATTTTACTAACAGCATTACCTTTTGTATTTTGTGTAAATACATTTAATTTCTTAGCTTAAATACTTGCGTTTGTCATTTATTGGAGACCGATTTTTCATGCGGAATCCACAACACTGAGTATACTCATTACCATTTTCGTTTTTTGTTTTAATTCTTCTTCAGTACGGACACCTAACCCAATATCATCCTGGTATATTATTATATTTTTTACTTTTTCTTCTAGTAGATTTTACATGGTCTTCTGAAAAATCGAACTGGCTGTCTTAACTCCAAATGGTAAGCAAGACCACCTCAATAAGCCTATGGGCAAGTTTACTGTCTTGTAACTTCTTTGAATTCGTCGTCTATTTGGAATTGGTTGTATGCATTCTTTAAATTGATTTTAGCAAAATATTTCATTCCTGCAAAGAAATGCAATATGTTGTTTACATTTGGAAAGGATATGAATCTGAACAAATTTTGTGATTCACACCTACCTTGTAATCACCACGCACCCTAACATCGCCATTAGGTTTCCTTACGACGACAATTGCCTCCTGGGTCAACATGTTGAAGTATTCCTTCTACCATTTTGTTCAGTTTCTCATTCACCATCGGTTTTATATGTATGGAAAGCCTACGACTTTGAAAATATGATGGTGTAACATTTCTTTTTAGCTTAATGCTTGCTTTATAATTTTTTAATGTTCCTGTTTCAAAACTTCTAACATTGACAGTATTCAGTAATCTATCAACACTCACTAAGTCAGTACCTATTAGGCCATGACTTTTTATACAATCCACTACTATGATGGTGATTGTTTCAAATCTCTTCGCTGTTTCAAATGTCCCTTGAAAAGAACCTAACATTTTGATACAAGTTCCATTGAATTGTTTTAGTCTTACTGGGCTTCTTCTTAACTTCTCCTTAATTTTTCTGCCAAATTTCTAGGAATCAGAGTTACCTCCCCTTCCTGTGTTGACTTGCATTTTTTAAATTTATACCATTCAACTTTATACTCTTGAACATATTCTTTTTGTTTTTCTTTTCTATCACAAAAATATCCGTTTGATTTTTTTCTTCTGTCCTGTACTATTTCCACATTTTTTACATTGTTGCTTTGCCATTTACACACGGCTTTAAAATGATTCTTTTTTTTTTCTACAATTGTCACATATCTTTCCCCATGCGGGACATTATGTTCATAACTGCAATATTTGCATTTTGTTTTTGTTTTTTTCTTAATGGCACATATTTCTATCATTTCTTCTTGTTTTTTTTATATTATATTTTTCAATCAATTCGTCCTGCTGTATAAATTCAATACAAACTTCCAAATTCATATTATTGGATTGCAACCTCTCCAAAGTTTTAAGTCCTTGCATAGTATTGTATAATCCTTCCACCAGTTGAAACTGAACCAATTCGTCCTCTGTTGTCATTTCTTTTCGTCCAAGTTCATTAAAGTCACAATACCTACTAGTATTCCTTAGTCTACTGAGATATTTCCCAATAGGTTCTCCAGACTCCTGTCTTAACACAAGAAATTTGGTTCTGTCAGCAATGACCAATCTTTTTTTTGGTTGGATACTCTAAAAAATCATGTCCTTAAAGTCTTTAAAGTTTCAATTTCCTCCGGGTAAGTCATTAAGGATACTTGCTTAATGGCTTTACACTCTGCAGTGGCCATATATAAATCCGTGATTTGTTCCTACTTTTGATCATCCGCTAATTTCTTCATTCTGGCCATTGCCTCAAACACACTTTAACCAGATAATAACCTCTTCAGGGTTTTCCAAATCCAACATAGTTTTGTTCGGCGATGCCATTTTGTTATGAAGTTGATACCCACACAACAGTAGTAGTCATCACAAGAGACACTCTGTCCCAGTCTATCTCTAGTTCCCCTATATAGTGGTATGGTTATGCTAATTAGTATTAGCCCAACCAATTCCACTACAAATGGGATATTTGAGCTTGATGTTTTCTTAAAATATCTTCATTGCTAGGTCAAATTTTGAACAGGCATAATCTTCTTCCAAGCCAAGATTGATTTTTTTTTTTAATATTGTTTATTGTAGAAAAGCTTGCTTTTTATATTATTTTATATATTATGTATACATTTATTTATTATAACAATGATAGATTTGTATAGTCAGTTTAAAGTGGTTTTAATTTTGATATCTACAATTGTATTTTTAACTTCTTTTGAAAATAATTTAATTAATGACCTTTAAAAATTTGCAGGATACACCTGCAATTCTTTCACATCACACCAGTTGTGCCACAGCACATCAGTTGAAAATTACTGTGCTACAAGATGACCTTGCATTAAAATTGTTTTCATCAATTTCTGATTCCTTGTTATTTTTTTTGCTGTCATTTTCTTGTGTCCCAAAAGTTAGACAATTTAGCCATGCCACAAACTATTTTATATACCAGAGCATTTACTGCATAACAGCAGTGAAATTGTATTAGTATAAATTTTAGATGAGAGAAGACATACCTAAGTTTATTTAGTTTACAGACCTTAGTGAATAGATATGAAAATCTGAGAAACAGTCAATCTTTGGACACACAAGAAACACCAAATGCTGGACAAGGTCAAATTACAAAACCAATAAGAAAGCATTAAATTCTGTCATGTTAATTTTGTTTCTTCATGGCCTGAAATCAGTGACTTGCATTTCTTCTTTCAATCTGCCTATTTTATTTTTATCATTCTACAAAACAAAGATGAAAATGTACATTGTTATACTGTTTTTTTATCATTAAGTAGTTTCTCTTTGATTCAAGTGCAAACTGACAACTCCATTAACCTTTGGTTGTTTTGTAGTTTGCATGGGTGACTCATTCATGGTGAAAATGGGATTGTATTTACCAGGTCTAAGGAAGTGGAGAGAACTGGGTCAATGAAGTAACACTCCACAATTGACATTTGGATGACATACTTCAAGTCAGTAATCACATACCAAATCTACTAAAGCAATTGTTATTTGTGAGTAAAAGTTAAACGTTAAAACATGTTTGTCTTTTTAACTGAAGCATTTGTCTAGATGTTATGTTTATCTTCAATCAATTATTCATATATATTATTTGTACTTATCTTTTGACAATTTAAAAGTGTAGGTTTTTATCTGAATGGATTTGAAATGGTTCTCTTCAAGTTTGATGTAAAATTAAAATATCTCAGTTAAGCAATTCCCAAATTTTGTGTAGATAAAAAGCAAAAATGTATATAATTTGTACAAATGAATATATTAGTTACTTATACACATGCACACACATATACAAGGGCGGGCTGGCAATTTCCCAGCTTCCAAAACTGTGGTCAAATGACTAAACATCAGAATTTGTGTTTTTAGAATGGTTTCTTGATTGGGCTAAGAAATTTTCAGTACCTCATCATACATAAACATATAAACTTTTTATATAAATAAGACATTTTTACTGAATGTAACAAAAGGTTGGATGAAATTTACTTACTTCTGTTGGTTTTTCTTTTGGCAGTTCTATTCGTGGCCGAAATAATGGTGAACCTAGCAAACAAAAAGTTTCCTTGTTAAAAGGTCAAATTGGATTCAAATTCATAATTTTACAATTGAATTGGTCAGTTTGGCCAAGTAACCAATCACATAGTGGTTACTGATGTATAAGGCATTTTTCAAGAGGGCATTCATATTAAATAAGTCGTCTGCTGTCAGAAGTTGAGATTAACTAGTGTCAAGGACAATTTACTAATTTTCAAATTTACTAATGATTAATTGATCATTCAAAGTTTTGATAGTCATTTTTTACTAAGGTACTGGTTGGCCAAAATGTTTGGTTTATTATAAAAAATAAAATAACTTTGCTTTATTCTTTAATTTAATTTTATTGAACAGATATATTTACATTTTTAGTCCACTATCTTCTACTATCTTTCAGTCAACTTTATATTTCTATCCTCCCAGGACCTTTCTGAGAAAACAGTCTTAGAGTTTTTCAGGAAGCATTTTTTTCTTAAAACAATTGTGAAAAGACCAGAATAATTTTAAGTTATAGGTACCCACTGGGAAAATGACAGACACAGGATGAGCTAAAGATTTGAACCAGGAAATAGCACAGAATTTACCAGTATAAACCAATAAGATCAAGTATTACCTATAACATCTTGCCCTGCTAATTCTTGATCAAGATTCTCAATGAGGCAATACTTACAACAAGAGTTAGTGTCCTGTTAACTATATGAAGGTCACTGTGGGAAAACAATGTTTAGGATCAGAATTTCAAATGACAATTTCTTTATTTCTACAGCATGACTGAAGTGAGGCATAAAATATTTTTTGAGCAGTATTCCATTAAAAAAAAGATCCTGGAGATACACACTGTATCAGGATACACTTTACTGAGTTTGAAAAACTAATGCATATCACAAACATTTTAAATGGATGGGTGTCCTGTCTTAGTTGAAGAGATGTAAATTGAATGTAAACATATCCTAAATTACTTGCGGTTCAAATAAGCTAGGGGTAAAAAAAGAAAAAGAGCTTTTTATGAATATTTAAATTTGTTGGGGAAAAGAATGACATTAACAAAATTAAAAGAGAAAGAATAATATAATAAATAGAAATATATAATTGGAATGTTGACCTCTGAAGGTAAGAAGTCAAGTACCTTCACCAAACCACCTGTAAGATGAGAACTGTTTCTAGAAAAGAGCTCACACTGTAAACATTAAAGGCACTTTCTCTCTGCCTGAATACATTGCTTTCACTTATTAAAGGAGTTAATATCTAAAGAAAAATATGTGTAAGGATTTCCTCTTTCCACTAAATATTGAATGGCTTGAATACAACATGACAAAGCCATCAAATAAGTAAGTGTTTAAGAACATTGAATTTGATCAATTGACATTCAACTGTTTTAGTTTCGAACTCAGCTAAGTTGAAGCATGTCATTTTCTAAGGTGGCTACATATTATCTCTTGCATGAATGTGATTTTGAAAACATGGTTCAGAATTTTATGGTTCACAAGTATGTTACAAGCTGAACAAAAGAATCCCAAGCGTTTTTTGCTTTTTACACATACATCATAAGAATATGTTTTTAAGGCTACTTACGATGTGACGATGATGTTTTATCATTGGAAGTCATCGATGGAATAGCTGGCATCTTACGAGCAGGGAATCTAAGAGATGGGAATGAGCGACATTCTGTGAAAAAAAATTATCTATATAACTATAACTCTTATTATAAAAGGTGTTGCAGTACAACACAGGAGGATATTTATAATAAAAACCAACATAACTGGATAACATATGCCTGTAGAAAGTCAGCAGACATATCAGCAGATACTAATTATAGAATAATTTGCAGATCATTTTTAAATAAAGACTCAAATCACAACTTTACTCCAACTCTGTGCACAGAAATATTTTTGCTGACTAAGCAAATGACATTGGTAGGTATAGGTTGTCTGTCAAGAGAGAGTTTTGAAGGCAGATGTAGTGATGTAAAGATGATACAGAAAGGTGGTAGAAAAGTGTCAGAGTTCTTGCTGGTTGGAAACAAAAGCTGACCTGTTAGTCTGTCATGACAGAAGTAGCAGAATATACAATGGATTTTTTTTTTGTAAAACAACAGAAATGATAATAGAAACATAACATGGAGTTAATTGTTCAGTCAGTGAAAAGCTGAAAGGGAGACCTATCATATATGACATAATACTTGATATTTCTGAACATTTAAACAGTAAAATGAAAAGTTAATATTTTATGAGAGCTAAAAATGAAATCAAGATATGATTTCCTAATTAAGCTTTTCATTGCCAACAATCTTGGAAACTAATAAAAGAAATTATTTTTCAGTGTTTTATAAGACTAGCATCTTTATCATTATTGGTTTTATTAGAGTGTTTTAGCCTCCTCTTCTCAAATGGATAGTACACTGATCATCTTCAGACAATTTTCATTGCAACTCTTTTATGCCATCAGTATAGGATAAAAGGCTTTACTATTAGGTTGGTGCAAAAATAATGTCGTTTTCTCACATATGTTACTATGTGAGAAAACGACATTATTTTTGCACCAACCTAATATGTCCACCTCAGGCTTTCTCTCAGTTGCTATCTTGCTTAAAGATTTTTTAACATTAACTTTTTTCCTTATAGTGTTACTCTACTCTGATGCACTCTACTGCTTTAATGAGGGATTAAACCCACAGTGCTCAGATTCACCAACTTTACATCAATATGTATAGCTACAATCTCACCTCTAATAGCACAGAATGGCAGAATTCAAGTGAAATCTGATTCCTCTTGCTGATGCACCTACTTGTGCTTAGATGATTGTCCTTTTATGTATTTTTATGCCCAAAGCCATGTAATCACACATGTACATAAATCTTGTGACTTGATGACACATTCTGCTCCTATTCACCCATGTGTATAACCAAGGATTCCTCAGGTCAAGGTTAAAATACTTGAGGAATGTTGGAGAGCACACTGGTCAAAATGGAGTAATTGAAACAATGAGGATACTAGTCTGAATAATTCATGAAACAATAGCTATACATCTATATGCTTATCTACTACCTACCCAATTTATTTGGCAATTTAAAACAATTGCTTTTTTGAAAAACAAAGATAATTTTGTTTAAAACAGATTAACAAAATCAATAGTTGAAAGATTGATAAAGGCTATAGAATATCAAGGTGATTGTATTAATATGTAAAATAATAAAATAATAATTTATTCAGCTAGATGGGATATTGTGTTACATAAATATATATTTCTATGAACTATATCTTTTGAATTTATTTGTAAATAATAAATTATGTTGATTTAGTGTGCATAATAAAATGTGACACCCCCAAATCAAGTTAGCAATATTTTTACTAAATATACATGTTATATACTGAACTGCACACAGTATATTGCACTTATAAATATATCCTGGAAATTTAACCATCATCTTTAAGTTAATACCAATTTTAGAATAAAAACACTGATTTACATAATAAAATCAGACATAGAGTAATATTATATTTGGCATATCAACAGTCGTCTGTTCCTCTAAAATTAACCTTAATAGCTGAAAATTTAAACTGTTGAATTTCTATCTAAATATTTTCAGCTTTATTTTCTGGAGTTAAATTAAAAAGTAAAGTATGTAAAAATAAGTTTATTTTTAAACTTGCTAAAAATAATGTGACATTCAGTTTACATTTTGTGTTTGTTTCTATAGGTTTTATATACAATATCTGTTGTATATAATTAATTTTCTCAAAATGTTGGGGCTAAAATTGATCAGTGTACATAAAAAGAAAAAAATGTTTCTTGTACTGTCAGCCATTGAAAGTTTATTCCAGTCGGATTTGATATCTGAAATGTTGAATAAAATGCATTAGTGAATTTTACATTCTGGAGTTCAATAAAACATCTTAAGGGGAAAATGGAAAAGAATATGCATTAGTGACAATAGAGGCTGATATTGATTGTACAAAGGGTTAATATATCTGTATAAAAGTGAAAGATTTCTTTAAAAAAAAACAATCCTAGAGTCTTTAACTCAACTGACCTTATGATTCATAATGAAAGAATTATCTAAAGTCTCCTAGAAATGGTTGGAAAACATTCAAAAAGAAAAGACATCAACATTAACAAAGAGAACAACTTTTTTTTAGAATTTAAAAGGAAATGTTTCTAACAACATTTTCCATTTGCAAATTTTTTTTTCAATTCATTCAAAAAGTAAGACATCTAATGTTGATTCCAGGTAATGTTATATTTCAAATGAAATTGAACATTTCTCAACTTCATTCCAGAAAATACATAGAAAAACTTCACAATAGGGAAATGTCAACCTCTTCTGTGCTGCACTGAACACATTTTTCACACACTACCTTCTTAACTTTCTCTTGATTCATTCTTATCCTTCTTGGTTACGGCCATATCATGTTTAAACATTGGTTCTTGTACAATGATCAAAGTTAAGCAATATAGAGCCCAGTCAGTACCTAGATGGGTGAGCACTTGAAAATACCAAGCTTGAATGTGATGATGGTGTAACAGCTTAGAATTGGAAATCAAAGAACCTATTCTAGTCAGGTTCATTATATTCCCTTACGTGCAAATACCAGCCACCCCCAGTTATGGGTTAATTAGTAGGTTTTGTATCAGTAAAGCATTATTATCTCAAAAAAAAAAAAATCTTACAATCTAAAAATAATTTCAGGCTTTAAATAACCTGCAAAAAGTTAATAAGTCATAAAAAAACAAATAAAGAAAAATGAAATGAAACAAAATGTTAGCGTTCTTACTTTTCTGTTGATTCATTCATAGCACCTGATCATTATCTGGTTGTATTTAGTTCAAAACATGAACAACACCAAATATAAAAGTTTTCCTTCTTGGAATTATTTCTGTTCATCACATATTTGTTCATTTTACATTACAAGTATTGTTAAAGGTTGTCCTGATTTATTATATCCTCATTTTTTTACTTTTTTTGTTGAAAATCCATGTTTGTTATTTCTTCAATCAAATGGAGATGGGGGGAAGGGAACCAGTTCAACTGGTGACATTAACAGACAACAAAAATCTTTTACTCTTTCATGATGACATTACATAAGACAAAATGCCAATTTTATGCAGTTGACAAAAAAGTTCAAAATATTCCAAGCATAAAATGCTCACATCTTTTTTTAATATTTCATCGTGTGTGTATGTGCATGTAAGAGAAAGTGTGTGTACATGTGTTTGAGACAGTGTGAGTATGTGTGTGTACATGTGTGTAAGAGAATGTGTATGTGTGTGTGTGTGTACATGTATGTGAAAGAGTAAGAGAATGTGTGTGTGAGAGAGTGAGGGAATGTGTGTACGTGTGTGTGCATGCATAGTTACTATAATTACCAGAAAAAAGTCTCTGACAAGCAACTGAGAATTTAGATGAATTAGTGACTAGTAAATAAACTATACAATAATTTATGAATGATTTACCAAATGACAAATTTAAGACACTAGACAAAGCAGGTGCTCATTGGAGCTGCATTAGAGTGAATTACATTAAGTCATGGTGGTCAATGTACAGTTGACTAACCAAAAGATGGCAGAGCAGTTTAAACTTTCACACATCCATCTCAAATCATTTAGCTGCAATCAAAGGGTTCAACCTAGAAAATTAGGTGTCACGTTCAATGATGAATGTCAACAAAATATACTTTGTCATCTAATAGCATTATTGTACATATCAACTTGTGTAAAATTGTCATAGTATTTGTTATTAAATTAATTATGTTATTAATTATTTGTTATTAACACAATGTTTTGGTTGTTACATTCTCCAACTTTCATTAGGTGCTTGTTGATTCAGGTAACCTTCAGAGAATTTCAAACTGAACCCTTTATTTCATCTAAGGAAGTAGAGTGTTCTCATTCTCTTAATTATGTCTAGGGATGTCTCATCTATTTTTTATTTAGTCCACAGGTAAATAATGATAATTTCTCATTCCACAAATTCAGACAGAAATGAATGCAGTTAAGTTGGAAAATTCTAGCACACTCACCATTCCCCACCCTACAATGACTACCTTTTTGTTATACTACTTTTATCAAGATCTCTTTCTGATTCATAATTACATTTCACTAAACACGTTGGCTGAATGTGAGCACTATGTCACACCCATCAACCCAGTCAGGAACCATCGTCTCCACTTTTGTCTGAGGTGCATGGAACAAAAGACTCCAGATCTAATAATATTTCCCAAACACCACTTTAATACAAAATAAAAAAAATTCTGAAAAGGTCAACACTAGAGCAGATCCCAGCACATTTCAAAAATTTCATTATGTAATGATTTCCTTTGCCCATACAAACATCCTCACACACACTCAATACATATGAATAAAAATGAGATCTAGGGAAGTTGTTATACAACTTTTATTAAGATTCACTAATACACTGCATTTCAAATTATTAACAAGGTGACACTTTTCCATCCTATCAAAAAACTACTGGTTGGAATTTAACAAAATTAGCAGAGAATCATAACAACATGTATATATACCTACTCTGTAAAAATTGTAAGGTTGTTGAAAAAGAAACAGAAGTTACAGTCATTTACCTAATTTACTTAAATTATTAATGCATTAAATTATTAGCATGGTGTAATAAAAACCCCTGTAAGTAAAAAAGAAAATAACACTTCATTTACTGATTTTTATGGATACATACAGTAACTAAGATGAAATTAAATCAAAATAAATAGTAAACAGAGTTCAAAAAGGACAATAGATTTGGTTAATATGAGGTATGTGATCCTTTTTGTAAAATGACTTAGAAAATGTCAATTTCTGGATCTCCTCTGATGTAATTTCATGTGATACGTTGACTATTTCTTTGCTTCTTAATTGGCATCCATACTCATAAACACATCACTTCAGAATGCTCCACAAGTTTTCAATTGTATTTAAGCCTGGAGAATTGCTCAGCCGTTCATCTTCTGAGGTCAACAGAAGCTTAATTTCTGCAGGTACTCCATAGTTTTATGCAATGAATGCAAAGGAGCATTATCTTGCATAAACACAATGGTTCTCCTGAAGGTGATTCTTTGCTTTTTTAGCCAAGATTCCAGGTGCTCCTTCAGGAAGGCTAGATAAACATGTGGAGTTAATTTAGTACCATCAGGCACTCTCCACAGACCAACCATGATACCTCCAAATATACCAGCCCAAATCTTCCTCCTTGTTGGCATCTCAATCATTGATGACAATCTCATCCATTTATGACCCAACCTTTGCTCCAATCATCAGGGCCATCAAGTGTTGCACGACTTTCATCTCTGTGAACAGAACTTTCAAGAAATCAACTTTCATGTCCTCATTTGCTCATTTCAAATGCATTTGTATGTGTACTTTTGTCAATTGAGGCTTCATCACTGGTCTCACTGATATCCTGACCTTTTTATGAAGAGGATAGCGAGTACTTCTGCACACTGTTGCTTCTCCAATGTGCCTGAAAAGTGCTCCACTGGTCAAGCCTGGGTTATTTACAGCTTCATGTTTCATTCATGACAAAGAACGTCGGGAAACAAACCTTGAGTGACTCTTATCAGTCCTCTTATGTACCTTTGTAGAAGCTGAAACAAATCTTTTCATAGTTTGGTGATATCTTCCAATTATTTTGGATATTTCTAATGTAGATTTGCCTTTGGAAAATTCACATGTTATAATATCTTTATCGGAAGTGGTCAAGTCAAATTTGCTACCCATAATTGCACGATTATAATGACACTCGTTTATAGTCTGGAACAATTCTATATCATGTTAATATTTCAAATGGCCATCATTTGTTTCCTGTTGTGCAGTAAAATACAGTTTTTATACAGCCTGCGCATATACCTATTCCCTTTATACTGTGAAAATTTTGTTAAATTCTGACTGGTAACTTTTGGACAAAATGAAAAAATGTCACCTCATTAATAATTTCAAATGCAGTGTACATTTCACTAGACATGTCAGCTAGATGTGAGCATTAAGAAAGCAAAAGACAAAATAAAAAAATCATCTTCTGTGCAGGAGCTCCAAGCATCACATTCAGTCCACAAAACAAATCTCAGCAAAAATCTAAAATACAATAGCCAATCACAAATATTGTCACCAAAATAAAAGAAACCTGGGAGTCTGCACATGTTAAACTACAGATATAAAAGCGTACACCCTGCCAACAACAGGCTGTTCAGCTCAGCACTTTGACCTCATCACAAGACTGCTGACCCAGCCACACACTTCACCAGTGTCATTTTCAACCCTGAAGATAGATGGATCAATCCCACCAACGACACCCCACTCATCCTACCACATGGCTTCACTAATCCACTCCAGGCCACTCTCTTGACACCAACCATCACCTCGGTCAACCAACCCTACCAACAACACCCTTACACTTAATCACTTCCCTTACCCACAGCAACTAAAGAACCACATATCAACAATTTTGTCACTCTTTCACACTACTATGTATATATTCTGAAAATTGATCAATACACACTGTTGAAATTTTAATCCTTGTTTGTTTTTTCCTTTGCATCCATTTGCTCATTATAACAACTAGTGTTGGAAGCATGTAACAAGGGAAATGGATTATTCAGGTCTTACTTCAACCTTATCAGGGAACAGAAATCAGCATTATTAAAAATAAGATCTGGGACAACATGTCCAGATGAGGTGCTGTTCAATGAAATACAAGCAGACCTAAACATGTTGGCCACCCTGAATTCTGCCAACACAGTAACCACATTCACAACCCATGATGTGGCAACAGTTTTTATGTGACACCATGAGGAATATAAAAACTTTCAACTCTGGGAACAACATGAATCATT
Organism: Acanthosepion lycidas; assembly: GCA_963932145.1. Taxonomy (NCBI): domain Eukaryota; kingdom Metazoa; phylum Mollusca; class Cephalopoda; order Sepiida; family Sepiidae; genus Acanthosepion; species Acanthosepion lycidas. Next base: position 136,518,815 of record OZ010577.1, read on the forward strand.
TCATGACCAATATAAGCAAGACCTAGATTCCCAGCATGATACATCTAGCTTTGAACAATTGAAAACTAGGTAGTACCACTTTTTCACAGAAAAACAGCATAACATAATGAAAAGGGCAGAAACTTAATAAAAACAAAGTTTTATTGTCAAAATGTTTATGTTATTATTAAGATGAAAGCCCAAATTTTTATTATTTTTTGAAAGTTTTTACTCTTTTGTAGCATGCTCAAAATTTTGGTTAAATATCTTGTTTTGTTCATGTCATCAGGGGTGGGTGTGTAATAATTACAATGACTTTTTTTCAATTACTATTTCGTTAAATATTTTTATTTTATGGACTTATATTAATGTGGGTCATACTTCAATTGAGTAATTTTTTAAAAAACTTTTTTAAGAAAAAAATTTTTTTTGTTACAAATTTTTTTACTTTTTTCAGTTTATTGTTTCTAATTTTTTTGATAAAGACATTTAATTTTAAAACTAATGTTTAATAAATTTAAATTATTTTAAAACTTTATTTCATTCATATTTGAAATAAGTTTTCTCATTTTTTATTAATTTTGAATAGTTTTCTTTTTATATTTTTTTACAATTTTTGGAGTGAAGAAAATATGAAAAAATGTTTTTTAGTTTATATTAAAAGTTTATTAATTATTAATCATTAAAGAATATTTTAACTATTAAAAAATTTCCAAATCAAGGTGTTAATTTTTCACTTAGATTTCATAAATTTATGTCAATTCTGAACATCCATACTAGCTGTCATTGCCTCGTAACTTCTCAAACATCACCTCAGAAAAACAGGACCAATTGTTAAGAAATGCTTGTATATTAAATTTTTATGCTATAAGTAATATTTATTTCAAATAAGATTAATTTAACTTTAAATTTGCTAATTTTATTCAAATGTGTCAGAAATATATATTTTATTTTTGGAAGACCAAATAATAATAATTTGTTTTTTTTACAAATTTCTTAAAATTAAGAAAATGGCTACTTTTAAGAAAATTAAAAAAAAATCGTGCAAATATTTGACATCCCAATCTATATAATTTCTATCTGAAATACACCAGAATATTTTATTCAAATTAAAGCTAAAATGAAATCTTCAAGAAAGCTTTCTCATTTTTAAAAATTTATGTTAAAACTTAGGTATCGAAAATTTATGCCAAAAAAGTGGAGGTAACTACTGAAAACCTAACTTGTAGTCACCCACAGCAACCAGAAGACAAACTTCCATCATCTTAGTCAAGCTTGGGACCTACAACAGCAAGATGGTGTGAAATTTACAGATTTCACTGGCCAACTTGAAAACACCATCAAAAAGGCTGCTGTCCACATAAAGACCAAATTCAAGGCAGACACCACTTCCAAAATATCCACTGACACAGTCTTCTTACTAATGAGTGCAATGTTAATGAGTAAGAAAGTCAAAACCTGGACAACAAATAAATACCATCAGTTAGTCAAAACAATGAACAGCCACTATACAGCGGGTGGCATAGCAAGTGATGCCAAATGGTAACTGTGATATCAAATCAAATGAGACAACCAGCAACAGTACCATTGTATATTACACATGCAAACCACAACAATCAAATCAATCTAAGAAAGTGCTAGCCTACTCAAGGCAGTCAGTACAAGAACTAGCAGGCAGCTGACCCACTTGAAAGTACAAACAAAAGCTCACACGATGCAAAATCCATCTTCAACTGAAAGTACAGACATGCTGAAATTTTAATTAAAATCAGGAAACCAGTATATGCAGAAACTATACAATGGGCTGCATGTTTTCATGTATGAAACTGCTCATATTGACACCCACCTCTTATCTAGGCTCACATCACAGCAACAGAAGATGAAATACCTACTAACAACACTTTTTCCCTTATCAACAATCTGGATTTTCAGCATGGACCAGATAAGATGTGATGTCCTGTCCCTCAGTCCACTACACTCACCTATTCAGTCTCCTACAACTTCTATGCCTATGTCCCCGTTCATCAGAGTCACTTTCACTGTGAAAGGCACCACCTTTTCCAATGTAGCAATACTAGAATCTGGATGCTCCACCTCCGTTATGCCAATCTTCTGACTGCCCAAATACACAAGGAAACACATGACCCATTCTGACGTCCATGTGAAGGGAATCAATAACAGCATCAACTTCCTTGGTGAACTAAATTGTGATATTGCAATCACGATTAACCCATTTTCATGTGATGGTGACAGCTTCCACAGTAGCAATTCTGATCAGTCAAAGCATCCTCAGCCACAACACACTCAACTCATATTTAATCAACAACCATAGCACAACAGCTGAATTCAGACTCATGCTTGTATCTGGTTGTATAACACATAGAGCCATGAAAATACCAGCTTCAAAACATGAGACATCTACCCACAACCTTGCATATGAGAGACCAGAGCCCAGCATCCAAACACTAAGTCAGAAACTGAACTGGCTGAAACAAAACCTGGGCTTACTATTACACAATCCCCCAATCCTCGGTACCGAAAGCAGCAAAACAAGCCCCTTCATCAGACCTGTTCATATACTGACCAATGGCCAGTACCACAGCCAAAAGCAACAACCAATTGCCCAAGCTCTAGAAGCCAACCATAAACTAGATTTCAAATTGAATAAACTCATGTACAAAACTTTTAAATTCTGTTACTCCTTCACACAACTATGTATATATTCTGAAAATTGATCAATTCATGTGGTAGAATTTGAATCTTTTCTTTGCAACCATATGCTCGTTTTTATATTTTCTGCTCCTGGCAAGACTTCTACAAGGATCATGATTCTCAAAATGACAATGATACTAAAATTGTACTGTAAATATTTTTCCAATTTAAAACCAATGCTATTCTGTCATAAAAATGATGTCGGAAATTGATAAGTAAATATCATGATCCTGTTAAACTTTCTTCTAGGTTCATTTTTATTTTAAAAATAACATTTTCTTGAATGCACATTTGAAGAAAGTTTATAATCAATTAAACATATAAAGGAAGGTGTCTGACAGTGAGATTTTACATTAAAACAAATCATTTCTTTGTTAATATTCATTTTCCATCCACCAAAAAACAAGAAACAAAAGTTTAAAAATTGACACCAAAAGAGAAACTAAAGACAGCTTTCTTGTGGACATTTATGGTTTTTTGAATGATTTTTAGTTTCAACTGAAGATTCTATGAGGAAAGAAAAACCCAACTCACCCTTAACCTGGCCTGGAGATTGCTGGAAAAGGAAGAGATTATTTGATTGGATAAAATTCAGCTAATAAAAACTCTTCATCATAATCTTCTCTGAATCTTAAAGTCTTCTTAAGACAATAGTTAAATTTCAGTATTCATTATACTCTTTATTCATATGATTATTAAAGAAATAACAATATTAATTTAGTTTGTTGATAATGGAGGAGTGACCCTTCTCTAGCAGATAAATTTAAGTTATAAAGCTTAAAAGTAGCTGCTGAAAAAACATACATGTTCATTAATATTCAACAGGAGTTATGTTTTGTTAATATTTTTCACATTTTTCTTAGAATACTTTGAATGAAAGTGATATTTATTGCCTCTTAGTATAAATATATAGAGAGAAATATGACAGAATTAAATAGACATTTTGATTTTCAAAGAATTAAATAATATTTTATGATGCAAATCCAAATTTAGTTACTTTGTCATGTTATGAGATTCACCTGATGATGGGAATCATTTAATAGATTTTTGTAGTCTAGAATGGAATTCTGTTCTTCATAATAAGAGTGACAGTTTTGTTCCAATATTCAACAGTCATTAATGAAAAAAAATTTATACTTGTAAAACAAATATGTACTTTTGTAGATTTACTCATACATTCATGACATTTTGCTTAACCCATGTTCCAAATTGCTCCCTCACACCATATCCCAAATTCCACTCTATTTGATAGTGGGATGCAGGTAGTTCAAAGAATTTTTTTTTTACTAATCAATCACTCAATACATGGATGGAATGTGACAATAGGAACTGGCTATGATTAGAACACACTGACATGGACCCTAAATGATTTTGATCTGAATTGGGTTTTAGGATTGTGTAGACAGTAAACTCTAGAAACAAGATTTCCAAAGTTGCCACCATTGTAAGCAAGTCCACAAGTAATCCAAAGAGAAATAAAAAGATAAATAAAAACTTTTGAGATTAAGTGCCACTTGATCAGAAGTTTGGAAGTTCCAGTCGCAGACTTATATAAGCAGAGTCATAATTATAGTTCCAAGCTGCCTGTTAGGGAGTTGCAAACTGTGTTTTGTGATGTAGAGATGGGCAGAGGAGTGGTAGGAGAGAATTAGAATTCTTGCTGACCAAAGAGAAGATTTGGTTTGTTAGTCTGTCAAGACAGAAGGAGCAAAATCATACAAAGTGTCACCTACCTACCCCACAGCCTATGCCAAGTGAATCCCTGAATAAATAACTAAATATATTGGAAACAAGGTTCATTTTTTTGTTTCTTGCTGTAGCATTAATTCCACTTTTCATTTTCTTGTGAATGTACACAGCAGCCCTTCCGAGTTTTTGCACATACTAATGCAAACGAGAATCAAAATACAATGTCAGGTGATTTGTCAAGCCTGTGAAAGACTGAGAGAGGGTGGTTGCTGTGTACATTTACATGAAAAGTGTGTAAACAAGAACTCCTCTGAAAAATGACATGGACCAGAATGAAAACAATTTGACTAAATATCATGATTATTTCTTGTTTTCTCTCCTGAAATTTGTCAAATTTAAAGAAATTGTTTTTTTTTTTTTGCTGCTCTGCCATAACAACATATGCAATGAAGATAGTGTACAGAAAGTTTTAATAAGTTTAGAACAAGGCCACTAGTCAGGATCAAACTCAGAGCACTAGCAATTATCAAAAAGAACTAGTTTACATGAAGAGTACAAACCAATGAAAATGTTCTAAATAAACATAATTGTTCATAAGAGCTGTGAGAAAATATTGAAAATAAAAGAAAGCAGAACACCTGGTTGATAGAAAGAATAAAACAATAAGTTATTTTGAAGAAGTTTATTTGGAAATAGAAAATCTGAAATGCTAAGTAATAAGAAAATCAATTCAAGTGATAGCAAATAAAAATTTTACACATAGATTAAAGCATTTTGCATTCAATACAGAATTATAAAAATATGTATTTTCAAATTAGGAGCTTTCTTCTTTTTGAATGAGACAAAGTGCAGAAGTAAATAATGCAAGAATAAAAATAAAAAAGTATGGATGCACCTAGAATATTTGGCCACAATTTTTAAAGACATCATTGTTAACTATTGTTTATTGTAACTGGTATAACCAGTTATCCCGCACTCTCCCCAAATTAATGGACTGTTCCTATCAACGGTGGCAGTAGCAGGAGTATAGACTTTGTCCCCTCCTGCCAAAGTGGATTGGGTCATTAGATACTATTTAAACTGCTGTGATTTCTTTCTTGGAACTTTGACTTGCCTAGAAAACTACTGACATATTTAAACCAGAACTGTATTCTTATCAATCATAATTCTATTTCAGAACTGTTTCTATGCAATTCACATAAATTTAGCCCCTAAAATTTGTCAACCTAAATGATTATGGTTGTTTTTTCAATACAATTAATATTTGTTTTCTTATTTGGTGATAACTATATAATTTTAATATTTTTTCTACAACATGAGTCAACACAAGGAAAGTTCAAAATAAAGCATAACATTAAAACAATTGAATTATATAGCTGAATTATATTTTTAAATTATTTCTGAAAGCTAATTGCTTTCCATCATTCAATTTGATAACATAGTTTGCAGGTGCCTCAGTTTATCAGCTCACTCATCATTGTCATTAATTTATTACTTGCTGAACATTTTCAAAATCAAAATATATACAGGATTAATGAATTGGTTGGTTGAATTTGTTTAGCAGCATATCGACACATCTATGGGTTATTTAATGCTGAGATCTACATATCCTACACACAATTTTATGCTTTCATCTACAGATACCTTGTACCTAAATTTTATACTCTCAGGGTAACAGTACATTTTTTAGAAATATATTATAGTTTGTAAGTCATAAAATGTTTTCTTGGTAATTTTACTATAAAAATGTATTTTTATATTTTGATATTGATAAAAAAATAGATATCCAACAGAGGTTACTACAATCCTATTAACTGCTTACTATAGACTTATTTTCCTTTTTCCTAAGAAACTTTAATAATAATAGTAATAATAATAATAAGTTTGTACAAAGGCTTGTATTTTAAAAAATATTTTTTGAACTTGTATGCAATTATTAAAAATAACTTGAAGAAGATAGACATAATATCAAAATAGTTAAACACTGTCTTTTCTTTTTCTTTTCTTAAATTACACTTTTCTCTAAGTATGATAATAATAATAACATTGAGAACAAATTAGGATGAAGGAAGAGGGTACTGAAAGAGAGGTTAAAAGCAAGAGAGTCAATGCTGCTTCATGGACAAAGTGAGAGGTACAACAAAGCCAAAATTGGTATTGGTCGATGAAAGGTGAAATGAAATGCGAGACTGAAAGTCTAGTGATAGCCATCATAGACCAAGCCTTGAATACTAATTCTGTCTGGAAGAAGAACTATCAACAAGTGGAGATTGTGTGCAAAATGTCATGCACATCATTAGTGATTATGGAATGCTTGTGCAGAAAGAATACAAGTGTCATCATGACAAAGTGTTCTTGTATCTATATTGCTGCCTATGTAGGAAGTGTGAACTTGAAGTTGAACAGAAACTGAATTGCCACAAACCAGAGAAGATCGAAAATGACTAAGGCAAGATCTTATTGGATTTCAAGAAAATGCATCCTCATCAATGTGGCTCTTTCTGGTGACCCTAATATCAAGGCCAAAGAAATTGGAAAATGCACACTGACCTACCGACGGAGGTTGCCAGAATGTGGGATGCTAAGGCCACGATTGTCCCCCCCATTTTTCACTGGGAGCACTGGAGTCTATACTGTGAACCTAAAGAGCTATATTAAGGAAAACAGAATAAAGTCTAATATCACATTACTTCAAAAATCTGCTTTGCAAATATTTTTGAAAAGGTGCTGTTTGAGGTTGTATGATTTGATGTAAAACATCCATAATTCAAAATCTCTGGTTGAAAATGAAAAACAGTGCAGAAGAAGAGATGATAATAAAATAATAATAATAAAAATAATAATAATGAAAATGATGAATGCTGGCTTTTAAAGTAAATAGATGTGTTTTTAATCACTCAAAGAAACAATGAAATTGACAGAAAATAAGGAAAAGAAATAATTATTTATTATTATTTATTCAATGATTGTTTTTATTATGTTAGTTATTTATCTTGTTTATTTATTTATCACTTGTTTATTTATCATATTAATTGGCATGAATTGCAAGTGTAAATTTAAATACATTTTATTTGTTTATATATTTGACAAATGAATGATCCTTATTTGTTTACTTATTTAGAATTTAACATTTTTTACACTTTATTTTATATATAAGGAAGAGAAAAAATGTCATTTTTGCTATTGAAGGAGAGATGTTCCTAATTCTAACGTCTATTTTCTAACATTTACTTCCTAATGTTTACAATAGTTGCTTAGTTTTTTTTCTTTTGAATTTATATACCACTAAACAATTACTGTTATAATATTGATTAATAAAAGTAATAATAATAATAATCACCCTATGGCCTAAAAGTACCGGGTTGACATCTGACAGAGTATAACCAAGTCTCATGGCAGGAGGGGCTCTTTAGCTTTGACTGGCTAATCAAAATACAGAAAATAATGGTATGAATGATACTAGAACCAATGGTGAATTTTTATCATGCTCAGATGTCCTATTGCACAGCAAGATGTGCTCAATTGTCATCCTACAATTGCTGCCATGGTTTCAAAGAGCAAATAGTACATGTTGATAGAGTGTTATTATAGGATTGAACTAACAGTAACAGCGTATAGAAAGAGGAATACACATATGAGATCTGGGAAGAGAAGAGCGTATTTAGTGTAAAAGAGCAAGAAGAATTTTAGATCAAAAGTGGCATATTGTTAACAAAGAAGTTGCTTATCTAGAGTGGAATTATAAGAAATCAAAAGAAAGGTTTAAATGGGGAAAGAGAAATCTACTGAAAGGAATGATTTTAACTCATCAGGAGAAGAGGACTGGTTTCTAGGCTTTGATTAAGATGGGGAGGATGTTTACTTCAGAGATTGTCATGTTTTAGTAGAAGATGATAGTGTCAATGAATTGAAACAAGCCAATGCTAGCACAGAAGTTTTTTTCAACTGATGAAAATGTAGCTTGTGGTTGAAGGAAAATGAATTCCTTGATGATAATGAGACAGAGGTATTTAAAAAGGAATGCATGCTAATAAAAAATGACTTCTGGAGTTCAGAAGCAGACTGCAGATCACAACAAAGAGAGTTGATATAATCTTAGAGAAGGTACAGGTATCTAACATCATAGACATCAATGATTTAATTTAATGTTCATGTAGCACTGAGACTATAGACTGTGGCTGTAGGAATAAAAGAAGTCATATGGGAAACAGAAAGATCTGAGGTGGTAAAGGCATTTACAAGGACAAGTTAAACAACTGAATCAGGATCTTGGCTACATGAATAACTTGTTAGAAAAGATGCAATACAAACTCAAGAGAAAATGACTAAGAAATACAACAAAGAATTAAAGTAAAGAGTAGCAAAATAAAGCGATACCAGCTAAGAATCAGTCAGTTCCAGCAGAATAGCATATTTGTTAACAACCAAGGTTAAGTTCTTCAGAAACTGGAACAATGGTTGGACTACTGAAGAGTATGAGACATCTGATCCAAATGAAGCATAAACATTTTGGAAGAACATTTGAGGAAAAAAGAAAGAACACAGAAAAGATACAGAATGGCTACAAATGGCAATGAATGACTTACATTAAAAGTGGAAGCAGGAAAAAAATGTTATCACAAATGAAAAGATGATGAAGAACTAATTCCTATATTAATCTGTGCACTTGGAACAAAACTGAAAAAGTGCTTAGAAAGAATTGTAATTGAGACCAGGATTACAGACCCCCAGAAAACTGCTATCATTTACTCTGCAAGAATACTTTGAAATATTCTTGTGAGGAATTTTGTTGATACCATGTCTCAAGAACAGAATTTCCATGGACTACATGCAACACCAACATAATAAAACTTAGTAATAAATATTTATTTTCAAGTAATTATAAGAAATTCTATAAATAGGAAGTGATTTGACATTTAGCTTAAGTTCAGTTTGTGTCAGTGCCCACATATTAAATGATAAAACGTGATAATTCAGAGAACTGTTTGGATTTTAAATTAAATTTTATAACTTTGTACATAATTTGTTTTTATATTATGTGAGTTTTTGTTTCTTTTTCCTTTAAATTGGTATCACCCCATGCAAGGCAGTAAACCACTAAGACATAAGTGGTTACAGGGTGTAGAAGAATTAGAAACAGAAGCATTAATAATCAGCATGAAGAGGAAAGAGGAATCAGGAGGACAGTAGATAGTGATTGACATTGCATTTAAATTTTTGCAGATTAAAGTTAGCTGGAAATCATAGGGCCAGAAGGGAGTTCCACAAGTGAGAAGTGTGAGAAAGAAACTGTTAACATAGAATTTATGCTTACATCTAGCCTGTTCAACTGTAAATTGATCAGATCTCGATGCCAGTCTAGTGCTGCACTTAAATTCAAAAACTCTAGGTACCATGGTGAAGAGCTCATCTGAACAATTACAATGAAAGTATTTATAGAAAAGACACAGAGAGCCAACCTTACAGCGGAGGGAAAGTAACTGAAGCCAAGCTGCCAGATCAGGACCAATAATAGAGCTGATCCTTCTTTGTATTATATCAAGGTGCTCATAGCAGGACCATATATTACTGCAATATTCTAAGTATGGATGCATGGTAGATTTATAGATATGCAAGATAGATTCTGGAGAGAAAAATTGTCTCACACAACAAAGTGAACCAACTTTCTTAGCACCTAACCTAGCAATAAAATGAATTAGAGTAATTCAATTGTTTTTTCACAAATTCATTTATATTTTTAGTAAGTAGCTTTATATCAAAGCAACAATATTTTACATATTCAATAATAGACTTTTAGATAAATAAAAACCTGAGAAAGTATTCACTTTCTATACTCTAATCATTCCTGATAGAAAATGAGTTATTTATGGCTTTTTTATCCAGAATAACTGGAATGTTCCAGAAATATTCTAAAAGAAAAAATATTACAAAAGTTAAATACTGGTTTGCCATTACATTTTTCCTTTATAGGAATCATTTCTGGCAAGTATTATTGTAAACTTTTATGTGAATACCTACAAGACACATTTTCAGTTACTGTTTACCATAAGTTATTCACTAACATTGACTCTCAGTAACAAAATTCCAATTCATAATAGCAACATATTCAATACAGTCTAATATTCAGAGAATTTGGTTTAAAGTCTATCTTATAGGCTAGTAAATTTGGTATATTTTACCACATAGTAACATTATCATAATAAAATGTCACTTTCCATTCTCTATTAGAATATAAAATTATATGTGTGTATATAAAGTTCAATATTGTAATTTAGCTGGTAATATTAATTATAAGAAAGCACAAATAATTGTATAAAATCAAATAGATTTTCATTTTTTTATTCAGTAAAACTACCTTTAATCTCTCGTGGTCTCTGAAGTGACTGATGCCCAGGTCAGGTAGTTCGCATTCATGTTGACCATTATGTCCACAATGGCAGGTATTGTGGAGCCACTGGTTGATCTTCATTTTGGTGACATCCCAAATTGAGAGAGCTAGGAGACCAAATATTGGGGTGGTGGACAGTGACATGATTTGAAAATTCTCAGTCAGCCACTCCCATTTGGGTCACGTGGGTTCCATGAAGGAAGTAACAGTCCTTCTGGAACAAGCATTGTCACCCAACTTAATCCAAGTCTTGATCTAGGTTGCACTAGAGTCCTGTGGTAATACATGAGTTGGCATGACAAGACCTTTATTACTCACAAACTTAAGAAATATCAAATACAATATAAATTTTAGGTTCATTGCCATGGGTACCTGCATGGGGGTCTGCTCAGAGCCAGCTATCATTTCAACTGTTAAGATGGCCACTTTTAAGTAGGTTGCTCTCTCTAAGTCACTGTGGTCAATGGTTAGCACCAGGAGCATGGCATATGTTTTCATTTCCTGTGTCAGATTGGAAGCTGCCATGACAATGCTCTTGATATGCATTAAAGAGAAATAAGAATTTTATTGTGCCACATAACTTTAGGTTGTCTTGTATTTATGTCCTGCTGAATATGTGGGGCTCTCAAATAACCTAACTATTCTCTGTAGATATCATGTTGAATGCATTCAAGTAAATGTTTTACTTATGATGAAATGACATTTATATTTCAATAGAAAAAAAAATCAAACAAGTGGGGATTGGTTCATTGCCCACTGTAGCACATACCCATAGCTAGGAAGTTGAGTTATAAGTGATGAGTGTAAAGTAGACAGAACAAAACATATATGCTGGCAGAGAGAGGATAATTTTGAGAAAATAAAAGCCCACACCAAAAATCAACAAGAAATACAAAAGAGGGACATGTTTCCGAACAACACAAGACTTTTTAAAGGGTTACAGCATTATTCTATAACAGATGAGGAAATGGAGAAGATTCAAGTGTTTTTTTCTTGAATGTTGTAGAATATTCTAGTTTAATTGCTGAGAAGAATAAGGCTTTGATTTATATTTACAAAAAAAAAGTAAACAAAGTTGTTCATAGAATTTATTGTTTAAGCTGATTTCACTGACATTAAGTTGCAAGAATAATCCAAGAATGTCTTCTATATAATAAATGTGAATGTCAATGTGTTTCAACTTTACTCTGAGAGGCTATAGCTCAAAACATCATACCATTTTGGTATCATGTCGACTCTGTGAGCAAATTAAAAACATTCTGGGTTGGATCCAGACCCCGTAATGCTCAAATTTTGGATTCCCAAGATTGTTTTCAGCAATTTTTAATGTGATTTTTTGCAAGAAATTTTTTTGTATGATAACAATTTTTATAACTTAGAAATAAATTTGGGGGCAATCAAAATTAATTGTGAAATCCTGCAAAAGTCACCCATGAAATAAAAATAATTGTTTGTATGGAAAGTAAGGACCTACATACATCAAATTGCCTTTAAATTAAGTGGTGGCAGGAGAATTATTATTGAGCTTTTAAAAGATAAGCTAATGCAATACTTAAATGTAGCAATCAATTTAGAATTCTTCTGTAGTTTATTTTTGCCTATCACATCTACTCCTACTTATCTATTGATATAAAAGCCCAATCAAGAGCCCTCCACAAGAGCTAGCTTAAGTACGGCCCTTTTAAGTTAGTGTGTGTGTATATATATATATATATATATATATATATATATATCTGAGTGCATCAATTCAAAAAAAAAAAATCCCCCCCAAAAATGTCTCCACAACTCATCCATGTTTTTATAGTTCCCTGCTCCAGATCTACTTTTGGATTTTCACTTATAGAAACCCAGTTTATATGGCACCTAGATTTTATTTTCTTTAAACTTAGAGTTAGAAGGGCAAAAATTCAATCTTTCATTACATATGATCATCAAAATCAACCTTGCATTTTCTTCACTACAAGAAAAGGGAATATGTAAAAGAAAAAAAAACTCACTCTCTGGAAAACAGGAAGAAGATAATCTGAAAGAAAAACTGAAATTTGTAGTCATATGAAGGGAGTTATTTTCTTCTTGGTTCATATCCTACCAATGAGGTGAGTGAATATGGATCAAAGTGTAGTACCTGATTATTCTACCTAAAATGAAAGTGTTGATCCCAGCATTTTTATAAATGATCAGAAAATAGTATCTCTGCAGTCTGTGAAAATACATACAATATATGGCAGTACATTGTATTTTATAAATGTGGATTATTTACACATTTGGGCCCATGAGTGACTCATTTTGGATCCCCCACCATTATTTATAAAAAAAATTCTTGCACTAAATAAATTTATTTCTTCAAAATTCATTTTTACAGGGCAATGATAAAGCAAACTGGGAAGAAAGTAATTCATTTGACATTAAACTTGACAACAGTTTTTATTTTTTTATTAAAAATAAATTGAACTTTATTTCTGTCAATTATGTAAATTGTCAAAACCTTGAAATTTAATAAAACAAAAATCATTAAGCAAAGCAAAACAAAGAAAAAAGAAGAAATATATTCAGGAAAATGATTAAAAAATTGATCCCAGATCAAAAATTTGCTCATTAAAACAAATGCAATAAACTATCATCATTATTACCAATTTTGAATACTATGTACTTTTACTTTCTATCACAAAAGCTGAAAATAGGTACAAGTCAAAAATTAATAATAATGTGTTAACCTATTAACTCTAAAGATATTTAATCACCAAAATGATTCAATGGACAAATGTCATCGTCCTTGTTGTTTTGATGTTAAATTTTGTTTACAGTACTCCCAAGGCACATACATAACATGCCATGATTTTCAGGGAATTTTCAATGGAAATCTTTATTTCATCTGTATTGAATATTATTGAATCTGTATTGAATATTATTCTAATCCTTTCATTTTTATCACATTTTATATCTCTTCAAAGATATTTCACAACTACCAATATCTCCCTCCTTGTTATGCTGTACTGCTCACCTCTCCTAGACAAGTAAAAATCCCTCTCTATAAGACCCATGCCACTAATAATGCCAAAGGTGACAACCCAAACCCTGCTGTCATCCTCTATGTTGCAAAGAATCATGCCAGATGTGACAAAAAGCAAAAGAAAAGAAATCTGCATTGTCAACTCCTGGAAGTCCATTCAAAATTCACTGTAGATTACTGGATGTGATAAACACCTGAGCAAGGTTTTTTCATTGATTTGTTTTTTGATGGTTTAGGAACCTTTTTAAGGTTACTTAAAGCTGAAATATTTTTTCATTGTAAGAATTTTTTGAAGATAATAATAATGAATTTCTGATAAAAGTCTTAATATTTAACCTATAGCTGGGAGGAGAAAAAGTGGCTTCATACAAAGGTATTAGCATGTAAGTGAATGTAACAAACATGACTGGAATTTGAATTTGTCTCTCTGATTTCTAAATTCCAAGCCATTATATATTACACCATCTGCACATCTAAGTTTACAGCACTTGCTATACTAGGAGAAATATATTACACCATCTGCACATCTAAGTTTACAGCACTTGCTATACTAGGAGAAAAAGTGGCTTCATACAAAGGTATTAGCATGTAAGTGAATGTAACAAACATGTAACAAACATCTGCACATCTAAGTTTACAGCACTTGCTATACTAGAAGAAATATATTACACCATCTGCACATCTAAGTTTACAGCACTTGCTATACTAGGAGAAAAAGTGGCTTCATACAAAGGTATTAGCATGTAAGTGAATGTAACAAACATGTAACAAACATCTGCACATCTAAGTTTACAGCACTTGCTATACTAGGAGAAATATATTACACCATCTGCACATCTAAGTTTACAGCACTTGCTATACTAGGAGAAAAAGTGGCTTCATACAAAGGTATTAGCATGTAAGTGAATGTAACAAACATGACTGGAATTTGAATTTGTCTCTCTGATTTCTCATTCCAAGCCATTATATATTACACCATCTGCACATCTAAGTTTACAGCACTTGCTATTCCCGAGTGGTTACCCATTTAGGTTCAATATCGATAAAAACAATGGGAAAGTATATATATATATATATATATATATATATATATATATATATATATATGAATAAAAATAAAAGAAAAACATTTCTTTACCAATGCGTTTCATCCAATGATAATAAACTATGTATGTATTTATTTTAAATCATAGGTTTTGATTTTACCATTTTCTTTTAATTTTTAAAAATTTTTATGTTCATGTATGGGAAAAGAGTACTTCTTTTAGGAAAGGATATATTCAAAAAAATATAATATATAATTACATTAATAAATAAATAAAAAAAATTATGTATATATATATATATATATATATAGAGAGAGAGTCTTCCTCAGTGCAGAGGGAGCAACCGTTTAACCCAGCACACCTTACTGACTTGGCAACAAAGAGCACTCAGTCAGACAAGGCAGAATTTTTAGATCTCTTGAAGTTTTTCATATTTGCACAGTTTCATATCCAAATGCAAAGAGAATTTTAGAATTAATTTTTTATTAAGGTCGGAGGAACACAGTTTGATTCCTGCCAGAGTGCACAATTTTTTATTTAATATGATTTATAAAGTTTCTTGAACACTCAGGCCAGTAGATGAAAATAAATAAATATACACTATTTAATAAATAAACAGAGAATCTACTCAAATATGAATTTATGTACTTTTTTTTCTACAGTGGATAAGTCTGTAAAAATTACTTGATAAATATAATGTGAGTGCCTTTTTTATATAATTGTTAACTACCCAATAATTTTAAAAATTTAGGAATCTAATGTTTTATTGAATTTTATGTACTTTGGTTTTAAATTTACTATAGTTATCACTCATATTTTCTGATGATGTTGTGTATGGACGTCCATATTTACAAAAAAAAGAATTCGAAATTCTTTTTAAAATACTGAGGGTCAATGTATGGTAGTCAGCTTTTCCATTTATGATTACTAAATATAGTTTTTACTTAATAATATCAGCTAACTGCTACAAATTAATACACAATTTTCAAATATTTAAAACTTTATAAATTATTTTGATTTTTTTAAAAATGAAAAAATTCTTGCAAAAATTCATTATTCCTCATACATATTTTTTCTTAAGTAATTAGTGTCCATCATATATCTTATTCATAAAAGCAATTAAAAGCTTTTCTAATTAAATAATGTTTTAATTTTATTGCATTTTTTATTTCATGATTTAAAGCAGATTTTTGGTAACTGGAGATCTAGTTTTACAAAAAAAAAATTGATGATTTAAATTCTCCAAGGACTTCTGCATATAATATAAACATTAAGTGCTACAAAATTTAATTTCTCAAAATTTCACAAAATTAAATAAGTGGCAAGTAACATATGTAAAAAAAAATACTTTTACCAAGATTTTCTAAAAAAGAAACATTTCTAAAATAATTTGTAAATAAGTTTTGAAAGTTTCATTAAAACCAAACAACTATTTGATTTTTGCAAAAATTTCAAAATCAATCTGTTTTTCACCACAAAAAACACTAAAATTTGCTATACTGTTCTTTATATGAAAGAATATTTATGAGTATTCTTAAATTTAAAAATTTTGAGAAGCTAAGAGTGTATCAAAAATACTTTTACAAACTTTATTGGTGGGTTCCAGACATGAAAACAAGTAAAATGTCCATATAAATATATGTTCAAAAGGCAACTCATAACAAATGTTCAAAATGTCCTCCGCTTGCCTCTGCACATGCATGCACCCCAGTCGGATGATTGACTGGCAGACCCTTTCAAATGCTCCCACATGTTGTTGAATGGTTTCGTAGGCCCCCACATTAATGAAGCATCTCTGCATTATTAATGTCTGCTGCATAAACCAATTGTTTTAGGTGGCCCCACAGATAAAAATACTAAGGATTGAGGTCAAGAGAACATGCAGGACATGGAACCAGTCCTCCCCTATGCATCCATCTTTCATGGTAGATATGGTAAATAACAGAGCTATTTAATATATATTAAGAAATATACATAATACCTTACATTGATTGCACAACTCTGAATTTCATGCTGAAGTAATTATCAAGTGCCAGTATTTTTATTTTTATTTTGGGGTAACACTGGTTTTACAAAATTTCTGGTTATCACAAGATACTTTATTGTTGGGATAGAACATTATTGTTGTTAAAATATTTAAATGAATTGTGGTTCAACTTTGAATTTGAATTTAGGGTCAGATTTACATTTAAGATTTAAAATAAGGTTGGAAATAAGAATTATAGATTCTAATTTTGAGAGATGTCGATGTAATAATAGTAATAATAAAATATGCCGTGATAAAATAAATTTAAATTAAATTACTAATAAAAATAATACATGTCAATGAAAATAAGATAATATAAATGTATTATGGTTTGATATTAACAATAGTTGTATAGTAAAGGTAATAAAAATATTAATAAAAATAATATCAATACTAGTATATATGGACGCCGGGTCAGGCTGGACTATATTAATCTGGGTCAACATGGCTGAGTAGAAATTTGGTTCTATATAGTCAGATGCTCATCAACTCACTTCTTTTGCTTAAGAGATTAGGATTTTTAATATTTTTCAGGATTATTAATTTTTCAGAAAGACATAAGTTATATTTGATGCCTTTCCCACTGAAGGGCTTAGATTTTGCTACTAATTCCCAGGTGATAATTGGGTTTTTATTCTTGCTTTTTAGCTTCTAGAAAAATTTAGAGAGGGCAGTGCTGTTACTATATTGGATATTGCATAATGTCATTTGGTGGTGGTAGAAGCACAATTTCTGATGGTTTTTCATAGTGCCCACATAAAACTTGACCTCTTCATCATATTTGATTTCAGCTTTATAAATTAACAATTTGGACATATATTTACCCTTTAATGGGCAAGGTTTGTTTTTCCTGCAATTGCAATTTATAGTTGCAGCAATGTTGTTGTTTTGGAGGTTGTTGAAGTGCTTGCTTAGAATGGAACAGTTGTGCTATGCTACATAGCAGTCAATGTTTTTAGCACAACTGTAGCTAACTTTGACATTTTTGTTGAAGATCTTACAACATATAGGGGAATTGCATTTGCACTGTTCTGGTTTGTAAGCGTCCTTAATGCTATTTGCTAAGAATTCAAGGTTAATTTTATGGTTATTATGTTCTAGTGCTTCTATCTATTTGCCTTTTTGGGCCTAAATTCAAATTCAAAATTAAACCATAATTCATTTAAATATTTTAACAACAATTCCACCCCAGCAATAAAGTATCTCGCAATAACCAGAAATTTTGTAAAACCGGTGTTAACCCAAAATAAAAATAAAAATACTGGCACTTGATAATTGCTTTAACATGAAATTCAGAGTTATGCAATCCATCTAAGGTATTTTGCATATTTATTAATATATATATATATATATATATATATATATAGCAATAATTAGTAACGAAAAACTGTTCAGTGCATGAAACTTACCAATTTAAAAGTGATTTAATTTACCAGAAAATATTCTTTCAGGAAATACACAAATGTACCATGCTGTAGTGAACTACAGGCAGAGAGGCTCAGGGTTGCATATATTTTTGCAATGCTAAAATAAGATCAAAAATAAAATAGCTTACCTTGAGCACAAGCAAAGATTCAAATGTGTCTTGTGGTGCAAACTGTCCAACAGAAAAAGAAATAATGGCTTTGCGGGTGACATATTTAAAATAGTTAGATCTCGGAGTAAGATACACTCTCACAAGATTATCTTTGTGCATATGCAAATTTTGGCTGTCAATGGTACATAAAAATGGGAAGAATGAGGCAACAAAGAAATAAGGAAAGAAAAAGACGATTGACTGCTGTGTTGAACTGCCTAAAAGTGTTGTAGATGAGTGAGAAGAACTTGATTGCAGGCATTGAGTGCGACAATAAGTTTAAAGTTTTTTTGCTACACATGCAAATGAATTTCCATGTATTAGGAAGTGGTGATTGGCCTGCCACACACAAAAGAAATTGCGGTGTCAACAAGAGAGCACTGGAACATTTTGGTAAGAGAATTTGTGAATGATAAATTTTGTAGATAATCAATCAGATGTGAATCAAAGATGACTTTTCAAAGTCATATTTTGACAACTTGGGATTTTTCATTCTGATATTTGGGGAGAAGATGAGGAGCTGAAAATGAAGTGGTTTCTAGAACAACAAAAATGGAAGAGGGTATGAAGAAAAAATAAATTCTATACTGAAAATAAGGAATGAGTGAAAATAAATATTTATCCAAGGGAACTTGGTTTCAGCCTGGAGGAAATCTGAAAGAAAAATGTATAGTAACTTGCAACTCTTTAATTTTAAAAAGAAAATTTACTTACTGCCATCATCCACTATCTCATGACTATTTGTTTTATTCTGTTGATCTTTGGTGGGTAGGGGTGGCACACTTTTTGGAGGTGAAGGAAGAGATGAAGATGAATTCAGTGTCATTTGATTCATTTCTTCATAAAATTGGTTATCCTGACAGTGGAAAAATTTAGAGAAGAAATTGTTTTTGTAAAAATATTTTTTAATCATTGATCATTATCATTAATTCTGACATTTATTTTCATTGATATTTTTTGGTTACTTTCACATGCCAACATTACTTAGACCTTCAAAATCTGTGACAGTCACTTGATAACACATACCAGAAATTAAGGACAGGTTTTGGGAGAGATTCAAACTCATATCTTTTTTTTTCCTCAGGAAAACATGGCTGAATGTACCAGCTGCTCAATTTCACTGAGCTACTAGTGCCATACAGATCAAGTTTGTCCTTTAATTCAGCATTTCTTTCCCCAAACTCTCTCAGCACCATATTTGTTTTTTCTCCACTTGTAGTATCATTAGCAGCAGCAGTAGTATCTTTATTTTTGTTTTCTTACATTATCAACCATTATTATTATTTTTATTAATTTTCACTCATATTTACTTTCATCTAAAATTTTTAGTTGCTTTTTATCAATGAAAATGAAATGAAAAGAAATATCAGTCAATATTTATTATAATAATGATTGGCAATGTTTGCCATGAGAAAACATAAAAATAAAGATAAAACTTTTGCTACTAATAAACATTATCAGGATTTTAAACAAGAGATTTTATATATTAATGCATTCACTGCTATGTTGGATATCAGAATCCATCTATTATTATTTTTGTTGTTGTTGTTAAAGTTATCATTAGGAATTCCTATTTAAGACTATTTATAACTTATTTTGGTAAATCAAGTTAAATGTATTATCTTTGGGATATTAATAAGAATGAATAATGAATATCATCAGTATTGGCTTTCATACCATGCAATGCATTTTTCATATCATAATTGTTGCTTTTTTGCTTTTTTTGCAAATTAAGGTGGAAAGATTAACACTAAGGTTTTTATTGTCACATAGAGGAATTTAAAGCATGGAATTGACATAAAAGTTAAATAATGTTTGATTGGTAAATAAAATTACAACTGTTCTCAGATGTCTACCACAGTGTTTCTCCAGTGAAGTCCTATACAGATTTAGTTTCAGTGAACCATCTGGATAAAAAAAATCACTGGATAAGAAACATAATAGACACTGTATGATAGAAACTACTTCAAAATATTTTTCTTTTATGAAAATTCATATTTTTATCTAATTTATTTAATCCCTTGCCTAACTTTCCACTTAGAACCAAGTTTCTGTTGAGTGATATGCATATAACTCCTTCCATGTTTTCTGCTATCATCTCTAATCTGGATACTCCACAAAGCATGTGGACCAAATGGTATTCCTGTAAGAGACCTTAAAAATATGCTCTCAAACTGACTTCTGTTCTCACTAAATTGAGATAATAAATGCCTTTCTGCCTCTCACTTTCCTGCTTCTTGGAAATCCTCATCTGTTGTTTCAGTCTTTAAGAACTCAGGTGAACCATCTGACCCTTCCAACTATCAGCCTATTAGCCTTCAACCTCTTTTTGGTAAACAATTAGGGGCCTTAATCAATGCTGAATTAGTTAAGCATCTCACAATGCAGGGACTTCTTTCGGACAAGTAATACAACTTTCATTTCTCTAGATCAACTGCTGATGTATTAATGATTATTGCAAAAAGAGTCTGTCAAGCTTTAGATAAGAATGGTGAACCTTGAGCTGTTGCTTTGGACATCTTGAAAGTGTTTGATAGGATTTGGCATAACAGTCTTCTTCACAAGTTGAAAAGTTACGGTGTCTTGAATTGATCTAATCGTGAAATGAAAGTTATCCTGAATGGCCACTCTTCTAGATCATTTTGTACTAATGCAAGTGTACCATCAGAGTTCTATTCTTGGTCCTACTTTGTTTTTTAATTTTCATTATCAGCTTTTTCAATGACATCAGCTCTAAACCTGATATCTATGCTGATGACACAACCATTTATTCATGTCTTGATAGTGAATTTGATTGGTAGCTGTTCTCAAAAACAACCTACAGTCTGTTGTTAACTGGGGCAAAGAATGGCTTAATTTTAATGTCTCTAAAACCAAACAGCTTTCTGAGAGACCCCTTTCCATCAGCATGTCTGATGCTAACCTCCAGGAGAGTGACTCATTGCACCTTCTCAAGTTAACATTCTCGGCTGACAAAGTGAAAAGACTATATTGAATCCATTGCTTGATCAGCTGCTAACAAAGTTGATTCAATGTGTTGGGTGAGACAATTTTTCTCTCTATAATCTATCTTACATATCTATATATACCATTAATCCATGCTTAGAAAATTGCTGCCACATATGGTCCAATGTTCCTGCTATATATAGAGATCCTTGATAAAATCCAAAGAAGAATCAGCAATATTATTGGTCTTGACCTGGTGTCTCAGCTTCAATTACTTTCCCACCACCTTAAAGATGTTTCCCTGTACCTTTTCTATAAATACTTTCATGGTAATTGTTCAAACAAGCTCTTTGTTATGGTACCTAGACTTTCTGAATTTAAGCACAGTACTAGATTGGCAACAAAGTCTCATCAACTTACAATTGAATTGGCTAGATGTAAACATAAGTTCTATACTAACAGTTTCTTTTCTCACACTTCTTGCTTGTGGAAATCTCTTCTAGCTCCAAGGTTGCCAACCAACTTTGATCTTCAAAAATTTAAATGCAATGTCAGTCATTATCTATTGTCTTCCTGATTACTCTTGTATTGTTTTTTCTCATTAAGAATGTTTCCGTTTTTTAATTATTTAATACCCAGTAACCCTTTGTGTCTTAGTGGCTTTACTGCTTTGCTTGCGGTAAATTCAATTATATATATATATATATATATATATATATATATATATATATATAGTCTTAAAAATACAACTCTACCTCTTGATCTGAATGGATTTTTTCTGGTAATGGTGGCTTTTTTTCTTTTTTGCGTCTGGCTGGGGGCTTTGGAATGTTGTCGGTTTTCCCTGAAATTACAACAGAAAATTAATCATAATAGAAGTTAATAATATATCATGGTTAACAAATAATGAAGTTAAAAAATATATTGTCAAGTCAGGTACAAAAGATTTTGGGTGTGCTATAGAAGAAATGTTTATTTTCCCATTAGTATTTACCCCATTATTGGTGTTACTATATCCATGGTTTAATAACACTTTATTTCATGGACAAAACAGAATAGCTGAATGAAAAGGAATGGCAAACATGGGAAATGGTGAGTCCTGGGTTTTTCCCAACATGAGGACTGTAAGCCAGAGATATTTTTTATATTTGGTGAAGATATATTTCTATAGGAAAACATTACCATAAGCTTTCTAAGCTGCACCATGTGACTGGGTGGGGAGATTTAACCTTGACTTGGGCTAAAATAGCAACTGTTCGGTTTGACTCCTGGAAGCTGATTGACTGACCACTTTTGTCACACTATGAAATGATGTCACTAAGTGGCCACCATGTAACACACATGACTTCATCCCAACCAAAGGAAGATAATCACATTTTGTATCCCTACAATCATTATTATAATTCATTTGCAGTAAGAGGGATTTTTTCAAAACTCCAGGATGTCCGAGATTATTGAATGTCTAATTTAAAAACCCATGTTACCTTCATTTTTGTAATTAAATGCAACTAATAACAGATTTATGCTTTAACAACAGACATTTAAACTGAAGTGGCACTGGAAAATGTAAAGAACTTCAGAGGCACAAACAGTTACTGACCACTGTTGTATATTTTATATACTGAAAGAATATAAAAAATGTTGAAAATGCTTGATAAAATACATTGATGTGGGTAGAGTAACTAATTCAATCATAACAATTTTATCACTTATGCTTTACTTTTAGCTGGTTATTTCCTTTGCATCTATTCTAAATCAGTAGATACATGAATAGATACTTGAGAATGTGTTGCAAGTGTTTCTTTTATTAGGATAATTTTTACAAGTACATACACAAATCCATCTAATTCAAAACACAAAAACAATAACGCATTGAAATCCTACAAACTATATAAATCTCTCAATTCATGAGTTACAGAAGGTAATTTAGAAATGGGGGAAAAGCATTTGTAATTTATTTGTGAATTCTAGTTTCATTGAAATATTTTTAGCATTTCTTTGTTTTTTCAATGGAGAAATTAATTCCTGAAGACATAAGTGACTGTCAAGTATGCTTTCAACTTGCCATTCAGTGTGTCTCTAGTGTAATTCACCATAAAAACACCAAATAAATCTGACTTCAATTCAAATGTTATTCCCAAAATATAACTCATTCATTAGATATCCTAGATCATGACATTTGCTAACTTCTTGAATTTCATAAAGAAAAAATGCTGTCATGAATATTTGTTGTAAGTTTTCTATTTTCTGAAAGATCAAACTCCAAAATATTTTCCAAGTTGTAATTTTTTTAATTCTCCATTTTGTTTCAATGGTGAAAAACAATTTTTATTTTTCTAAGAATCATAACAGCTTTTGTACTTGAATTCAATATAATCACAACATTTGATAAAACAACTCTCATACAATTAATATGCAAGTACAGATAAGGACAAATTCAGCATAAATCTGGGGTCTGTTTGCATTAATACTATTGACCAAACACTTATATTTTAGCAGAAAAAGAGTGACAAGATTTTTTTAACAAAGGAAGCCATGTGATTTCTGAAAAAATTTCCTAAGATTAGATACATCAATGTCAAATTTTAGTGAGGTTATCTACATAAACAAAGACTCACTCCATTGCCTTGTAGACACCTGTCGTTGTCATAAAAACACATCCAAATTCCCATGGCCAAAGTGAACACACAGCCTCACACAGAACAGAATTAAGTGAGGGGCAATAGGCTAGTCTTGCTTCTACAATTACTAGATTTTCAGGCCACTATCCAGTGATGTAGAACTTAGTCTTTCAGTAGATAATAGAGACATTGTATTCACCAGTTTTAATATTCAGTAAATCTGTTGTTGGTGTTATCAACAGTGTGGTTCAATTTACTGAACAAACTCTCATTCCAGCCTTGATTCCTGACATTGTCCCGGATCCAAAGAATTAACTTTTGATGGCTGCAGTCAAGAATTGCTCATTTCTTCTCTCTGCAGTACACAGTGTATATTTTGGTCCACCACTAGACACATCACCAATCAACCCCAAGATATCCTAAGATTTTGGGAAACTTGAATGAACCCTATCAAAATAAAACACCATCCTCAACCAAAGAGAGAAAAGAAAGGCAGATGACCCATAAGGCCGGTGTTATACAACATGGTTAGCAGTGATAGCAACTAAGAAAGAGGGTTGAGGATTACACAAGCATTTGCTAAAAACTTCTTGTTCATAATTACATCAATGTTGCAGTTTTGTTCTGACAGAAAATTACACAGAGATTTCAAAGTTATAACTTGATAAGTGTCTGTCGTTTGGAAGTATTCAGAAATAATTATTAATGGAATATGCATTTTTTTTTTGTTTGCTGGTGGTGGGGGTAATGCTAGTTTACTGTTATCTGATATAATATTTAAAGAATTTTGCAGTTACATTGGTTATATTTTCAAGATTTTCATCATTTGTTTTATTTTCATAAGAATTTCTAATATTCTTTATTAAAATCTTTCTATGATTCTTCCTAATTTTGGTGAGAAATTTATTTTTTAAATTTCAGATTTTTTGAATCTACAGAAATTTGCAAAACAAATTTTCTCATTAATAATTTTGACTCATATTTACTTTCATCCTAATTAAAATCTTTCATCCTTTGTAATTTTGCAATAAAAAGCAACGAAAAAAATTGGGATGAAAAAGACACAGGTCAAAATTAATACTAATGATTGACAATGTCTCATTTAATAAAAAATAAACATAAATCTTGATTGACATTGTTAATTTTGACCTTTTTTAATTGACTTTATTAATTACTAGCTTAAAAGTCATCCTCTGTGTGGGCTTTTAAGCTAGCTCCTCTGTGTGTGTGTGTGTGTGTGTGTGTGTGCGTGTGTGTGTGTGGAGGGGGCTAATTGGCCTCTGGCTCAAAACTAAAAGGACCTCTGGTCCAGCTTAGAAAACAGCAATGATAATTTTGAAGCAATAACTTTGAATTCCTCAATTCACTCCATGGAACTTCAAAACCTCACTTTAACTCTGATTCAGGCTATAAATCCAATTCTAGCTAAAAAACTGATTGGGCCAAAAGTCCAATTTGAGTTGAAATTCCAATACAGGATAAAAATTCTTCAAGTTACAAACTCTGTGGAACTTCAATTGAGTTGAGTTCTTCAATTCACATACACTGCAGAACTTCAAAATTTCATGTCTCAAAACCTCTCACTTAACTCTGGTTCCTTGGCATTTTGAAGAAATAAGAGTGATTTCATTAATTCATAAAGTTTTGGAGATATTTTAAACTGAATTTAAAACAAAAATTTTTAAATTCACAAAATTTTTGTATTACTTTAAATTCAATATAAATTAAAAACTTTTAAAATCACTAATTTTTTTTCAGTTATTTTAAAATCTGAATTTTTAACTGTTCCCACCTGATCCAGACACAAATCCCAATGATGGATGTTCAAGCACCAGATGAAGAGCAGATTTTCAATCCCAGGATCATTCTGATTTCAAAAAAGTATGTCTACATAGATCAAATGGGCCAGAAGTAGTGGGTGGGGGGTTTCAGATATCACTTTGAACAAGAAATTGTTGTTGCTATTTCCTTCTTTTGGATTTTGCCTTTACTCTTACAGTAACATTTACTTTAGATTTTTTTCACAGGTTATTTATCTTGATATAAAAATTAACAATTCCTAAGGGAAAAATACTTATTTTCTAACAGTGTATTGTTGATATTTTATTCTGCATTGTAACAATAGAATAAATATTCAGACATGCTGATTTTCTATTTTATTATTTTGTATTTTAACCTTGCTTTGTAATTATGACTTGAAGACATTGTTCATACAAGGCCTTTATAATATATTTTTTGATCTTAGACATATCTATCTTTTCTTCTTAATATAGTGAGCTGAGCTGTGGGCAAAAATGTTAATTTTGGTTTTATCTACCCAAAAAACATTCTTTCAATAATTACTAAGCTGCTCAAAATCCTCACATGCAAATCTTGCTACCTTTTTTTCATCAAAGATGCCTTTCTGTGGGCTACAGAATTTTAAACCATCCCAGTACAGTCCAATAACAATAGTTCTTTTAGTGACCAATGTTCCAGCTGCTCTTAAGTCATCCTCTTTTTAGATACTATTAGATTAAATTTAGATATTCTTTTGACTTAGTCAAATGTGAATTTTCAATCAAGTACCAATTCAACTGAAGAAAAATCACTTGGCATTGATAACAATATTTTGGCAATGAATTCTACTTAATTACATCACTCTTTTGTTTGGTTAAGAGCTTCTTTATTCTAATGATGACTGCTTTATTGCAAGAAGGTGAAATATTGAATGATATTGACATTATATCTTAGTGACATTGTTGTGTCCACTAAAATATCTAATAAAATATGCAACATATTTCACACAATAAAACTAATTATTATGTTAATTATAAACTTAATTATAAGCATGAGAAGCATTTTCAGCCAACAACAGCTACATAAACATTAAAACACACCTACAAAATATTTATAAACCAATAACACACAAAAAATGTTTACATCTTAAAACATACCAATTAAACCATACAATACAAAACCATAGAATATAAATCAGGTAGGTTGTTTTATTAGTCATCATAATTTAGTAGATACTGCCACAATATTATGTGGATGTAGTAGTAGACATACCATGTGGATTTTTAGGGGCAATTAGGAATAAATAAAATAATATAATTCTGGAGCTGATTTCTTCAGAAAAAAAAAGGTATAAAAACTATGAACAAAAAGACTCACAAAGACCACCAAGATCCATATCACTCTAGCTGCTGATATTCAAGACCTGATTTATGTCAAAACAACACTCAAATCAGCAGTACTGACCAAACTACAAAGAGACTACCTCAGACTACAGCGCAAGCATTCACAATAAGAACTAAATCCTACCTATCTCCTTTATCCACATTACTATTATGCATGTCTACACATACTGACTATCACACAAACATACATGTAACCATATTCCACCGTTCTCACATACGTACACAATACAGTTTATATTCTATCCAAGAACTCTATTCACAACCAAAAAATGACATTACTCATTCAATACATTCAGCCAACTTGTATTCTTGTTGTTATATAAAATCAATGTTATTGTTAATACAGTGTTGTCTTTCCTACTGGATTTTATTCTTTCAATGAAAGTCCTAGGATTATTTTAAACATCCAAATTACAAGCAGTCCCACAACAATATGTTATTGTATGAAATCCTGACACTCTGAATTTTGACATTTAACAAAAACCTGAGTAGAAGGATCCCTAAAACATATTGCTGAAAGGTTCCAAAAGTTTGTGTACAGTTGTACACAGTTCTATAGATCTGCAGTTAAAATACAGTCTTATGATCTTTCATTGTCCAAATACTTTTTCATTGTTACTTTTTGTTTACATTTTATTCTACATTCAGTAAGAAAAAAGATTTTTCTTAGTAAAATTTAATAACAAAATACATCATCTGTGAAAATTTAATGTATATGTAAAGTAAATGTATTTTGTAAATACTTCTTTCACCCCCACCAACTATATATACAAACTTAAATACCTAAGAATTATTCATGGATATATTTGAACTTTTATGAGGTGACTTTTCATGATCACTGAGCTGACTCTGAATTTTCACTCATCACAGTGAATGGTTGCATTGTCAAAGAGGTTCCTTGCTTTGAACATCTATTGACACTCAAATTCACCACAGACCACAAGTGAAACTCATATATACAATCTATTGCCACAGATGTTGCAAAAATGGTTGGCGCCTTATTCCACTTCAAAAAGTTTCTGACTCCATCTGCCATGTTCTATATTTACAAAACTTAGATGAAACCAAAAATGGAGTATGCTCACATTTCTGGGCTGGAGCTACCCAAACTTCTCTTTCCAGTCTTGACTGACTTCAAAAGTGTTTATGTGGCCTTGTAGGTGATGAATTATTTCTCACCCTCCAACTCCATTCCCATGAATGCAGTATCAAAAACCTATCACTACTCTATCACAATTTTCATAGAAAATATTCTGACAAGTTACATTGTCTAGTTACAGTGACTTGGACCTACCATACTATCTACAAAGGGGCAAATCACTTTTGTTTGTTTCATATTCCATTGGTAAAAAGCAAGTTCCTTTTGGACAGCTTTTTCCCAAGAGCTGCTGCTTATTGGAAGAGACACCCGAGAGGATGCTTCCCCAACCACTAAAATCTTAACCTCTTCAAATTCAAACCTACATAGCCTCATAATATACAATTCTCATGTCCATAGAACAACCTCATTCAGTAACCCTCTACTTTGAGGGGTTCTTGGATCTAAGAATAGTTGGCTGAGAATTTTTATGATCATATCACCCCCATGTGACCTAGATCTCCTGACTTGACTCCAATGGACTACAACATTTAGAGCATTGTCAAGCGGAGAAAACAACTGGCAACCCCACTATACTTGTTAAAAGCCACCATTGTGGACATGATGAATGGCAGGCACAAGAACTACTTCATCTGGGCAAGAAATTGTTTCTCAGGCTGTCCTTGAGGCTATCATCATCATGGTTGAGGCCAGTTTTAATGAATAATCTTTATTTTTCTAAGGTGAACAGGAATGCACATCTTTTTTCAACATATACAGTTTTTTCTATTTAATATCATTGTTTTACTTTATTTTATCCTTTGTTTTTTATTACTTGGCACACACATAGAAACTGAGTCCAACACATGGCATTTTTTACTAAACGCCAAGTCATAGTGCAACTCACACACAGAACTGGAAGCATAATCTCAGTGTTCCATTGGAAACAAAGACCTTTAGTTTTGGTTTGCAGTAGTTCACAGCTGTAGTTGGCTTAAGAAATTCAAAGAAAAAATAAAGATTAAGAGCATAATTAATTTGGCTTGAAAAGTTCATCCTTCATCATATATTTTTCTTTACTAAGGTTTTATTACAATTAATATATTATTTGGCATAGATTTGGATCCATTACTTGCCACCCTGTTAACAAGGGTGTACAAATAAAATATGCATTTTAATCTTTGAATTAATTATCCACATTAAAACTGTTTTAATGAAACAAAAATTATACTGGAATTATGAATTCTAGAATAAATATATGACATGAAACTAAATATAAAATAAAATTTTTTAATTTTATTTTATTTGTTAGGAATAACTATTGTTATGCTGACTTATTTTTGTCATAAATATATTTTATTTTAATTCTGACATTAAATTTACATAACAATGTTCTTAATAAATGATTTTTCATTAATTTTGTAGTATATGTTTACTTCTATTTTGTTTTTTTAATGGTAAAATAAATTCAAAATACTTTTTTAAAAATACTTTTTAGAAAGAAAAACAAAAATTGCTCCTAAGAAATCAATTCTTATCAATATATTTGTTGTTACAAATAACAATATCATAAGAAAAAATATGAAACTAAGTTTATGTAAGAAATAATATTAAATATTATGTAAATAATAATAGAAGTTTTAAATCAATTTTGCAGTGTTAAGACAGAATTGAAGAAAAACATTTTCAGACAAAAAAGAGTCTGTTAAAAATGAAACAGAGGAAAACATGATTATTTCTTGGTGGGTGGAGAACTTTTCAATATTTGTAAGAAGACTAGAAGAAAATTGGTTTAAATCATTTCTTTAAATCAAGTAAAATTTTTTAAAAATGGTATAAAAAATGGTAAAGAAGCGTGGTAAAAATTCAACATATTTTTTAATGTTGTAAACAGAAATACACATTGTACTGTGTTCATCTGGTATTTGCACGTCTGCATGTTGGACGCACCTCTCTCAACTGCAAAAAAACACTGGTGCTATATAGCTATCTCAATCCCAGACCTACGCTGACTATTGACTAATACCTGCCTAGTATTGTTCATATGCAAATAGTCAGTGCCACCTACACTAAGTAGAAGGTCTTCTCTCAATAGCCTATTGTGGAAGAGGATGCAGCTCTTGATGCTTACAGCACCACATACAACCAACTCGGAGTCTTTTCTTGGGTTGACCTGATTCTCTGTTACATGTACAAAAATAGACAAAATAGATCCTTAGTGTATTTGATTTTATGAATAAAAATTTCATAGATACGAATTTTAAATTAACTTCCAAGTAACAAGACCAAGTTTCCTAAATTACATATTTTTTTAATAAATTTAACACAAAAAATGTTTGTTTTTACAATGGAAACACAACATAGCATGTCTTGAAGGACAAATAAATCTTATACTTCAATTAAATAGCTAAAATTATTCCAAACATATCTTAAGCTAACTACAGTAGTGAATTATGACAAAACCAAACTGAAAATAAAAATCTTCACTCCCATCTGGAATGGCGAGATTTGAGATAGGCTTCCAGTTCTGGACATGAGTTGCACTATGACTTAGCCTTAGGTTAAAAACACCATGGCCAACATAAAATAATATTAAAGAGAAAGTCAATATTTTTTTACTCACGAGGAGGGAGAACTGGAGGAGCCTTTCGCATTTCGTTTGTTTTGGTAACTTCTGAAAAATTAAAAGTATATTTGGAAATTTAATGAAAAGGACAGAAAATTCATTCACAAGATATGAATGCAACTAACAAGGATTCTAACTGCCAAAAAGAAAGAATTTATAACTTAGAATTTGCTTTATAAGGTGATTGGCAACAACAAAATGTTTTGCTAAATTAGTAAATTTGTAAAGTTTTCCAAGTTAAAGTACTGAATTAAGAAAAATCAAATAAAACTAACAATAAAACTTTCTTTCATTGAGTGAAAAATGTTTATGGAAAAACAGCTGATAAAATAAACCTTTACAACTTGTTGGTAAATGTGCTCTAAAGACAAGAGAAGTGAAATGTGAAAATGGATCATCATTAAATCAAATTTGAAAGATAAAATACTTGACATGTAAACAACATAGAAATGAAAAGAAAAACATATTCAAGTGACTAAAGAATATGAAACTGTACTAAATTGTCATAAATTCACAGAGCTGTCCATATAGCTGCAAATCCATATCTCCACCTTGTCGTCTTCTCTCACTTGTTCACTGCCACTGACTTTATATGCATTTGAAGGTAAACCGTCAATCAGAACATCTTGTCATTCCATCAACCCTGTTGGTAGCACATGCAGGCTATTCCATTAAACATTTTCTTTTAGAAAAGATGGAATGAGTTTGCGCTAGTTTTTATTTGTAACATGTATTTCTTCTACACGGAAACTTCATGAGCCATTATCAGATACAGCATACACCAGAGTAAATGTCCAATTAATTCATTTTTGTCCTGGGTCTGAAGAAGAATTGAATCTACCAGTGGGTCTGGATGTTGTAGCATACCTATGGACAATAATGGGCATGTTCCCATTCACATAAATACAGTAGTAAATACAATATGTTGGTCTGCAGTTGGAGATTCATCTCCAGCTGTGCTGATCAAACTCTCCCCAGATGAGGCTATGTCGAAGGACAGAGTTTCATCTCAGGAAACAGCTACATGACCCCATTTTATACAGGGTCTATGGGGAATTTTTGGCCAAGCCTATGGCTCAGATAGCCCACATTAAATTTGGCCTTGTGTCACATCTGACCACGTGGGGTGTTTGGTGGATATCCTGCAATTGGAAATTCATCCTCAGCTGTGCTGGTCAAACTCTCTGATTCCGGGCAGAGAGGATCCCCAGATGAGGCTATGTCGAAGAGAAGTCTCATCTGGGGAAACAGCTACCCAACCCCATTTTATATGGGGTCTATAGGGAATTTTTGGCTGAGCCTATGGCTCAGATACCCCACATTAAATTCAGCCTTGTACCACATCTGACTGCATGGGGTAGTTAGTATATATTCTGCAGTTGGAGATTCATTGTGAAATTTACTTGACTCACTTCTAGCAGTAACTACTTCTACACACCACTGGCGAATCTTATATGTGTTTTTCTTGTTCTAAGTATTATTGTTCATTATCAACCTTCGTATCATTATTCTATTCAGTAATCTTCCATAGGCGACAACACCAGAGGAATTTTCAAAACAGACCTGTGCAGGGAAAAATTTATAGTGGGAGAAATTGTTGCACTGAAGTAATCCCACTCTCTCGGCCTCAGGGAGTCTTTATCTGGTGGCACAAGGAATTGTTTGTACCCAAAATAACAAAGATAAGGATGTCATTCTGTATAGACAACAATAACTCATCAAAAGAATTATGTATAAATATTTAAAACAAAATAAAATGAATAAATATTTAAAACAGATAAAAACCCCAAAAGATTACAAAAAATGTGTGATGGGAGAAAACCAATCAGGACAAGTTCAGTAATAATGGCAAAACATTCATTCCAAAATTTCATCCGTCTATAATCATAGGTAATAAATATTTAATTAACAAACACAATTTATAGGAGATTTTAAATATTTTGAGGATTATCGATTCTCAGTATATCATGAATAGCAGTGGAGTTGGTTGTTTATTGTCATTTCATAAGCTTAACTTAGTCTGGCACAAGGCCACAAGTATTGAATAATGAATGTTACCAGGGTTGAACTCAGGAACTCGAGTTAACAAAAGTATGGGTAATACTTTTATAATAAGCTGAAGGACCTACTGATTAAAATGGACACTTTTATATTAATAAAATATGTTCATGATATTCATTTTGATTGCGATTTGAGTGTACTTGGTGAATCTAAGTTAATAAAACTTAACTAGTGTTAAGTACCCAATGAGGATGGAACATATGAGAGCCGCAAATAGTTTGTGAAACTAGTCTGTATAAAAAACAAAACATTAACTAATTATTAAAAGATTTGGTTACATCTTTTTGTTTATTAAATATTGAAAATCTACAAAGCAAGTTTTTCGAACTTTCATCCTCTTTTAAAAAAAGCTAATGAGAAAAGTTTTAGGCGATCTTGAAGTAAAAGCCAATCTCATTCAAATGAATATATTTTGTTTATCTTTTCATTTCTCCTTTCTGAATGCCTTTAAAGTGTGATATTGGATTTGACAACAAATATAAACAAAGTGTTGTGTCTTCATTCAGACAAAGATTGTTTGTTCTGATTGTAAATTCTTTTCACATGTCAGGAATTTGGATTTTCTTTGGAAATTCTCCAATTGCAACAAAAGAAACAAAAAAGCTTTTGAATGGCCAAATTTACTTAAGATCTTTATTATATCAAAGAAACTTTATACTAATTAAAATCATGATCATTTTTGTTTTCATTTTATAGAGTGGAGACACTTTTTACAAAGTTTGTACAGCATGAGAATTTTTTAAGGCAGCAGCACAGCACTAAACAAATTATTTTTTTTTTTTAAATTAAAAAATGAAAATTGTTTATACATAGGTATGTAGCAGGCCGTTTGTACACGTTGTGAGACAAATACGGGCATTTCCTGAAATATCCCACTACAAACATGGCGGTCTCTCTGAGTATGAGCTGACCAACAGAAATGTAAAAGGAAAAATGAGAAGGAAACAAAAAAAGACCATTATATATATATATATATATAAACAGGTATATGTGTACTGACATACAATAATGGTTACAACTGACAAAAATGATTATTAGTGTGTATGAATGAATGTAGAAAGTTTGTGGTCAAAGCATGTGTAAGTGAATGTGAATGTTCGTACGTACATGTGTGTATATAATGTTCATGCGTGTTTCCCTAAGAAAACACACAGCGAACCCCAACCCAACCACAAAAGGGAAGATGTATATCTTCACTAGAGATTTACATCGTGGTATAACAGTTGAAAAGTGAGAAGAAAAGAGAACGAGACAAGATCTCGTTGATTTATTTAGTATATGGAGAGCGTCCCCAAGTAGCAGTTTCAAAAATTAGGAAATTAAGGAAGAGGTAACTCTGACAAGTACATCAATAAGTATGTGTGTCTAATAATGAGAAAAAGGCATTTATTTTACATAAAATATTTATTTTTCAATATATCTCCTTCCTTGTCACTGCACTTAATTTAGTAGTGAGTATTAATTACATAGAGTGAATATTATGTCAGGCTAATGACTTATTGATCTACCCTCGCAGAGATAATTTCTTACAGCTAGTACATCAGTGTCATTATATATTCTCTGCTAAGACTCTGTCAGATTATAACTGAGTGTATCACTATGATGGCCTAGTACCAGACTATTTGGAGTAAATACAAAGATGAATTCACTTGGCAATGTTTGAAGCTTGAATCTGCCTGTCATCCAAAGTAGTTTTCTTTTATTAGTAAGAAAAGTTTTAATTGGTGGAGACTAGTAGGGAAGTGCAAACAGTAACCATATTTCAAGGGTTACTAAAGTCAATCCAATCTTGATTTTGGTTTCTTTTTTGACAGATACTGTAAGGTAAAATCTTTACCTTGAAAAAGAATTCATGTTCTTTTCTCAATTAAAAAAGTGAAAAAAATGTTTTTTTTCTGATTTTATTTATAGACAGGAAGAAATCAAATCAAAATTTAATCTTACAAGAAATACAAAAAGGCATATTTTCTGTTGAGAAAAAATAAAATTACTGACAACAATGAACTAACCTGACTGCATAACAAAACAACACTTGATGTATGTTTGCAGGCACTCAATTAACTAGACTCTCCAATC
Source organism: Acanthosepion lycidas (assembly GCA_963932145.1). Taxonomy (NCBI): domain Eukaryota; kingdom Metazoa; phylum Mollusca; class Cephalopoda; order Sepiida; family Sepiidae; genus Acanthosepion; species Acanthosepion lycidas. The sequence goes on from OZ010577.1 coordinate 136,553,831, forward strand.
CAGCATCAAGACAAAAAAATATTTACAGCTAACGAGATACTAACTTAAGTATTGACTTCCTGGTCTACTGACAGTATAAAGCTCATAACCATAGCAATGATAGAATTCATTAGAGACATACTGGTGGACAGGAAAGGTGTTCATCTTGATCATTTCAGTTGCAATTAAGAATCGAGAAGTTTCATTTAATTGATGACTGTACAAATTAATTTGACCTCATAAAGGAAACCAACATTTTTTGTTTTATTATAAATTCTACCATTTCTAAGATACTAAAAAGTTCATAAATCATTATAAAAGTCCTATTCAGTAACACTTGTCTTAATTCCTGAATAGTGACAATGCTTTACTCACTTCTTTTCATTTAACAACATACAGATCAACTTCTGAATCATAAAACATTTTTTATAAAAAATTAAAAGTGTCAGTATTTAATAATTAAAATTTTTCTAATGCAGAAAATGATAATAAATGATTGAATGGTGAGAACGGATCCTAAAGAATTCAAGTATTGCAGGTTTTATTTCTTACAACCATAGACTAACAATTTGAGTACTGAGATAAAAAGCAAGCAAAATAAAGAAGAAAGAAAAATTATTCATGACTATTTCTTTGCTATGTTACTCTCTATGTAAGCATTAAAGTGAGTAAATGTTTTCATATTTTAATGGTGATATTTTATTAATTTAATCAAATATTGTGTAGATTGTGTGTATGTATGGGATATATTGCTGATCTGTAGTAATTTTTAGGTAATGTATAATTAACTAAACTAATTCATATGAAAGTAAGTTACAAATAAAAACAACAAAAACATGTTTTTTTTCATTTTTCTTTAAAAATATCACACAGCAAAATAAGCAGAATGGTTGTTTTAACATTGAAAGAAATAAAATTCTAAATTGCATTTCAGACATTTATAAAACAATTCTTTCCTCATCAATTTCAAACAGAATCCTATGTTTTCTTTCATGATTATTTGAAGTTCTTTTTGAGGACAGTTTTATTCAACACTTCACAAATGCAATTTTAATGATTACATTTCTTTTTAAATCAATAAATTTCTGAATCATTTACATTTAAGTATTAAGCCTCAAAATAAATTGAAAATGATGCATAGCTCATAAACATCACTTCATTTATCTGATGCATTTCATTAAGCTTAAATATTTATTTTTCTAATGTCATGTCCCTCCATAGATTTTTTTTTTCATTTGTAAAGTGTATTGACATCTTGGAAAAGATAGTGGAATGGTTTCCTATTTTCCACATTTTTTCCTTCTTTTAGACTGGTTGTCACCCAAGGTTAAGGAGCCCAGCCTATCCTGCTATTTAACCCATAGCTGTTCAGAAAAGATTTATTTATGTCTTTTCTAAGGGAATTTATGCAAAAGTGATTGCAACAGACTAGCTTGGCTCATAAATTCCTTTGTCAATTCCAATAGCCATTCTACTACATGTACATACAGTTCAAAACTATTTACACAGATTTGTAGGTGATACATTATTTTCCACTCTACAACCCTTTTACAAGAGACAAAATGTTGCAAGCCTCTTGCTACTCTATTATTATTTCCTGGTCAAATGTTAATTAGTTCCATCAGTTCTGACCTTTGCAGCAAAGACCCGTCATGCTACATGTACTGGGACAAATCATCCTCCATTCGCTTTGTATTCCATTAATAAGAAGGAAATTTCATTCAGACCATTTCTTCCAAAGAACTGCAACTTTGTGAACAGACTCCCAAAAGGGTGCTTTCTGGATCACTACTATCTTAACCTCTTCAAGTCTAGAGTTAACCATTGTTTTTCTTACAGGTTCTCAATCTACACTTCCTACTATCATCTCTTACATTCATACAACAACCTCATTCACTAAGCCTCTAACTTGAGTGGCTCTTGCTCTTCTATTTAGTGAATAATTAGTAAAAATAAAAATCTTGCTTAAATATTTTTTTTACAATGATGTTCAGTCTGTACAAGGCCCAAGAGCTACTCAAGGTAGAGGGTTACAGAGTAAGAGGCACAGTTTATGCAGATATGTGGGGAAGATAACAGTTAACCCTAAACTTGAACAGGCTAAGAGTGTAGTGATCAAGGAAGCATCCTTTCGGAAGTTGGTTCCACAAATCAGTGGTTTGTGCAAAAAAAACTGCTTGAGTGGAACATACATCTGACCAATGGAATTCAAAGGGAACAAGGGTGGTTTGCTACAATGGGTGTTAGAAATGGTGCAATGAAGAAATGTAGTTCATCAGAACACTTTCCATGGAAATAACAAAAGAACAGTGAGAGGCTTGCGGGGTTTTGTCTGCAAAAAAGGGGTTGTAGGGTGGAAAATAATTTGTCACCCACAAAAACATGGAGAGGCTTTTGGACTCTATCGAGGCTGTAAAGTGAGGACTGGGCAGCTCCTCTTACTCAGATATGACAACAGTACCCTATTTTTGCATGATTTGGCTCTTGTAAAGGTAGAGGATAGCAGGAGGAGTCAGGTACTTACTAGAGTGGTACAGGGAATCAACCATTTTTCCAGCATCTTTAACAATGGATCATATGTACGAATTCCACTTGAGGTTTGGGTTAAGTCTCAA
>OZ010577.1:136566424-136576424 GCA_963932145.1 Acanthosepion lycidas
GCAGAAACTAATGAGCAATGGTTAACTAGACGAGGAAGGAACGCTGCCGGAACTCTGCTACTTGAGCTCTCGAAACTGAGGGGCAAAGAACAATTCTATAGTCTTTGTGAACGTTAGTTTTCAGCCTTGGCACGGCTGCTAGGAGAAGTCTTTTTTTAATTTCTTCTTCCAATGCATGTTTTCATTCAATGTAGTTTGAGCAATGCTGTCAACAAAGCATTTCTCTTCAACAATTTTCAAAAATCGATTGCGATTAATGTACTCTTCATTTGCTGACAATTTTTTTTGTATCTTCTGTGCTTCTTTAAAAAACAACTTTCTCCTGTTATAAATGTTTTCACACTTCATGTCATTATAATTTTTCACCATATAGATAAGAGGCACTAAAGAAAATCTTTATTTTAACTTTACAGATTGGATGAGGTTTGTGATCTTTTTTTGAATAAACCCAGGTAACGCCAGGTAATGCTGCTAGTATATATATATATATATATATATATATATATATATATATATATATATATATATATATTTTAAATAAAAACAGACCACTTTAAGGTTCCATGTAATAAATTATTTCACCACAGCCCTTTTAAAAGGACTGTGGATCATCAGACTTTACTTCCAAACAAAAAATGAAAAGAAAATTTACACATTTTTGATGGGCCGTATTAAACATATGTAAATTAACCAAGTGAGGAAGTGAGCGGGGGGAGAGAGAAGACATGAGTGAGTTAGCAGATATTGACACATTTAAACAGTTAGTTATATATTGAAATCGAAGGGGTTATTTTGGGGGTTCATAAAGATTAATCTTTATGAACCCCCAAAATAACACTTTCAAAGTAAAGCAAAATAACAGCGTCTGTTTCTAGTTTTTTTACAAAGAAAATTAGTGACATCTCTTCTCTTTTAACTTCCTTCTCTCTTTTTTCTCTATGAGTTTTTTTCTTCGCTACCACTTCGATTTCAATATATAACTTCCGTCAAGTTAACCGTTTAAATGTATCAATATCTGCATATATATATATATATATATATATATATATATATATATATATATACACGCATAATATGCAGATATATATGCATATCTATATATATATATATATATACACACACACACATATATGTGTTGATTGCCCCACCTTCACAGATGTCTTGTCCATTAACACCTACATTAAATCTCAATCATTGTTTCCTGTCAAATGACTTCTAAGGTGGCTCTTCAAACCAGCAGCTGATTTGCAAGCCCAGTAGCATAGAACACAGATGTTCTCCAGAGTTTTCACAGGGTTAAGCAGATGTTGCTGTGGTAGGTGATCCTTATGCACCATATGCCTCTTCAATCCAGATGTTGATTCACATACTTCCCTGCAGATCACTCATGTAGTATCACCAGATCTTGGAGATAACACAGAGTGAGGTCGTCTCTCATGTAATTTCAGATGATTAACATAACCAGCTTTTGACAGTAGGATACGACCACATGTCTCACATTTCCAGCTTGCAGTGCTGTCATCCAAGTTCCTGATAATACCTTTCCTCAAATCCCTTTTCAGTGCTGCATGTGCTAAATTCATTTCCTCTGCTGACTTACATTCTTCTACAACAGCCCTGTGCCACTTATGCGATTACTAACAAGGTTTTCCCAGTCATCCACCCCTACCCTAAGCTCTTTCAAGTTATTCCTCACACAGTCCTTAAATTTTAATTTTGGCTTATGCTGCGGACACTTACCATTTGCAAGCTCACTATAAAATAGATGCTCTGGCAACCTACTGTCATCCATGCATACTACATGTCTGGCCCATCTCATCTGATTTTTAATCAGTAATTTTTCTATGCTTGCACAGCAAGCAATGAAAAGAATTGTGGTGTCTTGTATCATTGAATGCCATTTTATTTCAAGGATTCTCCTTAAACAATATGAATGAAAGCACTCAAGCCATTTCAGATGATGACAGTCAATCGTCAAACTTTCCAAAGGCAACCAAGGCCTTTTTGATTAAAGTATGTACTTTAGCATTAAGGGATCCATCTTGAGACAATATACTGCCAAGGTACACAAATGTAGCCACAACACCTAAACGAGTGCCATAGACATATATGTTTGGTTCAATGTAAGACATAACAGGAGGAGTGAACATTACTTTGGTTTTCTTCAGGCTTATGTCTAGTCTAAATGCAGTAGCAGCAGCTGAAAAACAACCCATCAGTATCTGAATATCCCTCTCAGAATGTGCGACATGGTCAGCATCTTCAGTATACAGTAGCTTATGCACAAGGGTACTGAAGGTCTTGGACTTGCCATTAAACCTTTGGAAATTAAATACCTTACTGTTTATTCATTATTGAAGACCAATTCCAATGTTTCAATCATGAAACATGTATGAGAGAGCCACATCAAAGTAAATAGAGAACAAGGTAGGCACGGGAATGTCTCCTTGCTTAACATTGTTGTCAATGGCTATTTCGTCTGACAATTCCTTGTTTGCTGTGTAGCCCCTTAAACATATTAATGAAATTGTGTGTGCGTCCAAGTTTATCAAGAACTTTCCAGAGAACATCACGGTTGGCAGTATCAAAAGCTTTAGTTAAGTCTATGAAGACTTGGTACAGAGGTATGTTCTGCTCCAGACATTTTTCTTGCAGCTGTTGGGTGGAGAATATCATGTAAGTTGTTCCCCTTCCAGGTTGAAAGCCACATTGTGATTCAGGCAAATATACAAGGATATATATGTGGTAGCAGCCTGATCAGGAGAAGTCTTGCCAAGACCTTTCCAACAGATTCAAGGAATGTTATGCCTCAGTAATTGTCACAATCTAACTTGGATCCTTTTTCCTTATACAGGTAAACATGAATACCATTAATCCAGTCAGTGGAAATTGGTGTTCCTTCCCAACACTCACAAATAAAACTATGCACAGTTGAATTCACATTTTCCCCTCCATACTGCAGTAGTTCCACTGGTATGCCACCCATCCCAGTTGTTTTACCAGCATTAATCTGGCTAAATCAGTTTCTTCCTTACATGGTGAAACATCTAAATCCATGATGATATCACACTGTGGTATACTTTCTATATCAGTTTCGTCTACCACTGAGGGGTTGAAAAACAGATCTGTAAAATACTGATGTTACTGCTTCATGATACCCTCAGAATCCTTTATTAACACTGATCCATCTTTGGATTTGTATGAAGCCACAGAGGCTGAAGGTGGACCAAATACATATTGATAAAAGTCACTTTATGTTGTGTTGATAAGCTGCTTCTTGTATTAGGTTGGTGCAAAAATAATGTCGTTTTCTCATATATGTTACTATGTGAGAAAACGACATTATTTTTGCACCAACCTAATACTTACTTCTTTGTAATTCTGGCCATACATACTTTCCTTCTGATCTGCAATTTAAACTTTTCCCAGACCAACTTATGGTCCATATCACAATCAGCACTGTGTAAAACATGGACACTGCAGACATCTTTCAAATCACAGCTTCTGGTAATGACATGGTCAATCATGTGTCCATGTTTTGATCTTAGGTGGATCCATGTCACCTTGTGTTTCTTTTTTTTGATGAAAGAATGTGTTACAGATAACCAGTCGAGCTCAGAACAAAGATAACATAGGTTCAGACCATTGTTATTGACCTTTCCAATTACGTAGCAACCAAGTGTATTCCATAGCTGGTGTTCTCTACCTCCTTAGGTGTTGAGAACCCCAAGTAAAATTAGCTTATCCTCTTTTGGAATGTCAATTATGGTCTCTTGAAGAGACCTGTAGAACTGTGTAATTGCTTCATCAGAAGCTTGAAGTGTTGGAGCATACACAGAAAGGATGGACATATAATATCTACAAGAAAGTGGGATATGCAGCTTCATGATATGAATATTGATGCTAGAGGGGCAGTCTATCTTGTCAGCAAGAGAGGAGCAGATAGCAAAACCACCTCTACCCTCTCTGTTCTCATTTTCAGTTTTCCTATCCAGAAGAAAATGTATCCTGATTTCACCTCCAATAAGTGATCCTCATCATTGGAGTAAGTTTCTGAGAGCGCTGTTATATCAATGTTAAGTCGACAGAGTTATTTTGTCACTACAGCTGGTCTGCCAGATTTTTCAAGATTAAGCTGTGTTCTAAAATTCCAACATCTGATATTCAGTGATATGCCCTCCTTGACATATCATATAGTATTTGTATCCCTTTTGTTCCTGCCAGACATAAACTGACCAGCTTGAGGTGATAACAAGCAATTTTTGATGCAATTTTCTAGCATCCTCCCAATAACTTGAGATGAGCAGTGCTGTCCCTGAATAAACAGGAACTTCCACAAAGATTTATCTTTGCATCCATTAGGCAAGATAGATAAAAAATAAAATAAAAACAAATAAATATACTAATAAACAAAATAACAATAAAAAATAGAAATAAAACATAAATAAATACTATGTTACTTAAAAATCTAAAACCGAAAAGAGAAAATATACAAGTAAAATAAATTGACCTAAATTCATCCAAGTAAATAAATAAACAAACCAATCCCAAATAAAGATAATCAATTAAAAACTGTTCCCGCCAAAATAATACTTACAATGAACTACAACAATTAACCCCAAAATTGAACAAATGGCTTTAATTAAACTCTCAAACTGAAACAAAACTGTTAAATAAGTGATATAAACAATTTTTTACTACGTTAATAAATAAATATATAAATAAATAAAATAAGTAACAAAAAATAAAAAATAAAAACAAGCAATATAATTTGACCCAAATAAATAAACAAACGACTTCCGGTAAAATAACCGCCATAACAGAATACCCACAATGCACCACTAACACGTATATATATAAATAGCCGAGAAAAATAACAGCATATGTGGCCTGACGATTGCATATAGCATGAAATAGACTGTCGCCTCTAAGTGTTGACTTCTATGTTCACTTTTATATTTATATATATATATATATATATATATATATATATATATATATATATATATATACATACATAAACATATTTATTTATACATATGTATATATACAAATATATATATATATATATACACATATACATACATATATATATACACACACACACATTTACATACATACATAAATACACATTTACATACGTACATATATACACATTTACATACATATAAATATATACACTCATATACATACACATAAATATATACACTCATATACATACATACATATATACACATTTACATACATATGAATATATACACTCATATATATATATATATATATATATACTCATGTACATATATATATATATACACACACAAAATATTTTTCCCCCCACCAATAAACTTTGTCCATTGTTCTTTTTTATATTACATAATTTACTCTATTTACCTTGATTTAGCTCTGTTGAGTGAGGTACGAAACCAGTTAGCTAACCCGTTTTTCATTTTTACTTTTTATTATCATGAGTGGTAATAATAAAACTAATTTTTGTCTTTTCATGACAGTGATAAAATTTTGTACCACCAAACATATCTTTATATATATATATAACATATCTTTAAATTTTTTAAGACAAGCTATCCACCTGATTTAATTGGTAGATTGAATTCCTTGTTAAAAGTTAAGAGTAAAATAAGAACTGCTGCTGCCAACAAATCTTTTCTTCATTTGGGCTTGTCTAATAAAGTTTGTCCCCCTTTTATTTCCTTTAGAATTAAAAGGGCCAATTTACATCCTGGACAGAAAATTAAGGAAGCTTTTATTACTAATTTTATATCTAAGCTTTCTTATAGTCTTGCCAATTTATGTAAGAAATATCAATTATGGAGTATTACAATGGGCAGACTTTTCTATTTTGATAAAATTCATTTCGTCTGTTATGTAGCACTTATTCACGAATGTAGTCGTTCTTGACTTTCGATTAAACATTAGAATAAGTTGCAACATTTAATTTATAAAAAATTTGGGTGCTCTGCTAATCCTAGTATTGGTCAGAATGTCTTGAATCTGTCTTCATACCAGTTGTCTGAGCTTGAACTATCAATCCTCTCGCACAGATTGGATTTTTGTATTCCCTCCATCACTTATTAAGTGAGGGGAGGTGTATTCAAAGTTTGAGGTTTTGTTTGCGCAGCTAGCTAAACTTCAACCTGAATCTGCTAGCAAAGTCAGCAACCTCAAGGCAAAGTTGAATAATATAGCACATTGTTACTAAAGTACTCCTGTTTCACATAATGAATTGAAGTGGAATTAGGAGCAATTTCGGGTAATTAAAACACTTTGTAATAATAAAGCTTTGGTAATTACGAAACTCGACAAAGGTTCTGGTGTCATCATCCTTGATTATCATGATTATGTTAATAAGATGATGACAATTCTTGGGGATCCCTCTAAATTTGTCCAGTTAGGCCCAATAGATAAATTTGATTCTACATTATCTATTGAGGCCAAGTTCCAAAAATGTCTGGTTAAGTGGGTAAAAAGTGGAAAATTGCCCACTGATATTTCAAATTTGATAAGACACTCAGGCTCCATTCATCCTCGTCTCTGTGGCTTACCCAATACATAGGGAGAACGACGCAAAGGCTAGATGCTAGAATAAAACAACACATTCCAGTGAAAATCCAAAACTGGAAGTACACTCCCTCAGACATTTTGACCAATATGTAGGGTTCTTCCATCGCAGAACACCTTATAAATAGCCATAATTGTGCTGTTAGTTTTAGTGAGGATGCTTCTACCATCCTTAACAAGTCCCATTCAAATTACCCCCTAAAAGTGTTGGAGGCCATCTATATTTTATCTTTAAAGCTTTCTCTCTGAAACAACTAATTATCTTTTAATATTTTTTTCCCCGCCAATAAACTTTGTCCATTGTTCTTATTTTTTATTATATGATTTACTGTATTTACATCGATTTAGCTCTATTGAGCGAGGTACGAAACCAGTTAGCTAGCCCATACATACACTGTGTGCCAAATTATTATCGAGATAACTTTTTTCTAATATTTCAAAAACCATCCAATCAATTTACACAAACTTTTCACACAATGTTTGCAACACTGACCTGCGCAATCATTGAAATTCTTGTACTGATCTGCACAATGTAAACAAACTGGCACCATATTTGTTATCAGCACGGTGATTTGAGCATGCCAAATTATTAAAAAAGTGTAAGAATTTAGTGAAAAGATGGGCCGTAAAAGCAGTTTAAGTGATGCTGAAAAGAAAACTATCACCTCAGAACTCTCAAAAGGTAAATCTACCCTAGAAATTTCTAAATGATAGGAAGATGTCATCAAACAGTGAAAAAGTTCACCGTCGACCCTACACAAGTACGCAAAAGCACAGATAAAGGCAAGCCGAGGGTTATTTCACACTTATATATATATTTATATATACATACTTATATACTTATACACATTTACATATATATATATACATACTTACATATATATATATATATATACACACTTACATAGATATATATATATATATATATATAGATACACACATACATATATACATACATATATAGATATATATAGATACACACATATATATATATACATACATATATAAATATATATATATATATATATATATATATATATATATATATGTGTGTGAAAATATTGTAGAAAATAGGAAAGAAACTGGTTTGGTAAATAATCCAAAGTTCCTTAGTATTTTTGTAATTATTTTTAAAAAATAGTGTAGTTTCTCATGGAGGCACAAAGGGCATGGGTCATCCAACGTTTTGCAAGTTCTAGTCCTCTTGCAAAACTTGGGATGACCCATGCCCTTTGTGCCTCCATGAGAATTGAGAAACTACACATTATTAAGCTTCTAAACAATAAAAACCTATTAAACAACCGGCAAGAATTAACGGTTTTCTGCCGACACAACCGAACTTACGCTCTGAATAACTAGCTAAAAACACGCATACAAAAAAATAAATTTTAAAATCCATAGCCCATATACATAGTTTTAATAACCTACAAAAATTAATAACCCTTTATGAAGTCGTCAAATAACAAACGTTACGGCCTTTTCATACACATGACATTGTGCGTTGAATTTCAGTGTTAACTGGTTTTCTGTTTTGCATGACATTGTGCGTTGAATTTCAGTGTTAACTGGTTTTCTGTTTTGGCCAGTTCGCACTCGCTATTCCATCTTAAGGTGTTAGAGACGCTTTACATCAGGTTCAGGCAACCTACTCTTTGTAAACAAAGAGATTGTTTGCTTGGACTTGCTGTGCTGCATTTCTAGCATCTTGGTTGGTATAACTTTTATAATAATTTATTTCTTTCTGTCCAATCATTCATGTCATGCATAACAGACTTCTTTTTCTTTTCCTCATAATTTCCCCGTTAACAGTTCTGATGAGAGGGGACGAAACCGGTCGACTGGTGTTTGTTTTATTTTAAATCTATCATGGTCCATAATATAAAATTTCTTGTTTTTAATGCCTTAATATATATATATATATATATACACACTTACATATATATATATATACACACACATACATATATATATATATATATATATATATATATATACACACTTACATATATATATATATACACACACATACATATATATATATATATATATATATATATATATATATATACACACACTTACATATATATATATATATATATATACACACTTATATATATATATATATATATATATATATATATATATATATATATACACACACATACATATATATATATATATATATATGTGTGAAAAGTGTGTGTATATAAATATAAATAAATATATACATATGTATAATTATTTATATATTATATGAGTGATACTTATTAGAAAGCGCTCAATATCAGAGATAGAACTAACATATATGGTTGGATAGATGTGAGCTTGTGACCCTGGGTTTCACGCTTTAGCGATCGTCAGACAATTTCGCTCCCCCACGGGTTGAGCACTCGCGCTAATCTTTTAACGAGTATGGATAAATTTGACCTACGATACTCACTGAAAAAAAATTCCCATACCTACCCAAGCTTCATACAAACTCCAACTAACAGAGAAAATCGAAAGTCTAATAAGACGAATGAGATGGAAGGCATATTTCTCCCTCAATGACCCAAAAAAACAAACAACTGAAAAACCCGAGACATTCAAAATGCCCACCAATATGCAAGAAAATGTTAAAATTCGAAGAGGACATGATAAACATAGAACCTTAAAATTCAAAAGAAACTTGGACAATTTCCTGAAAAAACTCATAGATGATAGGAAAAAGTAACCAACTCCAACAAGGTTTTCATTTTGGCTGACAAAACCACAAACATATATACTATAGATCCTACGGCCTACAATCAACTCTTAACCAACAAAATTACACAACTATACAAAAAGACAAACATGAACACAATAAACATTATTAACCAAGAAGCCAAAAATATAGCCACCAAATTGAATATAGATGGAAGAGTAAACAAACTAGCTGAACAACATGCTTTCATCACGGCAAAGGACCGCAAAGCCAGCTTCGTAGAAAAACCCATATTCAGACTAATTAACCCGGCGAAGAGCGAGATAGGAAAAATTAGTAAAAAGATACTAGAAAATATCAACACCAGCCTAAGAGAAAAATTAGGTCTCGACCAGTGGAAGAACACCAAAGCCGTCATAGAGTGGTTTAAAACGATAGATAACAAGAACAAATATTCCTAAACTTAATAGAAAAACACTTCACTGAAGCAAACAAATTATCAAAAATATTTAACAAAAATAACGTAAAGATCAGTTACAGCTGTACAAAAAACATAACAGAAATAATCAAAAGCCAAAAAAAAAAATGACAACCTACAAAAATGAAACCAAGGATCCAATATGCAACTGCAGAAACAGAACAACATGTCTACTCCAGGGAAATTGCAACATAATGCACTACATCGGTGCCACCGAAGGTCCATTCAAGATGAGGAATAACAATCACAAACTTTCATTCACC
>OZ010577.1:136586424-136643924 GCA_963932145.1 Acanthosepion lycidas
ACGTGTGCTGTTATTTTTCTCGGCTATTTATATATATACGGGTTAGTGGTGCATTGTGGGTATTCTATTATGGCGGTTATTTCACCGGAAGTCGTTTGTTTATCTATTTAGGTCAAATTATATTGCTTGTTTTTATTTTTGTTTTGTTTACATTCTTATATATATATATATATATATATATATATATACACACACACATTTATACCTATATATATATATATATATATACATATATATATATATATATATATATACACACATATATATATATATATATATACACACATATATATATATATACACACATATATATATATATATATATATATATATATATATATATATATATACACACATATATATATATATATATATATATATATATATATACATATACACACACTTTTATATATATATATATATATATATATATACACACAGACACTGAAGATTTTAAGTTTTTAATATTTTTATTGTTCAAAACATGACAGTAGATGAGATGCCATACTAGGACCAACCACATTGCATTTCAATCTCTGGATCTTGTCAAGAACCTTGAGACAAACACTGGGGGCTCCAGACCATATATACGAGCAATATTCCATGCAAGGATGATTGGTTGATTTATAGATTTGATGGATGGACTCAGACAAGAAAGACTTTCAGATTTCCTTGTGGTAGATGAAACTATTGATTCAATGTATTTGCTCCATCTTAGGACAGTGGACAGTGTGAGGCCAAGCAGGCACAGAGAGGTGCTCTCATGGAGTTGAGTATGAGACATTCTAATAGGAGGCAGGGAAGGTTCACTGTGGTGGGTAAATGAGAGCAGTTTTGTTTTTGATGTAATAAAGTTTACCAGCCATTTCCTGCCCCAGTCAACCATAGATTTTCAAGACAAACGGCCAGGTTATTTTTGTCAGTGATATCAGATTTGCTATTGAGACAGAAGTAAATAGTAGTGTTGTCTGAATAGAAGCCTACTTAGGAACTGATGACATCAGGAAGATCATTAATGAAGATCATAAACAGTGTAGGACCCAGGATAGAGCCTTGTAAAACACTAGCATTCATGAGAAAAGAACTGGAGGAGATCATGTTTATGACGACCTTCATTTCATGGGTTGAGAGGAATGATTGTATTAAGTCAGACAATCAACCTGAAATTTCGTATCTCTGAAGCTTACGAAGAAATCCAATGTCAAACACCTTAGAAATATCATGAGCCATGGATGGAGCTTCTCCATTATTGTGAAGTGCATGGTAAACAAATACAGTTCTGGCCATGAACACATCAGCAGTAGATGGGGTAAAGCAGAAACCATATTGCTTGTCAGAAAGCAGATCATGGCATGTAAGGTGCTCAATCACTTCAACATTGATTAAAGCCTTGAAGAATTTGCTAAGAGTGGTAGGAGACTGATAGGACAGTACTTAGATGGGTCAGAAGGGTCTCCAGAGTTTGTAAAAGGGACAACAGATAAGGCTTGCAACAAGCTGGAAAGCAAGAGTTGTTGTGATCAATTTCCTGGGCACTACATTTGATCTGTCCAGAGGAGTGTACATGTCTTATAATAAGGAACTTTATAATCGTACATATATTAGTAAAGAATCTAACCACCCTCTGTGTATTCTTTATAATCTTCACAAATCTGTGCAGCATAGGCTCTCAATCGTAAGCAGACCGCTTTGTTGCTCTTGAAAGAGGAAAGAAGTGGATGTGCTCACTGCTGGTGAAAGGACCCTCAAGTGCTCTGGGGTAGGACTTATTCAACTTGACATGAGCAACAAACCTCCTATTGATGTTGAGATTCTGGTTGTGGATGGAAAATTGCTGGGTTTCAACGTGCTGCTCAAATTTTACATCATCAAGAAAGGAAGAGTATCTGTGTCCAGTGATGGGATTGTGACCTTTCCTTTTGACTGACCTTTGTGTGCAGTCATCACCATCAACGAACCTGACTTCCATGTGGTGTACGACCAGAACAAGAAGATCTGGACTTGGAAGTGGTTTGGTTACCAGATACTATCTGCATTGAAGAACCGGACCGCCGAATATCCAGTACCAAAGCTGCTCAGGGAAGAGTATACTCATGATCTACAAATCTGGATGGATAACGGCTGGCTACTTCCATATCCTGAGGAAGAACTTGCCCCCCACCCAGGCTTGATCTCTCTAATATATGTGCTGCAGGATAACAAACAGAAGTGCCACCTGGTCATGGATTACTGGGAGCTCAATCAGTATATGGACATACACACACCACTGATGCTCATGTGAGCCTGCAAAAATTGAGGGAGTGGCGACAAGAAGGATTGGAGGTCACCATGCTGGATTTGCACTGTGCCTATTTGCAAATCCAGCATTGATAAATCTTTGTGGTGCTTTCAAACAGTGCAGATAGGTGGGCAAAGATATTGCTTCACCCATTTGGGTTTTGGGTTCAATGTTGCACCACTGATCATGCGATAATTGTGAATGCCATGGTCACACAGAACAAGACTATCCAGAGGGCCACATCCTTGTACATTGATGACATATTTGTCAATGTGAATATATGCACTGTGGCATGTGTAAGGGTACATCTTCAGCAATTTGGGCTAACCAGTAAGGATCCAGAGCATTTAGAGAATGGCACTAAAATGCTGGGATTACGTGTCTGAGAGGAGCAGAGCAAATTACAATGGACTCATGGGAGTAACCTCTCACTGTTACTTAACATGTCACTTGTCAGACAATCTTAAATTATACTTAGATTTTGATGTATTAATTACAAGTACTGGACCATCTTCATTTTGTTTGTAATATGGCTTTAACATATTCATATGACATGACTGTGTCAACTTTCAGCTGTCAGGCATTTGCATGACATAGTTGACCTACTTTATCCACTATTTTGTAAGGGCCATGGAATTTGGCTATAAGGGGGTTTCTGGGTGTTAGTAAGAACACTAAGACTTGGTCACCACTGTCAAAGCTTCATTTGACTGCATTCTGATCACAACTTTGTTTCATTTTGTACTGGGAGGATCTAAGTTTTTCCGTGCTAATTCACAGGCTTTTGATAATCTTGTCTGGAAATGAGTAACATATTCTGGTAAGTCTTCGATAGTTGAATTTTCTTGCATCCAGTCTTCCTTTAATACTTTCAATGGGCCATGGACCAATGTCCAAACAGACTCCTGCATGGCCTCTCTAGCAGCGAATATTAAAAACAGTACTCCCTCATCCCAGTCCTGATTTTCTAAACAAAATGTTTGAATAATATTTTTGAGCATGGAGTGAAATTGCTCCAACACCACATGGGAGTGTGAATGGTACACGCTCAAGTGAACACTCTGAGGGCTTCCAATAATTGTTGAAATAACTTGGATGTAAAATTGGTTACCTGGTCAGTTTATATTATTTGGGGTAACCCAACCATGGTGAAAAACTAAATTAAAGATTTAGCCATTTTCTTGGGAGAAATGGTTCTGATGGGTATAGCTTCTGAGGATCTTGTGGAAGCACATATCATGGTTACTAAGTATTGATTCCCTTTTGTTGTTTTAGGCATTGGTCCTACACAATCTACTAGGACTCAATAGAATACTTCCTCAAATGCAAGGATGGAGTATAATGAGGCTAAAGGAATTTTTCATCTTTGCTTGCCTACTACTGGGCAAGGGTTACATGTTTTGCAATATTTGGCTACACCACGTTTGATTCCTAGCCAATAAAAGTATCTGCAAAATTTTGTTATAGATTTTGGCAATACCTAGGTGGCTGCCTAAAGGGATCTCATGGACTGTCTTGAGCACTTCAGCCCTGTATGGTCTTGGTAAGACTAGTTGCTGAATCATGAACCACTCCTCAGATGCAGGAATCTGAGGAGGTCACTATTTCCATATTAGGATGTTGTCTTGGAGGAAATATCATGTGGGGATTTTATCTTAGTTCCTCCTTGGGTAATGCATAATTGATTAAAGTATTTATTTCAGGATTTAATCTCTGCTCTGTGACAAGAGACTTCCTACTCAAAGGGATATTTTTTTGTAAAATTTATATTTCTATGTTCAACTCTATTCATAAGTCCTGGTGTATCCCTCACAGAGATTAAAAATATCTGGGACAAATTGAGGGTATCATCTTCCACTTTGTCCTTATCTTCAAGACTATGATCTTGCCTCATAAATGTCTAGGACTATGATTTCGTTAATTGGTTCACTAGTATCTTTTTCCTTATTTCCCTGATCTTTTTGTTTTCTAGCTTGTGCATGGAGGACTACACATGAAGAAAATATCTCTAGACTTTCCTGCTCAGCATTTTCTATGGCTTCCGTGATGACTTGCGTTGGGTTCACTTTAGGGTTTGGGATCACTCTCCCACCTGCTAGATTGTTCCATAATATCATTCCTATCCCTCACATGGGTAAGTGCTGCACTATCCTGATTTCCACAGGTCCACTGACTAACTCCGTGGAAAGGTTGACCCAGTGCAGGGGAACACTGTCATAACTTCCACTCACACTGTGGATCATCATATACTCACTTGTAGCAGAGTTAATCCCTTGTGGGATATAATCTCCTAAGATTAAGGATTGAGTGGCTTCAGTGTCCATGAAAACTTTCACGATTTCCCACTGGAGATATGCACCCATTTGACACAAACAGTCTGTATTCTTCTCTCATAATTTCTGTACGGGGTCTCAGATTATCCTTTGGGAAACATTTATTTGCTGCTACTAACCCTTCAGGTTTTCTGTCATTTGCACCCTTAATTTCCCGATTCTTTCAGGTCCAACAGTCTGCCATTAGGTGTCCTGTTTTATGGCAGTAATAACAAGTGGGCAAATTCTTTCTTTCCCTGTCAAATGACCAATGTCCAGATGGTGAACTACAGATCTTATGCAGATACTTTTGAAACGTATTTAATTGTCTAAATCGATCTTGCTTCGAGCTGCCTCCGAAACTGAAATTATTTCATAGTGGAGAACTATGTGCTGTCTGGCTTGCATGCCTGACATCTGGCTTGCCTCTCTTATGTGTTAGCACCTATTCATCCGCTAACATGGCCAATTTGTGCCCATTATCGGTAGATCTTTCGTCCAGGTATATTTTAATGTCATCTGAAATGCAGCACTTAAATTCTTCCGCTAGTAATAATTTCTTTAATTTCTCATGACTGGATTCTACATTTTTAGAACTCCTCCATCTGTTGCAAAAATAGTTCTTTCTGTCAAAAGAATTCGACATAAGTCTCTCTATCATTTTTCCTATAGTTTTGAAATTTATATTGGTATGCCTCGGGTACTAGTTTGTACACCTTTAAAACAGCTGCCTTTACTACTTTGTAGTCTGCACTATCTTTGATAGACAAAGTGGAATAAGCTACTTGGGCTGTACTTTTTAATGCTGTCTGGAGTAGTGTGGACCATGCATATAATGGCCAACCTAAAATGGATGCTACTTTCTCGAATTGGATGAGGTATTTATCAATATCTTCCTCATTAAATAAGTGCATTTACTAGTTAAATCAAACCCATTTTGTCTATTCTCTCTTCTGTTACCTATTTCTCTGATTTGAGTTTCTTGTGTTATTCTAGCTGTTTCAACTTCCTTGTTGATTTTAGCCTTTTTTATTTCTATCTTTTCCCTAGCTTCAATCCTGGCCTTCTCAATTTCCACCTGGCCTAGTGAAAGCTTGGGTATTTCTGTTGAGAACTGCGATAATACATCGTCATCAAACACATCATTTCTCGACCATGTGTTCTGCTATAATTTTACTGTGTTTTTCTGTATGATCTTCTTACTTCTAAGCCTAGTGTGTTTCCAACTACTATCAAATCATCTTTTTTTAATCTCAGCAATCCTTCTACAAAGGGAGATGCTATAAAATCCTCTATATCTGCCATTTCTGCCTGTCAACCACAATTGTTCAGGTAGGTGAATGATTAAATTTATATAAAGGAAAGAAATCCTGGACGAGTGCACCAACTATTATGTACCACCCTCTATTTCTGTTATGGTAGTAGTGGGAGGCACAGTAACATACAATATAGAATCACAAATTCTTTTACCAATGGTCCTTTCCTGATTGATCAAACATGGCCAAGCTAAATGGAATCAATTAACAAACAAATATGGTAGATGACAAATAACAGAAGGCAAACATATAGTGATAAGAAATAACCATTTGATTACTAAAATATACAAATGGGGATAAATATGTTGGAGTATATTAAAAGATGAAAGACAGGGCAAAACAAAATGAGACAAAAAGAAATATTACGGAACAAGACAATGGTGGGGGGAAAATTATCTTTTCAGAAAGGTAAATATTATATTTGTAAACGACCTTGTGCCAAATCTGCATGTAATTACAAATGACAAAAAGTCAAAATGAGCAAAGATAAAACAGGCATTAGAAACAAAGGACTTGTCTGTTATTTGAAAAAGTCTTTCTTTTTCTTTTTCACTTCCTTTTCTTTTAATGTCTCTTGTATGTTTCTCTTTTCTTTTATATTTCTTTTTATCTTTTCTCTTCTCCTTGCTGGGTAGAAAGTTTATCTGTGAAATGGATTTCTTTTTGGTTTCTTTCCTTTTTTTGTCTTGCTCAGGGGTTGAGTGAAGAATAAGTTGAATCTTTCTTTTCCTTGGCTCTCAGGATAATGTATCTTTTTTGTTTCATGGTATCTGCTTCTTTTAGCATGCCAGAGTTTATTTTCTTTGTATCAACACTTTACTGAATCTTTTCAGCTCAGAAACCTTAATAGATTTCTATCAATTCTGCACATCCAAATTTATAGCAGATCATAGCAAGTTTAGCTGGATGTCCATTCAGTTTGAATTCTGAAGAGGAACTGACTTGATGGCAGTCTTTATTTTCACGCCTTGATTTTGGTATGTGACCCATGACTTCCAAATATGGATTTTTACATGAGTGGGCAAAAAGAGGTTACTGACCCTTTTTCTTTTTCTGCTGAATCTCAGAGAGTTCAAGGTTTCTTTAATGTCTGGATAGTATCCAGTCAAATCATCATGCTATCACATGACCAAGAAGGAGAAAGTCTACTTTTCATAGGATGCATAATCTTTGCTCAGATGCATGTAAGTTTGATCAAGAACTGTTAATTGTCAATTTCACTTTATTTCTTTTTCATTTTCACACTTTCTGAAAGTACTGACTCCTCATTCAGAGTACTTCTAAAATTTAAACTTTAGTGTTGATTTTAGAATAAGATTAGATGAGGATTCATAACAATATATATATATGAAAAGAGAAAGATAGAGAGAGAAACACACACACACACACACATATATATATATATATAGACACACACACACCTGTATGTATATATATATATATATATATATATATGTATATATATATATATATACTAGGTTACATTTGTCATTCTTGTACATTTGTAGCTAGTCTGCCATCAACATTTAATGTGTGTAGTAGTTAATTGAGAAGTGTTCCTTTTAACAATGGCAGGATATTCATATCCTGAGCAGGCAGATATCATTTTTACATACGGTCATGCGAGTGGTAATGGATGCAAGGCTGCATCAGATTGCATTTCTTGTCCAAAGGCAGCTGAGTCATCCAACCTTTGCTACTGTTTATCGGTATGTATAGGTAGGGGAGGCCTGGTTCCATGGCTTGCACATTCTCCTGACTTCAATCCTTTGTATTTTTATCCATAGTGCCACCTAAAACAATTAGACAACTGCAGACATTTTTAACGTTTGCTATAAGTTGCTGTGTCAAGATACAATATTGGCCTTTTCAACATATGTTTATATGAACTTTTGTCCTTGTGTTTTTGATACATCCTGTATATACACACACATATATATA
Source organism: Acanthosepion lycidas (assembly GCA_963932145.1). Classification (NCBI taxonomy): domain Eukaryota; kingdom Metazoa; phylum Mollusca; class Cephalopoda; order Sepiida; family Sepiidae; genus Acanthosepion; species Acanthosepion lycidas. Next base: position 136,594,272 of record OZ010577.1, read on the forward strand.
CATATATATATATATATATATATATATATAAGGTTGTTGCAAAAATAATGACGTAATAATGTCATTTTTTGACGTTAAAAAATACGTCAAAAAACGACATTATTACGTCATTATTTTTGCACCAACCTAATACATACACATATATACATATATATCAGATAATGATATAGTTTTTATACATCAAGAACAATATTGTAGAAAATGTATGACAAAGTGGAAAAAGTTTTCTTGTGACACATTTCATCCTTTAGGACTTCAAACAAAATTTGTTATGTTTGTTTAATTACATATGCAGACAAAGGAGGGATGCTGAGAATTTTACATTTTTTTTATCTAATTTTTTTTTTTTAAATGTAGCTGATTTCCACTAGATTGTTTTTCTTTTCATTTTTTTGTTAGTAGATATCCCACACTGTGATAATAAAAGCTCTGCCAGGAATGGTGCAGATTTACTGTGGACAACTTGTGATCAAGGCACTCTCTAGACATTTTCATCGTAGTGAATTCTTTCTCTTTTGATTAGGGTAGCATTTTTTTATGTTAAAGTCATGGTCAGTCTCATTATGGTAGGCAACAAGCGCATTTGATGTATGATGCTGATGACCATACATTCTATATTCTTTCTATTGATAGTCCTTTTTTCTTTCTTCAACTACTCTGTCTAGGAGGTTCAGTAGTTTCTCCTCGAAATCAACCATCAACACAATGTTATCTGTGTATCTTATATTGTTAAGATTATGCCCACTGATAATAAATCTTTGTAGGATTTCCAGTTCCCTTTTGAATAAATCTGGGGACAAGATGCATCCATGCCTTATATCTTTTTCTAGTTTTGTATACCTACTCAAATTAAATAATCATTGTATGAAAATTTTAAAAAATATTACTATTAATACAATGTGTCTATAAAGTCTTCCTGCAGTTCAGATTTATTATTAACTAGCTTAAAAAGTGCCCTATTGCATGGCATTTAAGCTTGATCCTGTGGAAGGTTCTTCATTGAGTCTTCATCACAATAAGTAATAGGCAACAATAAACTACAGAACTCAAAACTGATCACTACATGTAAGTATTGCATTGATATTTAAGTTTACTTTTTAAAAGGTCAATGATAATTCTTCTGCCACCACTTAATTTAAAGACAATTTGATGTATGCAGGTGTTTACTTTCTGTACAAACAATTATTTTTATTTCAATTGCAATTAATTTTGATTATTCCCAAATTTATTTCCAAGTCATAAAAATTGTTATTGTACAAAAAAATTTGTCACAAAAATCACATAAAAGAATCACTGAAAACAATCACAGTAAAGAAAACTTGGGAATCCAAAATTTCAGGATTACAGGTTCAGATCTGGCCCAGAATGTATTTAACTTGCTCATGGAGTTGACCTGATTCCAAAATGGTACATTGGGCTACGGCCTCTAGTAATAAAGTTGAAAACACATACAATTTTATTTCTGTAGCTTGAGAACAGTAATTTTTTTCATTTGAAATGAGCTGTTGAAAGGCTTTTTTGAAAAAGTGTGACACAGTGATACACTGACATTTGAAATATAAATATTGGACAAAATATAAACAAAAAAGCACTTATTGAAAATACAGCAAATTGAGTTATAAAAATCTTAACTTTCCACATATTTGCCATATTGAATGGAAAAGCTAAGAAGTTATTGAAGTTCTTCAAATATATTTTATAAGTTTTATAAGTGAGTTTTAAGAGTTCTTATTGCTTCATAAAAGGCTTTCAGAGAATGAAGATTTGTTGAGTACATTATTATAACACATCATTTGATGATGTTTACATGTATATTTAAATTGAGGGTCTCCATCTTTACATTTATTTAAGAGACATTGTAACTTTTTTTACCATTTTGTTCAGAAAAGGAGCACATCCTATATCTTGTTGAATACATTTAATGAATTACTGGCTCAATTTTAATTAGGATCACAAAAAGGATTCAAATTTCTTATGAATATTTTAATTTTATTCTATAACAATCATGCTAATACAATTATCTTTCTTATTTTCAATCTTGGAGTGTTCAATATCACTTGAGATTCTAATTTCTCATGAGCAAAGAAACATAGAGCTCAAAACAACAAGGATGACAATATTCAGATAAACAGGTGTTAATAATAAATAAATGATAATAAAAGGATTTTGAACTGATGGAAACAGGTAAAGACAGTAGCTGAAATAAAATGTTGGTGAGGTTACTATTTCAAAAAGAGTTATTCAAATAAGGTTCCATTTTTATAAGAAACACCCTTTCTACTCTTCCCTACTACTGTGACCATGGACTTCTCCTACTTCTAAATATGACAAGTAGCCACATTCAAGGAGCAGTTGATTTACACAAGTCTTTCTGTTCTATGTATGAGTATTTAATAAACTTCTTTTTCTTTGTTTTCCTTAACTAGTTTTCTATTCCTTTGGTACTCTCTCTGACTACAAATTTTTGGCTATTTTGAACAAAGACATTACAATATAATTTGAGAAAATTAATAAGTACAAAAAGTATGCACGCAAACAGGTAAGTAGATATTATAAACATTGTATTATAATAAATTATCATTAATAAAATAAATATAAAATGGAAATAAGAAATAAAGCAATCTGAAAGCAAAATTACAGAGATGTATTCCTGCATGCAAGAAAAAAGACAATTTAAGAGAGAGAGAGAGAGAGAGAAAGTGAAGAGGAAACTGTGCACATTGTACATTCTTATATCTTTTTATCTAATATATTCTTGCATATATAAAGTCATGCAAAACCAACTTTGGCACAAGACGATAGTTATGAAATTTGCTAACCATCTTTCTATGAAATTGTAAGCGTTCTGAAAGCAAAGGAAGTATTTGTCGCAGATTACTTCCACAAGACAAAGAAGAATCACTGTAAGTCCAGACTCGAATATCGTGGGCAGAAAGAAATGCTGAAAACTCGATTCGCCGGTACTATTTCAAATCACAATGCGTGTAACCAGTCAGAAAAATAACTCGCTCACTAACAAACGCCGAAACCAAAAATCCCCGAATTTTTTTTTTCTCCTGAATTGAGAACACCAACTGCTTTTATCGGCAGAACCTATTTCTTCCATTCGTCGACAGCTGGGATAGGATTTTCCGTAATTTGCATATCAAAATACTTTTATAGCGACTCCTGCGACTGACTTGTTTTTTCTTTAATTCAATTATTCCATTTTCAGCATGTTATGCGGAATACGTTCCCTTCTATTTGGTAAGTAGTTTTCTTTTTCGCCACTTTTTCCATCGTAGAATACACGCGACACGCTGTCGCTTGGTTTGACGAGGTAAGTCGCCGTTTTCTTCGCTATAGAAATGTAACAAATTATGTTCAATTATTTTAGTGATTTACCCAACTTATTTTTGATAGAAATCAATACTAATGTATGTATATTTCTACATAGAAATATTGAGAAAGAAATTAATTTCATGGTAGAATTACATTCAGTAGAATTACATTCAGTCCAGTTGTTAAATAACATGCACACATTTGAAAAAATGGCAATATACAAAAGAAAAACAATGAGAGTGTAAAGTAAATGTGAAAAAAATGAGGAGGACAAAGAAAATAACAGAAGGAAAAGAAGTGGGGAAAAAAAGTAGGAAGGGTAATAGGAAAAGGAAGAAGGAAAGGAGCAAGACAAAAAACAAAAATAGAAGAAATAAAAGAGGGACAATGGAAAAAGGAAAGATGGAAAAAAACAAAGATGGAGGCAGGCTGACTAATTGATTTGGATTTTACATCTTATCAGCCCAAAAATATCTTTTAGATTGCAAGAATAATTATTTTTTTTTTTACGAGTGATTATTACATTAACAATTTTTGGATATAACAATGATTTTTCCAGATAAAAACTTTACTATTTAATCCATATCTTGGAAAGAGGAAACAGATTCAGACTTTTCCCAAGAGTATTTGTAGGTAAGTGGATGTAAGAAACTCAACTGAAATTCGAACTTGAAGTCACTATCCATTATACCATCCAATGGAAGTAAAAAAACATGGACAAGGGACAAAGGAAAAAAAAATGGGAGAAAGGAAGAAGGATGGAGACAAAAAGAATTGGTCACATAAAAGACAAGCAGAAATAGAAGAAGATAAAAAGTATTAGTAGTTATAGAAAAGATAAATGAAAGAGAAACGGAAAAGAACTTCTGACAAATAGGGAGTCGGTTAAAAGAATAATTGCACGTAAAATTTGTAATTTCTTTTGCCTTACTTATCAACCTTGAAGACCATTGAAAAACCATAATCCAATACAAAATTGCAAAGATTGTTTGATTTTGTTTAGCGGCATATCAACCACTATGGGTTATTCAATGCTAAAATCTAAATAATTTGAATAATTTTATGGTTTCAACTAAATATATTTTGAATATGATTGTATGCTTTCAACCACAGATAAAATGTATTGTTGGTCATTTTACTAAATGTATTGTTTGTGACACTATTTAGCTATGGTAATTGGCTAACTAATTAACCATAGAAATTAAAACAAGAAAATACTGAGAATGGAAAAGAAGATGCACAAAAATTTTAATTTTTTTTTTTACTTAAGAATAAAATCAAGTTACTTTCTCAAAGACCTGTAAATTGGCATAGACAGTAGACTCGCAGAAAAGCCATATGCGAGCTTTTTGACAGTTGATTAATGTTGTTTGTAAAAAATGCTTTCTGAGAGAACACAAAATTCAAAAAAGCAAAGTGTTGAGATATCAGGCAGGCCATATGGTGATTATAAAAATTTCGGCATGTAATGATTTGCCGATATGGGGTAAAGAGAATCAATATTAATTATCTTCCCAAGATATCATTTTTCTTGAGTGCCGGCAAGGCAGAGCCATATGGTAATTGTGGAGATTTTAGCATGAGAAAATATTTATTCCGATACGGGGTGGAGAGAATTGTTATTATTTACTTTTCAAAAGTGTCGTCTTCAGGTACCGACACGTTGAGTAGCCATAGGATGATTATAAAATTTTGGCATGAGAAAAAATATTGTGGAAGAATCGTGATTTGGGAGATAAGGAACTTATTATCTCAAGAAGCCAATGGTTCCAGTAAAAGCTAACTTCATGAAGGGACCAGATTGATTGGAGTTTGTAAAAAGTGCCAGTTAAGAAGACGCAGAGTGACCAAAAGATCTGAGAGATTTTAAGTGGCAATGTGAGATTTGTAAAAGTTTTGGCCAATGGGAAAAAAAAGAATTTTGTAGACAAAAATTCTGGGTTATAATTTTAAGGAGGCCAGCTTAGCCACACCCACACGGCTGGGATGCCATTGGTCAAGTGGTAGCAATAGAGATAGGTGGAGGTAATTTGATGAGAAGAACGGGGAAGTTATTAACTTCCCACTGAAAGGATTGGTATGAGGTATCAATGTGAAAGAGGGGGAGTTTAGGAGGATAGCTCTCTTCTGACCTCTCCTCACGGACGAAGAGATCCCCCCAAAATAGAAAGTGACTAATTTTCCAAAAATGGGAAGTAATCAATTTTCCTGGCCTGACAACAAAGAGATTTCTTGTTAGAAATTGAGAATTACCAAAACCCCACACTGCGTCTAACCCCACACCATCAAGAATTTTATCTGTCATTTTCCATTTTCTATTTTCATTTTGAACTTTATGTCTACATTTCACACTGTCCATATATTTCTTATTCGAGTCATTCAAGAGTTTGTTGTATTGAATTTGGGTGCTGCCTTAGGACTCATCAATTTCCATAATTTCACTCTAACTTTACATATCACTGGAAGGTGATCACTTCCACAGTCAGCACTTGGACATGTTTTGCAGCATAAAACTGCATTTCTTGATCTGTTGTTGATATTTATAAAGTCGATTTTCATTTCTCCTCCTGGGTTTCTCCATGTACATACACATCTTGGGTGTTCTTGAAACCAGGTGTTGGTTACTACCTGTTCATTCACTGTACACCATTGGACCCATTTTTCTCTACGTTTATTTCAGTTTCCTAGTCTGAATTTGCCAACTATTTCACCATCCCTCTTGTTGCCTACTTTGGCATTCAGATCTCTTATGACAATTATAATTTCTTGTGATTTGCATTGAGACTTGGTGCTGTCTAGTGTACAGTAAAATTTTTCAATTTCTTCTGTACCTTGTGTTGTTAGTGCATACACAACTATGATAGATATATTGAAAGGCTTCCCCTTCAGTTTAACAAGAATTCTTTCAGATATTTGACAGTATCCCAGAATGCATTTCCTCATGTCTTGCTTTAATATCAATCCTATTTCTCTCTTTTTCATTTTTCACTGTACCTGTATATATGATCTTGTGTTTGTTCCTCACAAAATTTCCATTGTTTGCCAACCTCGTTTTACATACTTCTAAAATATTGACATTTAACCTGCTCATTTTGTGTTTTATATTTTCTAACTGGTCATAGTGGTTTAATATTCCATCTCCCAAGAATTACATTTTTGATGCAAACAATCACTTGATGACAGTCTTTTCTTACTTGCATTTTTCTCTTTTTTTCTTTCTTCTAGTCCCTTGTTTCTATGGGAGGGGCGAAGAGGAGAGGCATATCTATGAATGTAAATTATTAAATTTATTTGTGCTTATTCTAACTTAAGTCATGATACCTCTTATCATCTTAAAAACAAGTGGAAAATTGATTTAATCTTGTTACAGCAGTTCTTTTTTTTTTGGGGAGCAAATGAGATTCTTTAACAGGATTCATCATTGTCACCAAAATCAATAGTCAGATTGCAAATACAATATATGAATGTAGCTAGCTAAGGACAAATACTTCTGAAATTAATAAAAAATTTAATAGTACTACTTTGTTACTTTCTTTACTATTCCTATTTTTGTCTCTCAGGACAGGTGGGGCATGAATAGACTGCCTTTTTTCTATTACTACTAATTCATCAGTCACTAAAAATAAAAATAAAACCAGCTCCATGCCAGATTTGTTAAATGAACATATCGGACAGGGAAGGAATAATATTATGATTACTAATTTTAATAATAATAAAATATTACAATTATATATATATGTTAAACACTTTATATGACAGTAAGTGAAAAAGTTCAGAATTATTTGGTAAACTCTGCTTTGGTCACAGATCTACTGGCTTTATAATAATGTGGAACTGTTTGATGGTTATCGGAGAAAGTAGAGGATTGACTATACTTTATGTCCTAACACTAACACCATACCTACTGGGGCATGAGGAGGTCAAGGAGGACTAGTAGTAGTAGTAGTAGTAGTAGTAGTAATAGTTGAGGAATGAAGGTGAGATTTCAAGTCAAAGAGCAATGTTGCTCCAGAAAACTTATTTGACATGGTGTAATGGTTAGCAAGCTTATCTCACTTGAACAATTACAACTGAGTCGTGAGTTCAATCCTCACAGGGTACCCCATACTTTCAGACTTGTATCACATCAAAGCTTTCATTGGGTAATTTTTGCATGATAATGCCATTAAACCTACTTTAAACCTTGGCAGTGTGTCACATAAGGTAGTGATGTGGGCAAGCTGAAAAATACCTTTATTTTCAAAATGTCTGATATATGGCATGCCAAGATTTACTTTAATCTATTTCTAATATTCTTCTATTCTTCCACTCTTTATTATGTACACATTGATGACTATAAAATAGCTTTCATACAAAACTAAAAGTATCTTTATTATGTTTAATTTATTTAAATTATGCCCTACAGCAATTCTGGGAGGCACAGATCATTAAAATCAGGAATTACGCAATAGCATCCAGCAGTCATCAAAAGCTGATGATTCAGTGAAATTCTTATAAAGATTCTTATAGCAACATTAGTGACCCTTTTGCTCATAAGCCAAGAAATATTCAATTGATCTTTTGTTTAAAAATTATTGTAATATAATAATATTTTCTGATATTACTTATTTGTTAAATTACTGAAATTATTCATAACAGTATTTGCTTAACCCAGCATATTTTTCAGGACACATGACTAGAACCTACCTATTTTTATATCTATCTACCTATCATTTCTTGAATATGTATTTTGCCTCTTGTTTATCTGGGTGTATGTGTCAGTATTAAATCTTGTAAACTGCTAGCCCTAAGCTAAAGCTAATAATTGCTTTCTATAAATGCTTCATTATCAAGGCATAGGGTGCAAGGGTGTTTCTTTTTTAAGTTTCAAGCTTATTTTTCCACTTATATTGATCCAGCCCATTTACTTCATTTTTAAGTTATTTGGTTTGGTTAAAGATTTCCGATTACTTCATTGGACTGTGTTAATTTATGAAAATGAGGAAAGTTTGGTGTGCTAGGATATGAACAGTTGGCTTCAAGGGGTTATAAATTGTAAATTATACAAACTAAATTTCAAGCTAAAATTCAAAGTGTCAGATACCTCTGAGAACCTTTGAACAAATCCTGGTTCAGCATTTCATATTAGGCTTTTTCCCGAAACCTTCAACAAGGATAGGAAATAGGATAGGTGTAAGAGTGGTGGAGTTGGGGTTAAGTATATGATTAACTCTGAGTATATATGCTAAAGCAGGAAGTGTTATTTAATATTAAGTTTCAACTCAGTTCAAATATCTCCTAATAAAAGAAATTCAAGCATAGAATTACAATTATGCTTATCACATGAGTCACCAGGAAGGAGCTAAAAGTTACTAAGTAAATTTATTACAACCAGTTAATCAAGAAGCAGAGTGATACTACACAAAAAGATAATGTTAATCCAATAATTAAATGCATCAACTAAAAGAGAAATAGATCAAACAATTATGGTTTGGGAGCTGAACAATAAATTCAGAATTTAAAAAAAGACAATAAATAAATAAAGGACCAATGTTTTTAAATTATTTACCTGTAAATATATATAGGCATATATATATATATGTGTGTGTGTGTGTGTTGCATTAAAAATGACAAACAGGGTACTACGATTAAGCTTTTTATTTAATTTTTCTTGTGTTCAAACAAATGTTTTCTTTTCTAGACACAGAGTGTGTAGAAACTGTCCAAATGTTCTGTAATTCCGAGTGCTTTCAGCTACACATTTAACCATTATCAATGATGATTTTATTTTTGCTATTTAACTGGATGTATGGGTATTTTATTATTAAGGCTGCTATTATTTTTAATTAGTTTTTATATGAGTTTATCATGTTTGTACTTTTCTACTAGTAAATAAATAATTACATCGATCATGCCTATCCAGATGCCTTACATTACACCTATCCGACCACAGTTCCATTCAAACACACACACAAACTTACCAAACTCCATTCAAAACATACTAGTAGAAAATACAAACATAATAACCTCAGCCAAATTTTTTTTTAAATTACAAATAATGGAAGCCTTAATAATAAAAAAGAAAAAGCCAATACTCAATAATATTAACTACGGACATGGCCACAATATGGTGTGTTTTGAAAATAAAACCTCCCTATAACTCTAGAAACATATACACAACCCCTACACCTAGTTAAAAAGCAAAAATAAAATCATCCTTGATAATGGTTAAATATGTAGCTGAAAACACTTGGAATTACAGAATATTTGGACAGTTTCTACATACTCTGTGTCCAGAAAAGAAAACACTTCTTCTGACACAAGAAAAATTAAATAAAAAGCTTAATCACAGTACCTTGTCTGTTATCTTTAATGAAACATGTATAAATGAAGGATTGCAGTCTAAATACACAATTATATATACATCTATATATATATATATATATATATATATATATATATATATATATATATATATATATATATATATATATATATATATTAACTCAATTGACTCTTCTCAAAATTTAAACTTGCGATTTTCAGTCAGAGTTATACAAGTTTTGGATTGATGTCTATTTGAAATTAATTTTTTTACTTTTATGACTAGATGATGCGTCAAACCAAATAGCTGGGATGGGTTAGATGTATGGATTGGTGGGTAAGCTTTCATATTTAACCCATTTCCTCTCTTGCTTTTTTTTTCTTTGTTCTCTCTCAAGAATATGGTTCATTCATTTATTTTGTTTGTATATATAAAAAAGAAAAAATAGATTTGATTTTTAAGCAAAAACATAAATGAGAAATATTCAGTTAGAAAATAGCTAAGTACAAAAATGCATAAAACAACAAAAAAATAAGTCTTTATGCAAAATCTAAAGATTAATAAATAAAAATAAACTGAATTACTTAACTTTTTCCTGGAGAGCGTAATTTAGTCATGAGACTGTGTTTGCTTTTAAGCATCTCCTTTTTATAAGAATGACCATAGACTGGTATATTACGTACAGACGGGGCAGTAATATTCAGCTCCTCTCTGAGATACGTGTTTATAACACGAAGATTTCGTCTTCCAAGATCTTTAAAAGGGATATAGATTGGAGCTTCAGTTGGTGGTGGTGCTGGTAATGGTCTCTTGCAAACAGTATAGCCTTCTCTTACAGGCAAATGGTCTTTAAACTGCAGTATAACCTGTTGGGCTTCTACTTCGCCCTGATTGCGAGCTTTCAAGCCAGAGATGACCAGTGCCCATTTCCGTCGGTGAAGATTGTTCTCAAGCTGTTGAAGAAGTAAGTTCTCAACTCTAGATGTCAAAGATTTCTTGATGTCTGGTGCTGCTGCAGCAGTACAGTTAGCAGTTTTTAAACTGGAATCAAGTGTGTCAACACATTTTTCAAGATCAGTCAGTTGGGAATTTATCTGTGTGAAATCTGACACAACATCCCGGACACCTTCAATCTCTGTCCGGAGACGAGTCATTTCTGCACGAAGAGGAGTCATCTTACTTTCTATCAGCATGGCAAACGTACTGGAAACAGCCTCTTCTACAGAGAGATTGATGATCTGCTTCAACTCTGAGAGGCACAGATGTGTGCAAACTTCCAATCTAGGGGATTCAGTAGCTGTTAAATCCATGCATATTTCCTTTGAGAGTGTCTTCATTTCCGATGACATTGAACTGAATTTGTTAGATCCCACCAAATATATTCTAGTAGAGATAAAATGGTTGTGAGCCAGGAACTAAGTTATGCTATCATCTGTGCAGAAATGAAATCTTGTGTTATATATATTTTTTTTCTTGTTGCACAATAAGAATGAAATTCAGTCAGATACAAAATTGCAGCAGCAACAATAAACAGCAAAGACAAGCAAGGATGACAATCAGCCTAAAATACCTCTTGACATCTAACAATCACAATGGTTTCTCACTAGACTAGCAAGAGACAATATGAAAAAAGTAGTTATTCTGTATAATGTTTGCAAAAGACATCATCATTCCAGACAAAGAGAATGTTAATTAAATTGTAATAATTAAATATAAACATTTTTTTTCATCAGCAGGCATGTTTCTTTGTGACTGAGAGGCTAGACTGTTCTGCAGTTAATGATTCAGCAGGAACAGGTTGACTAAACTGTGCATATTTTGAGATTTGATTATGCTCACTGTAGGTAGGTAGGTAGAGAGAAGGGGAGGGAAAGAGACCTGTTAGTAAATAAACATTATATAAACAAATTCAAAGTTTGTCTCCACAGTGAAACAGATCAGACACATGTCAAATGGACGCTTATCCTCAATTGAACATAAAAAAGAATGTTAAGCCTGTACCACTGATATGTGCTGCTTCTATGGAGAAGCCGAATGAGATAATGAAAATACACCATCGAAGCGGGCATCCTGGTGTAAGAAGAATGTGCTGTTTCATTCAGTCGATCACTCCATTAGTGTCCACAAGTGATGTAAGGGCCATAGTCAAGGGATACCAAATGTGCCAGTCAAATGGAAAAAAGGGAAACTGGAGGTAAGCAGCACTTGAAGCAGGCTGGGTATGGATATAGCCCATTATGGTGGCCAGCATTTCCTGATTGAGCCCATATCACGTGAGATTGCCAATTCACCTGAGAATCCAACTACCAACTTGACAACTCTTCTGAGAGCTACTCTGAAGAAGAAATTCAGATAATCCCCTTTTGGAGGAGGACCTGAAACAAAAGACTGCATCCACACTGTTATCTTTGTGGTCATGAGATCAGTAGGGAATGTGGCAGATATAGTGAACCAGAACTGGAGTTGAATAACAGTAATGGTAAATAGGGCTTACCTTATTCTCAATGAAAGAGTATTCATCTTTGTCTGGCATGCAGTACTTTGATTTGAGAGAAAATGAGTACATGCTGGAACTAAGGTATTTAGGCATATAGATCACGTGCATTGCTTTGTGATCTATAAAAGACAAGTTCAGTAGAAGTCAGGGAGTGATCACTTGGCAGTCAAACTGCCACTAGTGTTACAGTGTTGGCCAAGAGAATACACCATAGGAGAAAGTTTCAGTGGCAAGTATGTCATCCCATCAAAAGAGACATTTCTTCTTTGTTGTATCACAAGATATATATATATATGTATTTTTCCATTTAAAAAAAAAAAAAAAGAAAGTGTTCTAATTACAAACTAATACTTCTTTAGTTTTGTGGCACTTCATCCTCTGCATGAAAAAGGATAACTTAATATGCACCTAATCTAATTGAAAACATGAATTAGAAGCCATTGTCTAAATGCAAAATAAATAACACAACTGTCCAATGAACAAAATTAATAAGGTTTTCAATGAAAGGAAAAAGGGCAAAAAAATGAAATATCAACAAACATGCAAGCAATATATTCAATCAAATCAAAAGATAAGAAGGCAAAAGAATTTACAAACTATGAGTTGGTGTTTGCACACAAAAGCAAGGTTGGACAAGCAAATGCAGTACGTATGTGTAGTAGATAAAGCAGATCTGGACTGAGTCGTGTCAAAACAAGCCATCCCATTTTATTGGCTAAGAAAAATATCCCAGCATACATTTTGTGTACTTCTGACCATAAATATGGAGAGGGGGAAAAGTTTTGCAATCACTTCCCCTTTTTGTGAAATCAACATAAATACCCACACATATGAATACCTACAGATTTGGAGAGATATATGTATTTTTCCATTTTAAAAAAAAAGAACGTATTCTAATTACAAACTGACACTAAGATTTTTTAGTTTTGTGGTACTTGATCCTCTGCATGAAAAACTTAAATATGCACCTAACCTAATTGAGATGAAAACATTTCAAGGCCTAAATAGTATAAATATTTTATTATAAATGACAATTCATGTCTCTCACAAAATAGTCAAGAAGTCAGATTGATTAAAGCAAATCAAAACTTCAGCTTAATCTTCATCAAAAGCATTTTATTATTTCCCTCTTCTCATTGTCATTATTTCAATGAATTAAAAATCATCACATCCAATGTGAATATAATTAGTTAATGTTAGCTCCAGTACAATCACAATTTTTCATTCTTAATCATAGCTGCAAAGACAAAATCCTTTCGACCCAAATCAGAATTAAAACACTTCATTTTCTAAACAATCAAATTTTTATTTTTTTCCTTTAAAGATTTTGTTCAGTTTGAATCTCATAAAAGATGAACATGTAGAAACAAAAAACCTTTCTGAAAATATCAGAAGCTTTTATAAATACAATCTGATAAATATGAAACTCTTTTGTCTAAAATTTTGAGAAGATCTTTTGTTCATATTCAATAGGGTTTGGTGCAAGTGAGTATTATTATCTTTATTGTTCTCATTGTTTATAGCCAGTTTATTTTCCAGTTTTTGTTGGGTGGAGTCTTGTGTCATTTAAAATCTGTTCATTTTGTAGATAAGGCAAACTTATTTTGTAAATAAAATTCTGGCTATTTGGTGGGGGTGGAAGCTAAATTACTATTTTAAATGTTTAAATATATGCTGTGCTGTGTTGTGTTGTGTTGCAGGAACAGATCCCTGCCACATGTATAGTAAGTGGGTGGCTGACTGTTGTAAATTGCCAATATATAAAATGTAGTACTATGGTATTGTTGTATTATGTGTAAACTCTCATCATTTAATAAGCATAAAAATTTAATTTGCTTTCTGTAAAGATTTGAGTGCCTAGATTGTTCAAAATATTCATTACTACAAGTTAACCAACATCCACTGACCAGTTGCAACACTCCACAGCATACATTTAAACAACCTCAGTTTTTAGCAAAATATAGCAAAAACTATACATGTATAGAGTATTTTTTTTTTACTTAGAATGACTTGAATTATCAAAATCCTGAAATATGTACCTCAACTTGTGGGACACCCTGCATTATGTACTGAGAATTATGAGAAAAAGCTGAATTAGGTTAATACACAAGTCTATACAGTAGTATTAATTTCTATACTAGGTTTACTAATATTAGTTTATTTTTTTAAAATCCTACTGTATATACTGATTCTTTTATCTTCCAAATTTTCCATTGAAGTTCTTTGTCTACAATAATGACATCATTCCAAAGGGATCTTTTTACATTCACATATCTGTCTTATACTGAGCTTCATAATTTCTCTCAAACCATCTAATGCATTCCTTGTTTTATTGCCAGTGAATGGTGGTCTTCTCATAAATATTGAGTAAACAACACTTTTAAAAAATTATAAATGCTTAATTTTTCTTCTACTGAAATTCATAATGAAAGACTGACTTTAATTAATTCATTTCTAGTTCCTGTGTTGGGAAGATTTCACCATTAATTTCCATACGTAATTGCAAATTAGAACAGAACAAAATAAGCAGTCAAGGATGAGTAGTAAATAATAAAAAAGTACATATTTGAAATTATAATAACTGCAAAAGAGACCAGTCGATATTGTTTTCATTTCCCAATTACTTTGAAAATAAGTATTTAAAATTTTGATTTTAAATTTGGCATCAAAATAAAGTCAGCTTAAATAGCATCGGATGTGATAAGAATTGAATTTACAAGCAATTGCCTAATAGACTAACCAGTTAAGCAATAGTTGACAAGAGGCAGTTTGGAAAACAGCTGCTTCTCATTTGCTTGTTTTATAGACTGTGACTAAACATTTCTCAATTCACACCTCTCTTCGAAGACTGCAACTATATGCACACTTTATAATTTATAATCTATTCATGGTTGACAATGAGAGTAACAGCCTTTTACTGCTACTGTCTGAACAGGTAACAAAGTTATGGGAAAGTGGCTTATATAAGTTATTCCTCACCATCATGACATGATAATGATAAAACATTTTTCCAAGTTATCTGGTGATGGAACAAAGGATATAGAGAAGCTGGTTCATGCCTTTCACAAAGGGCTTTGATTAAAGTGAATAAAAGCTGCCTCAGCTCAAATTTAAATTGCTGATTGTTTTCCATAATGGTAACTCTTATACCTTCTACAACTCTGTGTGTGTTTGTGTATGTATGTATATATATATATATATATATATATAATAAAAAAGTTAATGGTCAGAGTTAAATTTGACCAGGAAGCTGTAATTTAAGCAGAAAACTAAAGTTCCTTTTGAGTTTGTATGAACTAGGATGAAAAGAAAGTATGTACATTTCACTTAACCTCCCTGACCACAGATACATTTCCAATACACTTGCTTTTCTCCTCCTCTCCTTCTATTACACTTCATCTTGTACATTTATTTATAAATAATACAGCATTGATTAATTTTAAAAAAGTAAAATTAAATAAATGTTGGAAATCAATTGACTGTAATTGCCTGAAGATGCCCAAAAGTTGAAACCAACATAACAGAATTGTCTAATCTAATTTTATATAATTGTTTTTTTAAAAATATGATTCCATCATGACAAAGAAATTACTATGTTTTGAAACTGGTCATCAGTATTCAAGTTTAATTTCAATATTAAACCTTAACTGTTGGATGACTGTTTCATCCTCAAGCAATGTTTGGAACAACTAAGCAATGAAATATTTTACTCATTTATAGTTTTAAAATGGAGGTGTAATCTGGGGTTAGTTTTTCATTATCAAGGTGTATCTGCTTTGATGAAAGTAGGTGTGTTTGTTATATGTCAAGTTTTTGGAGAGATGTAAGGTTGGGTTGAGGTTTTTTTGTCGGGCTACAATGGCTAATTTTATCAGGGTTGGTTGTTTTTTTATTACTTTCTGCTAAAACTCTAAATGATTGATGTTGTAGTTACGGACCTTTTTGGTGTTTATTTATTTGTTTTTTTTTTGTTGATGGTTTCTTAAAGGGACATTAAGATTATGATTGGGTTGTATTTTTAAACTTATTGTTTTAATTGAATTTGTTAATAGATTTTATATGGTATTTTTTAATTTTTATATGGTATTGTGGAAATTATTATTTTTTTTATCCATTTATAAAATGCTAATTATTTAAGGTGAATATTTGGTGGTGTTTGTAAAAAAACATTATTTCATTTCTTTGTTTTAATAAATTTTCATATTTTAGAAACTTGATAATGTGTAGTTTTTCATGTAGGCATAAAGGGCATAGGTCATCCGAGGTTATACAAGTTCTTGTTCTATTTATTATTTTCCATTTTACTGTTTGTGTTTTATGTGTTTCTTTTTAATGCCAAAAATATTTAAATAAGGAGATTGTGCATTGGTATACCACAAATTCTATGCAGCATTTATTATTTAGAGGGCAATTTTGAGGGTTTCTACAATTACATAATTTTTCATTATTTTTGTCTAATTTTAATTTAGGATCTTTATTTATTTGATTTTAGCACACATGTTTTTTCCGGATTTTATTATTATGTTTTTTATAATCCTTTCTAGATTTTCATTACAACTGTAACTTAATTTTCGGGTGTTTTTATTAAAGATCTTGCTAAAGTTTGCTGTTAGTAGGAAAATGTTTGAATAAATCTAGGAATTTTTGTCCTAGCTTATTACTAACCATTTGGTTGAACGGGTTGGGTGTGGAGTGTACCAAATGATTTTTCTTTTTCTATTTTTCCTCTGGTTTGTACTATTATTTTTTATATAATTGATGTTAGGGTGTTTGTAGCCACTATAGAGCTTCATTATAAAAATTACTGTGCTTATAGAATATTTCTTCATTTGCAGAATTCATACTAATTCTTTTCTCTATTGATGAGGATATGTGCTTAATTATAGATGGAGAATTGTTTGACCTGCAGTGTACATACAAGGGATTGGTATTGGGTTTTCTGTAAGGTAGGTATATGTTATTCATTAAGTCTAAGGTTAGGTTGAGGAAGTTTACCCTATTCAATTTTGTGCTGACTGTAGTTTTTAAATTTAGGTTTCTAAATTCATATCTTTTTAATTTTATCTATTTTAAAATTAGTGTAACTCCTCACTACCATGAGGCCATCATCACTCTATAGTCGTTGTCTTTAATATCTAATTCACGGTGCACAGTTAGGTTGTATAATATGAATACACCGAGTAGGTCAGAAGACTTCACAGAGTCTAATGACCTCATTTTGATGACAACATGGTATTCAGAGTTTTTAATCTATTAGTCCCCATTTAGGTGTCTTATTTGCTATGATATTTCTTAGGATTAATAGTGGAGTGGTTTCCTGTTGCCTTCTCCATGGTAGCTTATGGAGACACTTCCTCTAGTTAGCTGACCATTAACTGCATGACATACTTAATAGGCTTAAGCAACTGGATGGCAGAACAGGGTTTCAGAAAAATATCAAAAAAAAAAACTTATTGAGATCTACAAGAGACAGGAAGAAGTGGAGAGCCATGGTCACCTACATCCTGAAGGGACATGGCACATAAAAGAAGAACATTTAATTCTCGATAACTTCTGAATAGCAGTTTCAGTGTTAGGAACAGGGAGCATGAATCGGAACATATTTTGTTGTTTACTTCTATTTTGTAAACCACACATATCCTTAAATCTCCATCCAGTTTTCATAAAACAACAATTGGTGAGGCCCAATTGTTATCACCAGGGAGAACATGCTCGAAAATTCCTTGCTCTACCAATGTTTTCAATTTAGCAACTACTAAAAGTAGCATGCAAAAAAGGAAAAGTCCATGTCACTAAAAACATTTTATTTTAGTTTTATAAATAAACTTAAAATTACAAGGAGAAAAACATATTCAGCAGAAACTGTAAAGGAAGTTGCATATCTTTTTCAATTGCATGTACAAAAACAAGAGACTTAAGGTTTGAAGAATAAGATGCAAAAGAAAATTAAAAAAAATAAGAAATACATATTTTCTTTATGACCAAGTCCATAGGACACTTTTTGATACTATGAATGACACTTAAGAAACACTTCTGGACACTCATTTGTCTTTTTATTCTAATGTTACCAAACTTGCAGACAGTTGTCAATGTTTGAAAATATGTCACATTTTTTTTTTTTTTTAAGCATTTCAGCCCAAGCAAGGTGGGAAGCCACTAGGACGCAAGGGGTTACAGAAAATTTGGAGCAAGATCAGATAGGAGTGATAGAAGAAAGGATGAGGAGTAGGGTAGTGGATCAAGGCAACTGGACATGTCGATTGACATTACATTTGAATAGCTGGAGATTATAGCTCTCAGGGAAACTGGAATACAGAAGGGAGTTCCACAGGCAAGAGGTGCGAGACATGAAGCTATTGGAGTAGAAGAGACGGCTACATTTAGGAGTTTCAACAGTGAAGGGGTGAGAGTGGTATGCCAGCCTCATAGCTCGCTTGAACTCATGAAGTCTGGGAAGCAGCGAATGCAGCTCCTCGGAGCAATTGCCATGAAAGTATTTGTAAAACAGATAGAGAGAGGCGACGGCGCGTCTGTGAGAAAGTGACTGTAGATGAGATGCCAGAGCAGGGCCAATTATATTGCATATCCACCTCTGCAGCCTATCAAGAACCCCGAGGCAAACAGAAGGGGCTCCAGACCATATATGGCAGCAATACTCCATGCAACAGCAAATTGTTGATTTGTAGATCTGGAGGATCAATTCCGGGGAGAAAAATTTCCTGGCATGGCACAGGGAGCCAACTTTCCTTGTGGTGGATGAAGCAATTGACTCAATGTATTTGTTGCATCTCAGGTCAGCAGTCAACGTGAGACCAAGCAGCCACAGAGAATTGCTCTCGAGAAGTTGAGCGTCAGTCATTCTAATGGAGGGCAGGGAAGGATCTCTGTGGTGATTAATAGAGAGCAGTTTTGTTTTTGAAGCGTTAAAGTTGACCAGCCAATTCCTGCCCCAGTTCACAACCAATTGGAGGTTTCTTTTCGAGATGCACGGCCAGGTTAGTTTTGTCAGTGACACTAGATTTGTTTTTGAGTCAGGAATAAATTATGGTGTCATCCGCGTAGATGCCAACTTGGGAATTTATGGCGTCAGGAAGGTCATTTATGTAGATAAGGAATAGAGTGGGGCCTAGGATGGAGCCTTGAGGAACACCTGCGTTTGTGGGATAGGAACTGGAGGAGAATCCATTGAGAACGACCTTCAGTTCACGGTTTGACAGGAATGATTGTATTAGGTCAAACAATTGACCCGTAATGCCATAACCCTGGAGTTTGTGAAGAAGGCCGGCATACCAAACCCTATCAAATGCTTTGGAGGTGTCTAGGGCCATGGCATGAGCTTACCCGTTATTTTGAAGAGCTCAGTAGACAGTTTCAGTGATGGCCGTAAGCACATCAGCTGTAGATTGGGCAAAGCGGAAGCCATATTGCTTGTCTGAGAGCAGATCATGGGATGTTAGGTGATTAACCACCTTGGTATTGATTAGGGCTTTAAAGACTTTCTGAAGAGGGGGAGGAGACTGATAGGACGGTAGTTAGAAGAGTCAGAGGGATCGCCAGAGTTCTTGAAGACAGGAACAATCGAAGAGGACTTCTAGCGGTCAGGAAAACAAGATTCCTTGAGGCAATAGTTGTATAGTTTAGAAAGGGCGGGCAGCAGTTCAGGCATGCATATCTTCAAGACAATGGCTGGTATCCCATCTCCACCACTAGCCTTGTTGGGGTCTAAATTGGAGATAACGCCCAATACCAAAGACGGGGTTATGTGTAACCCACTCAATAGGGCCTCAGTTCTAAGAGGGAAGAGTCGAGCGTCGAGTTGAATGAAAGTTTCCGAGCAAAGCATTCAGTCTTGTCGGCAGAGGAGGTCAGTACTTCGAACTGGTTGAACAAAGGAAGTATAGAGGGTTTGCAATTGTTCAATACGCTCTTGCAGAGACGCTAATAATCTTTGGAGCTACATTTGCGAGATGCAATACGCTCCTTCATCCAAGTGACTTAGCATCATTGAGGACACGCTTACACTCGTTACCGGTGGAGGCAAAGAGACGTCTATTGCAGTCAGACATGTCGCTACGGAATAGGTAAAAAAAGTGGTTCCTATGGGCGATGACAGCTGAGCAAGCAGCAGAGAACCAGGGGGATGAGTGCGACTTGACCCTATATTTCCTTGAGGGGATGAAAGCGTCGATTCCAGCTTTATCCCAGGATGAGACCTCAGAAGAACATTCTTGGACGGGGAGCATAAAGACACCAACCCAGGGGACATCACAGAGGAAATCACGGAACGCGTCCCAGTCAGCTTGTTGATAGTAGAACAAAGTTCTAGTGGTAGGAGGTTTTTTGCAGAGGGTGTAGTTGAAGCAGATGTTAACAGATACTACCGCATGATCAGAGTTACCAAGAGGGCAGAGTTGCATGGCGCTACAGGACTCAGGGATGGAGATAAAACACAGATTGAGAAGAGAGGTCTTACCTTTTCGGTTGAAGGCAAAATGAGTGGGGAAGTTAACTATCTGCGTGAGGGATTGAGAGACTGAAAAATTGAGCATTTGAATGCCTGCGTGGTCAGTAGTAGCATTCTTAAGCCACATGGTATGATGGGCGTTTAAGTCACCAAAACACAAATACGTGAGCAAACAGGTGGAGGGAGTGAGCCTTGTCTATCCTGTTAGAAATGCTATCGAGTATCCCACAGTCTTGAGAGGATGGAGAGCGGTAAATGAAGAAGAGATAGCTTACCGCATTGAGAAGAGATAGTCGGAGACACATTTACGACTGGTCTGGCAATTCAGTTTGCAGTGAGGAAAGATTCCATACCTCAGAAGTTTGTTCTAATGCCACGGATGTTGGAGAACAAAATGTTGAGGGGTTTAGGTGATTTTTGAGTGGCTGGTTTAGGATTACATTTTCGGTCTTTGTAAGTCATGTGGAATTTTGGTCGGAAGATGAGAAGTCCCGAAGTAAAAGAAACAGACAGTTATCGACCGTGACATGGGCAGAGAGGAGTTGGTATAACCTGCATCATAATGTGGCCTCAGGGTTGCCCACCAGAGGTGACTGCAGGGAAACCTTTCCATGCGTGACATGGCACTACAAACACACCGGTATTATACAACTGTTGATCAGAGCAGCCGCTCAAGACGCTATGCAAGAGCTAGGGCTCCTAATTACCAGTCAGAAACAGCAACCAAAGAACTGTCAACCATGTACCCTCAGAATGAAGAGGTGATGCCACAGACTGCACACATCACAGAAGAAACAGAGCTGCACTAATACAGAGGCCAGAGAGAGAGAGAGTACCGGGAACCCCTTTCTAAACAAGAAACAAGGCGTAAGCCTCTACTCATGTCCAAGAGAAGAGAGAGGAGTGTTGACCTAAGCCTACCTACTCCTATTACATATAACACATACAAGAATGACAAAAACAGAGGGAATGATGAGAGGGGGAGGTAATTTGCAAAGAGTCCTGGCTGACACTTGGATTTTACCCTTTTGCAACAATTAAGTTTTAACTTAGTATAAGCCCCATTGTCTATTCTAAAGAGAAATTGAAGAAAATAAGGTTATCCGGATTTATCGCTACGTCATAATAAATGCCCCAACATACATGGCAGCGAGTGTTAGTCCGTTTTCTTCCTCATGATAACAAGTGAATGTACAGCTTACCTTAAGTCCAAGCATCAACCTAGTGGGTGGGGGATCAACAGTCAATCCTCCGCCCTCACCAAATAGTGGGCTTGGGAGACATGCTTTCAATAAAATTAAGAACAATAGGAGAAAGAAATGTTCAGACATAAAGAGATTTTAAAAGTAACTTTTAAGAAAGGGAAATATAGTTTATATTTTTTTTAAATCTTTGTCTATGATTATGAAACAACCATGTCTTTTGCCACTTTTTACCCATATTTTAAAATTGCATCCATTCATTGAAACTTTGTTCCAAATTCTTTTGATTTCATCAGTTTCTATAGTTTTCATTTGATTCTGTTTAGTTATTTTTCTTGTTTTATTCAAATATCTTCTCATATCAAAAGATGGAACATATCACTTTCATTCACAATGTTCTGAGGATGATCAAAATAAACATTGAAACATTAATTACCCATAATGTGTTAGTTAATTAAATATGATTACATAAAATCATGCTTTTTAAAATTGCTGTCATATTTAAATATATATCTTTCAGAATTTATGATCCATATACAATAAAATAAAATCAATTAATGGCTATCTTAGAATCCAGTTTAACCATGTAATCTTTCACAAATATTAAAAAAAATTGCAAGGATTTATTTTAAGGAGCAAAAGACAAAAAATTCTTCCATATGTAATCTCGCATTTATAATATTTATTCTTTTCTTACCTGAATCGTAATTTTCATAAACATCTTCTCTAACACCATCAGCATTATTATAACAATCTATTGCAGAGATATCATTGTAAATGTGTTCATCTTTTGAAATGGCCACTTCAGATTCACTATCAGATTCGATATCAGACTGTAATTTAAAAAAACAAGTCTTATTTATAGAAAAGAATTTTATGTTATATGAAAAGTAATACTAGAAAGTAAGTAGAACCTAGAGAACAAAGGTTGTATAAATGCTTATATTTTCATCAAAGCAAGAATTGTTTTGTTTTTAGAAAAATTTTAATGAAGCATTAATATTAGAGCAGAGCTGACCAGAAAATAGTTATCTATATATATTTTTAATATTTAATAGGTTGATGTAAGCATTGCCAGCATTATTTTTTGCATAATGTTAGGTAAATCATAGAAGTGTTTATGACATTTATTCAGCACTATGAAGTTGATTTCAGTTCTTTAAGGCATACTTTTTTTAAGAATTGCCAGCATTAAAGTGGTTAAATAACTGGTCCCATAAAATGTTCATTTTGTTTGCCAAGTGAAAATGAAAGAATTTCTTTTTTTGGCATCACTATTTTTAGTGTTTTATTTACTTGCATTCTGTGAATTTTTAGAGATGATTTTAAAACTAGGTACCTCCACAGAAGACATAATACCTAAGGTTTAAAATGACTTTTAAAATGAAAAACCTTTTATTTTAGTTTGAATTTCAAGTTAATAGATTAAATTTAAGATTTCCAACAAAATAATTTGCTCTATTTGAAAAATAATTTAAATTAACTGGAAGGAATTCTTTTGTTTGTTTTTTTTATAAAAAATTAGATTTTAGTACCATTCTTTAGCCCCTGTTTATTGCAATATAATTCTCTTTATTAAAAAACTTCCAAAAATAAAATATACTTTTCTGAAATTTTATTTGAGGAATATTAGCTGATTTAATGTAAAATTAATCTGATTTGAAACAAATATTGTTTACTTCAAGTTTAAAATATCACAGAAATACATTTTTTTAACCTGACAGTAGCTGTTTATTTAAGGTGTTGATGTGTTGACAGTGTGATGACATATCTAATGTTTTTCTATGGGAACTTTATCTTTAAGATATAATTGAATAAATTAATGTAAGTGCCTTTTATATAAAACTTAAGCATTCAGTAATCTTAAAACTTCAGGAAAATATTCTCCATAATTTAATGTTTTATTGAATTTTAGAAATTTTGGCTTTAAATTTACTATAGTTATTGCTCTTATTTTCTGATAATGTTATGTATGAGTACCTGTGTCTACAAAAATTGTTATATTTATACACATACAAAGATCCAGTGACAGGACCTAAAAGAGTGTGAGTTCAATACCTGGTTAAGGTGGTGGAGAACTTGGAGAGGGAATTAAGCAGGAGATAACTGATAACTGATATCCATAAGACATGGCATGTGGAACTAGAACAGTCTACCCCAATGAGTGAAATAAAGGGTTCAGTTTGATATTCCAACCACCTGAAGAAGGCTGGAGCATACAACGGCCAAAACGTGATAAATATAGCGACAAAGATGAGGACAATAGTCCGAAAAATGTAAATAGTGTACAATTCAAAATTCTTTTAAAGCTATTGGCGTTTGATGATTTGTACGAAGCTTTTCATTTATGATTTGTAAATATAGATATTAATTAATATCATCTAAAAGGGTGAAATTAATACTGAATTTTAAAAGATTTAAAACTTAATTTATTTTATTTAAAATTTTTAAAAAATGAAAACAATTTTTGTAAAAATCCTTTATTCATCAAAAAATTTTTTCTTAAGACAATAGTATCCATAATATATCTTATTCATAAAAGCAATTAAAAGTTTTTCTAATTGAATAATGTCTTAGTTTTATTCCATTTTTTATTTTACAATTCAGAGCAGATTTTTGGTAAATGGTCTTTATGTTTGACAAAAACAAATTGATGGTTTAAATTCTCCAAGGTGTTCTGCTTTTAACTCATATAAATATGAAGAAGGTGAAATTTTAATTTCTCAAGATTTCATAAAATTAAGTAAAATTCAAAAATAATTTAATTCATTTGTGAATAAGTGCTGAAAATTATTTGATTTTTCTCAAGAATTTCCAAAACAAAATGTGTTTTTAATGTCAAAAAAGATTTTAAAATTTCTAATACTAATCTTTGGCCCACCTGCTGACATAAGAAAAACAAGATTTTTAACCAAAATTTCACTAGAAAGGATTAAAAAATTTAATGAAATAATCAAAAAATACTTTCATCTTTCTTCTTAATAATAACAAACATTTTTATGACAAAAATTTATTTTTAATAAGTTTGGGACCTTTTTTCATCATAGTATGCTCTTTTTTTAGCAAATTTTTGGAGGTATCTATTTTAAAATGATATCCACCCCCTAGAATGATTTATTTTCATTAACAAGCAAATGCTCGAAATGAAGTTATAGTTTTATAGAAAATTGAATTTTTTTTTTTTTTTATTAAGAAGCAAAAATATTATTTGTTGAATGAAGCGGATGAGTGGAAACTTCCCAGGTGAGCTGTAATTCTTTTTTCTTTCTTTTTGGTTACTTATCAATGAAACATGGAGGGTTAGAGTTATCCTGAAGGATTATTATGACATTAATTATTGCCTTCACTTGGTCTGATTAGGTGTAGTACATATTTAAATCATTTGTTACTCTGGGAGGATCTGTGAGTTTTTTTTTTTATTGTGGGGGTCGGGGTAAACAAATTTATTTCTCTTCTTTTCTCACATGCTTCTTGCTTTCCCTTATTCTTCCTTTTTACACTGTGCTTCCTTTGTTCATTCATCTGTCTATCAAGTTGCTGGATACTTGATCAAGCCTCCCCACCAACTGATTTCTCATTGACTCATATAACCACTTTTCTACCCACAATTCCCGGGTTTTTTTTCACCATCCATTATACTTATGGGTTAGGCAGGGAGCATCCATTATGTCAGTTCTTTTACATACCCCCCACCTCTTTATCTCCTGGATCATTTTCCCATTATGCAGTCATGAGCCCAACAAGACTCTCTCTTTGTGATCTTTGTGCTGGTTCAGCTTGGGACTTGTGCTCCAACAGTTCAGAGCATTCCTCATCCTCTAATGAGCCTTTAACTGGTCTCAAATCCAGGATGTGTTAGGGTACACCATTCACCAATACGTTATTTGATGACTCTACCCTGGTTATCGTCCCTCTTCCCTACTGCATTGTACCTCAGGTGTCAGATGGCTTTATCCATACTATCCCCAATCCTGACAGATGTAGGAATCTCATGTCTGGTTACTAGCACAACTCTTGGGTGTCTCCATGTGTACTTAAGTAAAGCCTTTTGTGGTGCTGTCTCCTTTTTTGTCTGGACTTAGTTGACATATTGTACTAAAACACTGCTTCAGTGGGCAATGTTTCTCCTCTTTCAACAATGGCCTTTATCATTCAGTGGTTTCTTTCCACCAGGCCTGTAGGTGGTCCTGAAATAGCACCTGACATTCCACCTATCACACATTGCTCAAAGAGTTTCTGAGCAAAATGCCAAACCACTGTCCAGTAAAACTTCCCCCACTGGTCCTCACTTTAAAATGATCTCATTGAGCACTTCTGCAATGAGGATAGCAGTTTCTGATCAGATCTCTTTCCAAATCACAATCAGTTCAGGTCCACCATCAATTATCATCAAGTACAACTTTCCTCTGTAGTGTGTCACATTTATAGCCAGTCACATCTATTTGGTGGTTATCTGGATCTGCCTTGGCTCATGTGATCGGTGAAGGGTCAGTTGATTGATACCAAGTGCACAGCCTGACTAACCTCAGTTCTTTTGTGACATCCGAGTCAACCTTACAAACCAGACACAATGTTTTCTTGACCTCCATGTGATGCAGGCAGTGCAACTCTTTCAAGTCCTTGTACTCTAAGCAGCATACTAAAGTTGTATGCTTTTTGCCTTTCATTCAGTTTTTCTTTATTCTGGTCAGAGCAGCAGCTTTGTTCCTCTCCAAAGGCACAAAAGTTGCATGTAAATTCAGTCCAAATTCAGTTATTAACTCTTTCAGCGGCCTGAACCGTCACCAGATAATCATTTCTGCAACATACTTTGTCCAGACCTTCTTGATTTTTCTGTAATCACTGAACCTATCCAGGTCAGAACAGTGGCCAAATTGGTCCCGATTTCCATGTCTTTTAGTCTCAATTTCAAAGCGAGATTAACACCCTTTATCATGGCATCCAACTCCATTGCATTGATATAGTTGTAATCATTCTTCTTTCTCAGCCAGGCTGCATTTTCAATTATGATTCCGTCAATTTCTACACTCACACTCATAGTAATACTGCTTGCATCACACCATACTATTCTCTTTGTTGACTTTGGGACATGCCACTTCCCTCAAACAGGGTCTTGCCTTCTCACCTGTTCTACAATTTCTCTCATCATAGTAACTGTCACATTGTTTCACTTCATCTTCCCAGTTCACTTCCTCAGCCCTCCTTTTTATGCAGTTACATGTCGTCCTAAGCCATCCAGTGATAGGTTAATGGCCTATCTATCATCTCTCCACCTGAGTGACATGACACGTACTCATTCGATTCACAGTAGTC
Source organism: Acanthosepion lycidas (assembly GCA_963932145.1). NCBI lineage: Eukaryota > Metazoa > Mollusca > Cephalopoda > Sepiida > Sepiidae > Acanthosepion > Acanthosepion lycidas. The sequence continues at coordinate 136,621,373 of OZ010577.1, forward strand.
CAGCACTGGCCTGACCTTGTTTTATATCAGCTGAACCCCTGACATTTGTAGTAACGCAGAACATGGCTTACCTAATACAAAATGTGTCTGAGTTGCTGCAGCTCTAACAGGAAATCTAGTTTGAGGTCTACATGCACGCATGCGCAACAACTGTGATTTGATGAAATGAACATCACACCTATACATAGCTTGCTAGAGGAGAATAGTAATTCTGTAGACAACATTCATGATGTGAAGTAGAAAGAGAAAGCAGTACAGGCAAAATAAGCAGAAAACTCAATACTTAACACAAGCTTTTTCACCCCTTAAGATGGATGGTCGTTTTGATCTGAAGCTGATTCCCCTGTTTGACAGTGCTGGATTGGTGGCTGAATGGATGTAAAAGGTGGAACTTATCTGCAGACTGTGCAATATGAAGCGGTTGGAACACCTCATTCACTTGAGATTGATGGGGGGTCACATTTGCCATCTATCAGCAATTGAGAGATGAGGAGAAGGCAGATGCAAACAAAATAAAGACTGCCTCATATATGGTCTTCACAACAGCCAAGTTCGCAGCATATGAGTAATTCTTAGCAAGCAAGATGCAACCTGACAATCCATCAACATTTATCTGGCATAGCTACACAAGCTTGCAGTATTGTTTGGCGTGGTGAGTGACCATACACTCAAAGTGCACATTTGTGTCAGGACTATTGGCCGATGTCAAACAACTTTTTCGCACATCATCGAGAATGGACATGCTGTTCATTGACCAGATGGCTGGCACATGTCCCAGGTTATCCTAAAGGACTGACAATGGTAGTGGCAGCAGCATCACCAGCAGACTAAGTGTATTGACACCCCCATTTGTCCTTGTATTAACGTTACATGCTATGCCTGTAATGGACTGAACCAACTGGCACAAGACTGTCTCGACCGTCAAATGCCCACCACATCTAAAGAAGGAAGCAAAGCACATGAACAGTAGCCATGTCAAGAGATGCGTTGTTTTTGTTGCCATGTATGGGTCACCTGGTGCATACCTGTTCAGGAAACGAGACAACGTAATAGACAGTGCCAGTCTCTTCCCTGGAGCAGATAAAAACTTGACACAACTGGTAATCACAGTCCAAATTGACGGCAGGTCATGCACAGTGCTCATTGACTCTGATTGCTCCCAGCTCATTAGCCAGCAAAGATGTGTGCCAATCATGGATGAGAAGGTTTGAGAGTGTGATAACCATCAATGGAGCAACTAACACCTGGGTCATCAACAAGAGCCTGAATGGTAGTAATCATGTCAAAGTTGATGTTCTGGTGATTTATGAGAGGCTAATTGGGATGAACAATGGGAGGGATACAAATCACTCCATCAGGTGCAGTAGAGTTCTGTCACAGCCACCATTCCTATGTGTGGTGATAACCATTGATGTACAAGACTTCAGTGGTGAATTTGACCAGACACCAATGGTTTGGACCACAATGTGGAAGTGGACAGTAGGTCAAACCCCAACAATGCTGTGTAACATGATGGCTGAATATCATGCATCCAACTTGGTGCAACATGAGTACAAGTGTGAGCTGCAAGTCTGATTAAATAATGGCTGGCTGACACTATATCCCAAGAAGGAGCTCAGGTTGGCTCAGGTTTGGAAGCACTTTATCAATTTCAGACTCTTGTGCAAGGACCCTGAGAAACTGAAGGATAGGGCCAAGATATTGGGATTGTACATCTGGGGGGAGCATGGTATACTTCAGTGGAGACAAGGCTGCAAAGACCTAGCAGTTACAGCCACCATTAGTCATCAAAGTGCATTTTCTGTATGTGGGAAGCTCACCGGTCACTTTCCAGTGTGTGGCTGGCTCAGACCAGCGACTGCATTTCTGAAGCAAAAGGCAAACATAACAACCAAAGGTTGGGATGACAAGATCTACAATGCCCTACTAAATGCATGCTCATTGAAACAGTTACCTGTGAGAGGCAATTGATGAGTGCACAGTCAGGAAATAAAGTTGTGGGTTGATGCAAGTTTCCTGTAGTAGCATTGGAAGTTGACAAGGACATTGTCAAAGATCTGTGTTGGTTGTGTCCGGATGTATATAAATCTTGCTTGATAGACATTAATCTATCACTCCAATGGAAAGCAACAGTGCTGCACTTGCTAACCAATTCAGCATGTGAGCACTGGTAGATCTTGGACACTCTGACTGGGAAGGTGAAAGTGCACACCAAAGTGGCTTCAGAGATGTTAATAAGATGTCAGCTCAGGACTTTGGTGGGACTTGACAAAGAATATGGCCTAACTATTGACATGGCCTTGGTCAAGTCTAGTGCAAACCAGGTCCATCATCTCACCAGGATTCCACAGTGATGGCTCAACGCAATATGAAAGGAAGCGGAGCATACACAGCTAGGGTGTACCATAGCCATTGATAATTCTTCCCAGATAATGAGTATCCATCAGCAAAATGGGCATCCTGGAACAAAGCACACCCTGTATTTTGTGAGGCAGGTTAACCCTGCAATATCCAAAGCTGTGGTTAAGAAAGTGGTAGGACAATGTGAGGCATCTACTGGACCACTAGATGTAACATACACTTGGTGCCAAATAAGAGTAGACATGACCTACCTTGGCAGCAGTCACTGCCTGACACTGATTGATTGCGGCTCTACTCGGTTCTCCATCTGGCATCACAGTTTCATCAGGAATCTGACAGCTACTTGTCAACAATGGTGCAGCATTCTGCTGGAGCACATTCAGAAAATTTGCAGAAGGCTGTGGCACCCACCTACATTTTCAATGTGCATGGCAGGGAATGGCATAATGGAAAGGTGCCATTGCACCATCAAGCGTATTGCTGCCAGAAAGCAGTGTTCTGTGGAAGAAGTGGTATATCTCTACAATATAACACTGAAGGACAATACATTAGCCTCCATAGTCCCAGCAAATGGAATCTACACCTACCAGGTGTGGGTAAAAGTGATAGACATTGCAACTCCACTAGCATGCAAGGAGAATGCAACCTACAAAACTGGAGATGTAGTGTTAGTGAAGGCCCCATGCACCATCTGCAGGTCTAAATTTGGAAAGTGGGTGGTGACTGGACCCCATGGTCTATTCTCAGTTCTGGTCAACCGGATGCCACACCCTATTAGAGACCTTTGCCCTGTCAAGGGAGTGGACCATGACAGTGAGTCCTCGGAATGCGAGAGCATGGTGGATGGTAAAAACAGGGAGTCATCAGAAGCAGGATCCATAGTAGAATAAATTGATTCCATACAAATGCCCAGTGACATGACAGATGATGATGACCCTTGAGACTTGAGACTTCCCCTGTTTGATACATCTCAACAGATGGTCCTCCCGTATTAGATGCACAAACCTCTTTGGTTTCACTACGGAGAAACACAAGACAGAAGTGACCAACAAAATCCACCCCCAACCCAGCTATAACTTGTGTAATCAGGATATCAGGGGGACATGTAGAAACACAGAGGATAGATTACCTAGTATGAAATGTGTTAGAGTTGCTGCAGCTGTAACAGGAAATCTGGTTCAAGGACTACAGGCATGTATGTGCTATGACTGTGATTTGATAAAATGAACCTCACAACTATGCAAATGTATTAACACTTGCTGCTTACTATATAAGTGGTTACATTGCTCGCTAGAGGTCAGTAGTAATTCTGTAGATGATGTTCATGGTGTATAGTAGAAAGAGAAAGTGGTACAGGTGATATAAGGAGAATACTCAATACTTAACACACCATTAGCAGCAACACTCCAGTTGTTGCACCTTCTGTCCACAGAGTAAGAATTTCCTCTTCAATCTACCTCTTCAATTCTTGTTCAAATTCTGCTATCTCTTCTTCCTGCTGTCGACATTTTGTAAGACGCCACTTTATCCTTAAGCACTGGAGGCCCTGCTGCCCCATTCTACTCTTGTTCACTTTTTACCATTGAACTGCACAGAAATCTTTATCTTCAATTCAACAAGTGTTCCTTTTGTCATCTGTAATTTGCCATCGCATACTTATCACACAATGTTTCTCACCAAACTCCACAGTACCAACTCCTCCAAGATAAATGATCCTCATCCATTCTCAACACAGTGCTGATACCTGTAATCAAATGGTCAATTATGATGGCATTTGGATTTAGTTGCCAACCTCAGACTTCCAACACCACAGTGTAAGTTCCTTTGTATCTCACTTCTCTCCCATCAACTGTCCATTCCATTTATCCACTAGATTGGATAGTATTAGAGTGGTAGTACAGCCAGTATCGACAAGGGTATTTACCCTGCACCCCTCTACCAATATCTCTTTATTCACTGTGATCTATGATGCACTACTGCTGGAATGAAGAAGTAGTCACCAGTGCATTGGCTTCTCTCAGTCCGTTTCCTTGTGAACAATATTTCACAATATGTCCTGTCTCACTATATCTAGAACAGGTTGTTTTGGATCTTGGCAGGTCTTTACAATCATGCAGTATGTGCAGACCCTTGCATCTGAAACACTGTCTGCTAAATGTTCTGAATGGTTTCACCCATCCCTTAAATTCGACTGGATTTTCTCTGTATCTAGTTTGGTTCTACCTTTCAATCACTATCATGTCAAGTTCTTATGTTTTGTTGGCCATCAGCACACTAACAGTAGGGATCAATTCACTAATATTCATTTCATTTATATGTGTCATTTGAGAAAATTGTCAAAAGATGAATTGAACTATTCAAATCTTGAAAAAGAAGAGTGTTGGCCATATGAATGACAAATAGAACTTGTCAGTTTCTGATTAGACAGAAATTTCTACTAAGGTCGAACCATAGACCTTTAGAATTCATATTTAATCTTAGGAAGTAACTTCCTATGGAAACATCTTCTAGAAGTTTAAGATGGGCCATAATGTTAATGGCGTCTGACTTTGATATTGAGTACATGAAAGGCGATACTATTCTGCATGTAGATGCTTTGTCGAGATTGAGGTTTATTACTTCCGTGATAAAAAGGAGGTTTGGATTGATTTGGTTTGTTTATTTTACCAGCACATCAACCCTTTTGCGCCATTTAATGTTGAAAAATGGATTTCTATGCAATAATATCTTACAAAGTTTTAAGTTTAAAAATTTGTGAAATATAATTGGAAGCTAGTTGTCTCGTTCATCTGAAGGTGAAATTGTTCTGATTAAATTTTGGTGTATAATCTACTTTTCTTCAAGTAGGTCGAAATGGTTTCTTTAGTAACATTTTCAAAAAGATCTTTAAGGACATTCATCTTATAAAAGGCATTTAAAGATAGGGCCAAATTTGACACAGTCCATCATAAAATGTTTTATGGTGTATATCTTCTGGCATACTATGCATTTAGATGGATCCTTCTCTTTTAGGAGAAAAGAATGTGTGGTATGGCTAATTTTGATTCTTGTTAAGACTTCTTCTCTTCTGGATAGTCTGGTGTTACGGTGTCTTATCTCAAGTGTAGGTTTGATTTTGCACAATTATTTGGCAATAAGTCTTGCCACTTATTTAAGATATACATATATTAATTACTGTTTTGAAATCTGTATGAGGAACTTTTGTTTTTGATATATTCATTTTTAGTGATTCTTTAGCTGCTTTATCTGCTTTTCCATTTCCCTGGATGCCTATATGGCTAGAGATCCAGCAGAATATGATGTGTTTTTGATTACAAAGTAAATTGATTTTGTTTCAAAGTTTGACTATAATAGGGTTGGTCAGGTTTTTATACTTCAGCAATGTAAGGCAGCTAAGGAGCCTGAGAATATAATAAATCTGTCTGACTCACTATCTGTCATAATGTCCAAAGCTAAGTCTATTGATATAGCTTCTACGCTAAAAATTGAGGATTTGTCAGGTAAATGATTTTGAAATATGTTTTCATTCAATATAGCTGAACATCCAACTATCAATATTTTGGGAGCCAGCAGTGTATATATGCTTACAATTTATGTTTTTGTAGGATATTATGAATTTCTTCCATGAATACAGTTATATCAGTTTCAATTTTAGAGTGTTTTACCAATCTTAATATTACATTGGGCTGTTTTATTAACCAGGGAGGAGTTTTTGAGAGAACAGATTCAAGTATTAGAGAAGAGTTTATTTTGAGTTCTTCCCTGATAATTGAACCAAGATATTTGAATTGTTTCATGACTTGAAATTCCTCACTAACAAATTTTATTTTGGTTGAAAGCCCTTTCCTATTGTTCATCATGCATAAATATGAAACAAATTATTATCTCCATAATGAAAAAATAAGCAGGAATCAAAATATTTATTTTGCAAAGAATATCTTGCTAAAACAAAAACTTTGTCTAAGCACAAAAAATAAAAAATTGGAAAAAGAAAACTCTAAAACAAAATGGGTTTAGCTAAATCCAAGAGGGAAAGGAAAAACATGAATAAGAAAGAGGACACAATTCATAGCAAAACTCAATATTATGACATGTGATGAAAGAATGTTCAGAAACTAGCATGATATATTCCAGCCAATGCATTCTTCAGCCTTCCTCAGCTGTATCTGTCATTTCTTGAGTATCACTACCAAGATTCCTATAACAACAGTGAGTATTAAAGTTAGGATCTAGCAATTTTTCAAAATGAAATAGTCATACAGAAGAATTTGCTAGTGTCATCAATTGAATCCCTACCAGCCCAATGGCCTCTTGTGCTAGACTAAGCTAAACAAATATCTATACAGGTCTCGTCATCTGTTATTTGCATCATTTCATGCAAGCATTTTTATATGAAGACATTTGCAGATGAAAATGCCAGAATATCAAATTCTGTTTTGCTGTTCCATATCTATTAGGGCATTTTATACACAATTAAAATATTGACTGCCTGTATTTAGAGAAATCAATACACATCCTTTCTGATAGGATATATAAACAGTACAAAGAAACATTATCTCTGATTTCAGTTATCATTAAATTAGTGATTTTTCCCTGGTTTTCTCTCTCTCCACCACTTCTTAACATCATAATTCATTCAATTACTGATTAAAGAATAAAACTGAATATTACAAACAAAAAATACTTACAAACTCATCATCTGACCAACTGTCACCACCTACAAAGATTGAGAAAACATTTCACAGACATCAGTAAAAATAATAAAAATACAGAATTAACATAAAACCACAAACAATATACCGATAATGCCCACCTGCCCAATAAGCTATTAGTCCTTCAGGTGCCCACAAAACAATTTGTACGATCAGGCATGCACTCTATAAGACCCCTAAAATTAGTTTACCAGTATATTAACAGTAGGTCCTTTAAATACTGTATGTTACACAGTAGACATTTTGTAGATTGAACTTGTTGGTCTAACACATCCCATAATATATATAATCATATTGTAATTTCAAGTTTCATAGCAACTTACAATTGGGTCAAAAGAAATATTGTTATTATTATTGGTTCCTGTGCAGTATTGGGGTTTCAGTGGCAAGTTATTTTTATAGGGTAAAGTTATCAACCTCACACCTGTCCAACCTCCTTTAGCTTAAATTCCATTTTTTTTCTGCCACAGTAAATCTCTCTCGACTACCTTTATATCTCTAAAAGAGTTCAAGTTATTTACCCAAACCTAAGGGAAGAATAGAGATGGAGTCATATCTTTTCCAAAGGTACTAGTGCAAAGTGAACACAAATTACCAGGCTTATACTGAAAATAATGCATTAAATGCAAATGTTGGTAGTATCACAGTAGAGGTTGAACCTTCTTGCCAGTGATCCATATTGTTTGCTTTGTTACAAATAGCAGCTGAGCACAGTATGACAAAATGGTGTCTAACATGAAAATGTGTACAAAGCAGAAGTGTGTCATTGCAGAAAACTATACCCGCTGAGATTCTTATTTGAAAATTCATAGAGAGTAAACAATGGATGTGAACACAGGAATTGGGTGATGCATTTCAGTAGTGGCAACATTAATGTGTATCACAAACCATGTTCTGATCTCAGCATGCAAGCTCTTTATTGCAAGCAAAAAATACATAGCCAATGATAGCAACAATGTGAAAATATATTTTGTAGCTGAAATCTTGTTCTATCCAAAAGTGTCACCACTTTGTGAAAATAAATAATAAGCATTACTTTTGGAGCCTTCCTTATATCACAAATGAAATTTCAATTCTGTTTGATGACTACATTTTCCATAGAATAGACAATAAATATAAAAAATCTTGTTATGAAATAAAGTAAATTTATTTGAATAAGAATAGATAAATCTCACGATAATATCAGAATGGATATTGATGAGCCTAATGCAATTGCAGAAATAATTAACTTTTCAGATTAAAAATATAAATGGCATCCAGATAAGAATGAATATCTTTCTATATTTTTCATTTTTACTTATAATACAAACTTTTTCTTCTAAAACTTATCAATTGATTTTTTACTTCTTTTTGTATGTCTCAATTCACATAAGCATCCGCATCTTGGAAAGAGGAATGAAAATAATTTTATTCCTTGCTGATTGAATAAACATTTCACTTCAAAATTTCAAGAAAATTATCAAATATGACAAGAAATAAACCTGAATAAAGATGGAAGACACAATGGCCAAAATGTGAGTATAATGGCCAAGATGAGCGTACTATTCTGTATGTACAAGTGAATAATAATAATGATAATAATAATAATAATAATAATAATAATCTCCCTCTCCCCACAAAAAAATGAATAGAAAAAAAATTTTATTTGCATTTTTCCTATTTACTATGATAAAAAATTAAAAAATATGCTTACTCTGTTCATCATCTACTTCTTCTTTGTTGAAAATGGCCCTTAAAAAGAGGAGAAAATAATCATGAAAGAAAAGAAGAAACATGCTTTGTTTAGTTATATTAAAGTGTTAGAATATAAACATGTGTGATTGTTCATTTTTGTATGTATATGTCCTGCAAAATAAGCAAACTGAATATAAATTGCTGTTCTCTATGGAATATATTTGACTGCGGAAACTATTTGCACATTGCTGTATTGCTCCCAATGTGAATATTACTATTAATAACACTGTAGATACTAAATGCAATAAAACTTGTACTTGTGGATGTACCTAATATTTTGTTTATTTTACCATCATACCAAGGTCGGACATGTTATCAAGTCAATTTTTAAAGAATTTCTTCTGTTTCTGTAATCAAAATCCATTCATGTGATTTGTTAAAAAGAACAATTTTTAATGCTGTCAAATTTAAAATAAGACATATTTGCAATATAAAACATGATAAAAAGCATTTGATGTATTTTTTTTTCATTAAAGTTTTTATAGAATATTGACTAGAAGCTTCCTTTTGGCTTTCATTTGAACCTGTCATTGACATCATTTCTCACACCTAGTTTTTCAACTGGAATGGCCTCTTTTTATATTCAGCAGTATGCTAGATTTGTATAGGGTCGAGTTACTGGCCTTATGACTGAACTCCCACTTTTATCAAAAATGATTGAGACATTTGTCTTGGAATCATCCAAGAATGTGGTAACAATATATATAGGAGGAGCAAACTATGAATGATGGACATCAAAGGGTGCTGACCTGTGTTGCCTGAGGATCCCAGCTTCAGGCATTACAGCTCACCATCCACAGCTAAAAAGTAGTCCTTTTGAGTGTTTCTTACACCTCTGCAAGGGATACAATCGATTTCTAGACTCTGTCAAACAGGATTCAGTAATGCTTACTATTGTAGTGAACAGATCTTGAAAATCCAAGCATAAAATGTCAGTAACTGGTGGCCATAAACTTCAGACTTCAATGGAAAAAAATGTTCAATAGCCATAATTGTATAAAATGCTGAACTACTTTGGTGTAACTGTTCATTGCATCAAATAATATTCAGGCTCTGTACCATGAATTGGGTTGCTGCATTTACATGAGGACATGACACACAGAAACTAATTTCCTTATAGTTCTGCCATGGCCATACAGTAGAACATTAGTAGAACATGGCTAGATCTGGAACATTGTCTAGAGTTCATTCAGTGGACTTTGCTGACAATATTGCACTACAAGCAGAGGATTAGATTAAGTGCAAGTAGATGATTATTTCTCTGATTAATAAAATATCAGAAACTAGCCTCAGAATTAGAATTGAAAACCTAGAATGATGGACAATGGCCATCACAACCAAATCCAATCATTGTAGCATACCAATTTCTCAGTACAACAGAGGTTTTTCAGTATCTGGGTAGTTGTTATAGTGGAACACACCTATTCTATAGTTAATAGACTCTCCCATCTATAATAAGTAGGAGTAGTAGGAGTCACTCAGTGGGTCAGTCAGTCAGTCGATGCCAGACGACCGTTAGTCGGATACTAAAGTATCAGCGAACACAACTAGATTTCTCAGCGTCATTACCTATTATATCAAGTTCCTAACGTTTTGTACGTCGAACCTATTTTAGGACCAACTTAGTACAAATACAAGCCTCCACTGTGAAACCCCTCCATAACAGTAGTAATATTAGCAACAATGATGTGAATAAGGAGATCAGCTCAAGACTTGCCAAGGCCACCAGTCTTCTAACGCATAGGGTTAGGGTCAACAGAGATCAGCCTTTACAACAAGATGAGTTTTTATATGGAGTCTTCACCATTTTGCATGGAACTGAAACACAGAAGAGAACCACTGTTATAACCAAGACACTTGATAGCTTTCATTCTTAGGTTATCTGGACACAAGAATGTAAAAATGTAGTGCTATTAGAAAAAGAAAAAGGAAAAGATTAATAGATATAAAAATAAGTAGATGGATTTTACTAGACAATAATCTTGCTGATGTAGGTTGAACAAGTAAAAAAGTCAGAAATGTTGGTTGGCAAGTTATTTTGTCAACAAGTTAAAAAAAGACATTTTGACTGAAGGCATTTGGAAGCAAGCTGTAAAATAGTTCTTTGACAAGATGTCAACAGTAAATTTAGATTATTGCATGGCATGAATATTGATATAAAAGTTAGAATCTGAGGTTTTGGGATGGGGAGTGAGGACAGAATTTGGAGACAGATATCCTCTCAGCCTCTTTTGGGAAAGAGTCATTGTGCAGAAGTAACACATGCAGTGGAGAGAACAGACTTTCCAGCTCTTGCAGACCATTTATCATTAAAAGCAGTTTATCAAAGAATAAAAATCATTTTAGTGAAGACTAAGAGAAAACATAGCAGGTGAAATGCAGAGAGAAAGAAAGAAAAACTATTTTTATTATCTTGACTTTTTCTGTTCGTAGTCTGAATCAGAATTGGCTTTTCAATCACTAACTTTTATCACTCTGTACGTGACTTCATTTGCTGTGCAAAAAGTTTATCCTGCCACTGAAGGTGACTTTGATCTCTGAACAAGAGTGTGTTTGAATTTCATAGCTGTGTTGTCATATCCTTCTATGGCAACAGAAAACAACTTTGGCTGAAATTGACAGTAAGGATACTGCAATTGAGAGGCCTTGAAAAAGAATGCAGTGGAAAGGGAAGTAATATTAATAATGCAGAGTGCTAAAGGTTAAAACAAGATGCTTTGAAAGCTAACAAAAAAAATTTAGTCTGTAATTTTGTTGTCATTTCAAGCACTGTCAAAGAAAAGAGATGAGCATCAGACTCATGGGAGTCAAGTGACAGTAATCTTTCTGACAACATTACAATGTGGCAGGAAATACAAATGTTATGAAGGACACAACAGAAGTCATTAAGCAGATAGAGTTTTGACATCTATGATATCCTTGGGACATCCAGAAAATTCTGATGAAATATTACACCTTTTCTTTTAGATAATTCCAGATACTAATTTGCTTTCAGTTATTCTAACAGGGAATTTATCATAGAGGTCATGCTTCTGATCCTGTTACCATCTTGGAATGAAAACTGGCTTTTAATATGCTTGTTAGTAGTTCATTTCACTTTCAACCCCAACTTTTCTTGCATTTGATATTGTTGTAAACCATCTACTTTTCATTACCCTTCAACAAAAATACAATTTTGTTTTTGCCTAATCTATGTGAAAACTACACATTAAAGTGACTAATATAATCAAAATGGCACAAATGACTTTCAGTGATTGATATTTTGCGTATACTGGCTATCTCCCATGTTATATAACTGATTATTTTCAAGTAATGGCTTGATTGCTATCAACCTCAACTGGCTTAACTAATTTTAGATCATCATTAAGTGAGAAACCTGCACTACGAAACTTTGCAAATCACTTTTGATATCTTTGATCATTCACAGCACCTTCTTTGAAAAAATGCAGAAATATATTTTGCATTTGAATTTTATTTTTATATTTTTTTAAAATAAAAATGCATATTAAAGTTAATCGGCAAAAATATGCCACTTTGACAAAATGAATGTTGTCACAATACAATAGAAAAATTGATTTTTATGAAATAAATTAATTAAAACTAAATTTTATCTAAAAACAAACACAGAACAATTCAGTGAATTTTGGTTATCTAAGATGAAAAAAACTTTCGGGCCAAATTAATGAAAAGGCACACAAAAGCAATTGTTTTGAATGAATTTAAAACTAAATGTTCCCAATGCCATCTAATAAAAAGACCAAATTTTTTCTTCAGATAACCAAATGAAATATATTGTTGCATTTTACAAAACTTTGTTAAATGAGAAGTAGTTATTAATGTTTATTTGACACAATTATCCTAAGTTGGATGAATGATTCTTCTACAGTTAACATCTAATGCAGGACTTTGCATTGCATAAGAAAGGAAAAGGGTGTAACCAAGTATTTCTAATTGCCAAGGGAAATGCCATAAAGGACAGGATGACAGCACAGTCCAGCATGATGTTCCAAATTGTTTTTAAGAACTAACTAGCCCCTAGGTAATAAAAAGGCTAGTTGAATATGCTGATCCTGGGGCCACCTATCAAATAAATGCTTATAGACCATTTCAACATAAGGGCTGATATGTCATAAAATGAACCAACTTGACCCAGGTGTGTGACATGTATGCAGAAAAATTTAGTAAAGTTGATTTTATTAAACTTGTTTAACAGACAATTTGAGAACAAAAATTAAGGTAGATGTGAAAAGCATATTATCAAACAAGAGATTTTGTTAAATTATTCTAGTTTAAGTTCAACAAACTGTCAGATCAATTCAACAAAGTTCTCAACTTTGAAGCCAGTCAACATTTTCTTGGTTCCCCAACTGGTGGACTCAAATTGTCACTGTCAACAATGGCAGTTAGTCTGTCTTGTGGATCATGCCAACTTTTTTTCCCTCCCTCCTCAAAACCAATCTATATTTTTATAATGAACATTTTGTATACACCTGCATCCTTGGTTGCAAAGCATTTTTCTTGGTAAGGATTTCTTGCTTGTGCATGCACAACTTCTATGAATAAACACCAAAACATTAACAAAGTTACCGAAAACTACCTTTTTGGTGATGATGTACACATTTATCAGACTTTTTAAAAATCCCACCTTTCTTTACTTTAGAATATAGTCAATCATATTTATCTAGAATCTTTTTCTTTTAGTATCTTTGAATTAACATGACCTTTTGGGAAAGATAGAGGAGTGGTTTCTTGTTGTCTTCTCTATGGTTTGGAATTCAAAGTCAAAGAAGGCTCTTGAATTTTTTCCCTCCCTGTTAAAGCACACAGTTATCCACATTGCAATGAATTCAATGTTGGGTCTGCTTATTTAATCATTTTCATCTCAAACAAAGTAAAGATGAAGATATTAGTCTGAATCACCCATGATATAATGAAAATAAATTATCTCATAGTTTTAGATGATGCTAAATTAGGTGTTAATGTTATTTATTTTATGCAAGTAAATATTTTACTAATTACTTTTACTAATTCACTAATTACTTTAATGCTGGCTGTATACTTCTCTTTCAAATTCAGATCATTCAAGAGTCTATCTTATTGCAATTTGGCTACTGCCTTGGCCCTCTTTAATTTATATATTTTCATGCTAAGGTTATATTTCAGTGGAAGGTTGTCGCTCCTTGGGTACGTTTTACATTGTAAAAGTGCATTCATGAATCTCATTGATCATTATGTAGTCAGTTTGGTTTTTTGTTTCTCCTCCTGGGCTTTTCCATGTGCATATTCATCTTGGGTGTTCGTGAAACTAGGTATTGGCTACTACCAGATTGTTCAATGTGCATCATTGATGCACAGACAGCATTAAAATTAGATACAATGAATTAAAGGAGAATGGAAATTTGAAGTGGGACAAATTAAAAGAAGCTTCAGTAATATCAGCAAATGAGATCATCCCCAAGAAAACTAGAAGACAAAGAAAAAGGAATGAATGATAGATAAAATGAAAAGGAGACAGCAAACAATGCCAAGTTATGGCAAAGAATATAGGACTGCACAAACAAATTAGGAACAAATGCAGGTAGGCAAAAGAGGAATGGCTCAATGAGAAATATATTGAAGTAGAAAGAATGAGTATTACAGATAAAGCAGATATGCATAGAATAAGACATCCTCATTAACAGGATGTATAAAATCCAAAGACAGGTCCCTGATATGAGAGAAAGAAAAACTACTTCAGAGATGGAACAAATACATCAGGGAACTCTTCCATGATGAAAGAGGTCAATCTGGAAATACACAGAAATATTGAAGGGCCAGAAATATTAAACTCTGAAGTGTAAGACAAATTGAACAAGAACAAAGCAACAGGGCCAGATGGAATTGGAATGGAGATACTGACAACCTTAGATAATTTCAGTATTGACAAAATTAGAGACATAATAAATTAAACTTACAACAGTGGTGATATACCGGAAGACCAAAGCAGATCCTTTTTCATAGCACTGCCTAAGAAGTCAGGTTGAAATGAATGTGAACCCTATAGGATAATCAGCCTAGTGATCCATATAGCAAAACTTATCATCAGAATTTTTGATGAATCGGGTGCACAGCAGAATTAGACTGGAAATAGGACAAGAACACTGCAGTTTTGTTAAAGACTCAGAATGATATCAGAAAAAGTAATACAAATGTTTTATAGTTTATGCAAAATTGTTTGATAAAGTATGTCACAAAGAACTGTTTGAACTGCTAGGTAAACTTGGTTTATCTTGGGAAGGATATTAGAACTTATACTGAGGGCAAACTACCAGCATACAAATAGAAAATGAATTCAGTAAATGCACAAAAATAGAAAGGGGCATAAAACAAGGATGTGTCTTCTCACTGAATTTATTCAACCATTACAGTGAAGCAATCCGGAGAAAATTAGAAGTCCTACCAGGATTCATTATTGGTGACTAAAATCTTAACAACATTAGATAAGCAGATTACAGTGTTTATCAAAGACACAGAAAGGTAACTACAGGAACTCCTACAGAAGGTAATTTAAGGAAAGTGAGAAGAAAGGATTAAACATCAATTGCAAGAAGATAGAATGTATGGTTGTCAACAAATGAAACAATTCAACATGCAAATTACAAATTAGAAATACGAAAATTAAATAAGTACAAAAATTTAAATATCTGGAAAGTGTTTTAACAGACAATGGAAAATGCAACACCAAAATTTGAAACAACATTGTAATAGCAAAAGACGCCTTCTAAAAACTAATCAAAATATGAAGAAACGGGGAAATTTGGTTAGAAACAAAGAAAAGCTTTCTTATAACAGTTGTTCCATATGGCAGTAAATGCTGGACAATATTCTTGCAGATGAAGAAGAGACCAGAGGCAACAGGAATATAGTTCTACAGAAGGATGCTGAAAATACCATGAACTGAACATGGGAACAAGCATTATTTTTGGTGCAGTCTCATTGCCTTTAACCATTATATATGACATCTCCTGTAGATTGCTTCAAACTTTCATCTATTTATAAAATACCAAGATGTAGCCAAATCTTGCTTACAACACCAAGAGTCAATAGATGGTACTTGACAATGGCTGAGACAGTGAAAAGCACTAGAACAAAAACCACAGAGCAAAATAACTTTGGACAGGTTATCCCCAATTTGCATTATAATATACAAAATCTTATTGAAACATTGTAAAAATAAAGTAAAAATTAAACAGACAAATCTTGATGTTTGAATTTAATAAGACTTGTTTATACATATATATGTGTGTGTGTGTGTGTGTGTGTGTGTGTGTATGACATATAAAAGTGGACATTGAGGTCAACACAAAGCAGCAACAGTTTGTTTCAAACTTCAATCCAATCTTCAGGCCATGAAGGTTCTGTGGAAGCATAAAACAGACTGTTGCTGCTTGGTGTTGACCTCAATGTCCACTTTTATATTTGCATACACCCTATCTCTGATATTGAGAATGTTTACCCATAAATATAGTATACCTTAAAACTATATTTTTATCATAATATATATATAATATATTAGGTTGGTGCAAAAATAATGTCGGTTTTTGACGTATTTTTTAACGTCAAAACCCGACATTATTTTTGCACCAACCTAATATATGTTATGGGACTTACTTACCTATAACGATAATGGACTCTTCCTGATACTATAAATACTGCGCCTCAAGAGGTATAATGAATGAATGGTGTAACGAGTTGAGACAATATTAGTTTTCACTCTAAACTTAAACCAGACGGACAGTCATTAATGACTCATTACTAACACCTTCAACTTCTTGTACTATATTTCTGTTGAAATATATCTTTGTTATTCTACTCTTGTGTTCGTGTTGTTCTTCCTTGGTTCTAACCTTGGACCATAACTGTGGTGCGAGGATATTGGACCATCTCAGTGGCAACGAGGAACTGAAGAAACAAATTGTACGTGGAGGACAAATTTTTTTGCTATCCGTCGCCATAACAGTGGCGATGAAGAACTGAAGAAACAAGTTCTATGCGGAGAAATCCCCAAAAAAAGTATACTCAAGAAACAAGTTCAATGCAGAGAAATCCTTAAAAAAGTATACTCAAGAAACAAGCTCTATGCGGAGAATCTACAAAAAACTTTTTGCTATCGGTCGTCAATAACAGAGCCGACCTAGGTAGTAAAAAACAAAAAACAAGTTCTACGCAAACATAAAAAAAAAAAAAAAAAAAAAAGAAAAAATGTTCTTTTTGGACACCAACTTTACAGTAGTAACAAAGACACAAATTCTACACAGGAAATTTTTTTTTCCTGTACTAAGGTTTCAGAATAACAGACAACAAAGACCTGAAGTCTAAACTATTAGGTTGGTGTCTGTCAGACTAAAAATAATGACGTAATAATGTCGTTTTTTGACGCTAAAAATATGTCTAAAAACGACATTATTATGTCATTATTTTTGCACGAAGCTAATAAAAGAAAAATACACATAATTACAGTAAATATGGAAGATTTTAAAGGCAACCATATTGGAACTTATGAAAATACAATTTGAGCAGCAACAGAAAAATGAACAGAAGCATCTGGAACTACAAGAATTATTGCTACGGGTAATAACAAATAAAGGGCAAAATTCCGAAAATGAAACAGTTCTCTCGCAAAATATACTATATGGAACTCTATCGAAGATTTCATTTCACATATAAGCCAGACGAAGACAAAACCTTCACAGCTTACTTCAGCAGAAGGTACGAAGATTTATATGAGTTTGATTGCGGGAATTTGTCAGACGTGAGAAAAGTATGTCTACTACTAAGAAAATTAGGGTCTAGCGAACACACTAAATTCGTAGACTACATCCTACCAAGGAAAACAAATGCTAATTTTCAAGGAAGCCATAAAACTGTTAACAGAACTATTTAGCCCAAATACATCACTATGTAGTACACTTCGTAACCTCCCCGTCACACTACAAGAGATAAGAAATGAAGCAGTAAATGATGAATTCATAAAAGAAACAAAAACAAAAATTGCAGAAAAAAATAAAAATATATCAGACAGTTTTTCGTCATGTGACAATGTTCTACTTATATAACAAAAGGGTAGTAATTCCAAAAACACTACAAAGACGAATCCTAAAGGACTTCCACATGGGCTATCCAGGAAAGAATAGAATGAAATTGTTAATGCGAAGTTAAGTATTAGGTTGGTGGAAAAATAATGACGTAATAATTTTGTTTTTTGACGTATTTTTAACGTCAAAAAACGACATTATTACGTCATTATTTTTCCACCAACCTAATATATTGGCAAAGCATGGATCAAGACATTACATAGATGGTGGAAAAATGCAAGGGTTGTTTCTTAGCAGTGAAAGCACCGCTGATCATCCATAAGCCATGGCCAGAGACAGATCAACTGTGGTCAAGAATCCATATAGTCTTCGCAGGTCCAATAGATGGTTTCTACTATTTGATCATAGTAGACAGTTATAGCAAATGGTCAGAAGTGTTTCATTGCAGAAAACCTACTTCTGAAACTACCATAAATTGCCTCGACAAGCTGTTTGCTCGCTTCAGAGTGGTTGATTGTCTAGTCACTGATAATGGGACACAATTCACATCTGCGGACTTTCAAGAATTTTGTGAAATTTTTCAAGTTAAACATATCAAATCCCCGCTATAACACCCAAGATCAAACGGGCAAGCAGAGAGATTTGTAGACACACTCAAAAGAGCATTAAGGAAAGCATATGACATGCCAACAGAAAAGGTGTTGCAACAATTTTTACAAGTACATCGAATTACACCAAACAGTTCTACACCATCGGCATTATCACCCACGGAAGTGATGTTCGCCTGAAAAATCAGATCAGTATTTTACAAATTGCTATCAAAACAAACAAAACAAATACTAATGTCATGCGTACCAAAAAGAAAATTTCACCCAGGAGAAAGTTTTTTTAAGATATATAAAAACAATACGTCCTACTGGGAGCAAGGTACAATTGAAAAAAGAATCGGGAATATGGTTTACATAGTACAGGGCCCGAAATTCTCACATAAAAGACATGTAAATCAAATAAGAAAGAGGCTGTTAGATGATTCTAATGGTCCACCTCAGGAAGAAGTGATGGATACAATATTTGACACATTTGAAATGCAAGGGCCACAAAAAATGTCTGAACCACAAAAATCAACCAGGTAAAGAAAAGTCACAGAGCCTTTGATAATAAATCCAAAGAGGAAAAAATACTAAAGACCCCTGAGACACAAAAGCTTTGGAAGTTGGGTGTTATGGGAACTTACCTATAACAATAATGGACTCTTCCTGATACTATAAATACTGTGCCTCTCAAGAGGTATAATGAATGAATGGTGTAATGAGTCGAGACAATATTAGTTCACTCTAAACCAAACGGACAGTCATTACTAACACCTTCAACTTCTTGTACTATATTTCTGTTGAAATATATCTTTGTAATTCTACTCTTGTGTTCGTGTTGTTCTTCCTTGGTTCTAACCTTGGACCATAGCTGTGGTGCGAGGATATTGGACCATAACAATATATATATATATATATATCTCCAGGTAGGGAATAAAAACAAATAGAGTATAATTCCACTGTCTGTAGCATTTAATCTTTTAAAAAGGCCTCAATACAGAGTAGAGGTCAATATAATTTATTATATGAGATTAAAAAAAAAAAAATTGCTGCACAATAGTTTTTTTTTTAAATATCAAAACCAGGTAACAACAGATGAAAATTAAAATGAGGCTTGTGGGTTTATCCTGATTAACCAATTAGGTGTCAGACCTATGCTAAATTTTAAAACATTTTGATTATGGTAAAATGTGGCTTGAAATATAATCCTAGACAAGGTCATGAGTGGCAAAGTGAATGCCAACCATGTATCATAATTATGAAAGAAATGTAACTTGTTCAATTTTATAAGAAGCTAAGGGAGGGATAGGAAGATAATCAAATGTATAGCTAATCTTAACATATATTTTATAGTTGATAATAAAAAGGCTTCCTTAAGAAACCAGTAAATGCAGCTTAAGTGTATAAAAATAAAAGATGTGTAATATTCATACAAAATGTTGATAATGACAACTAAACAGCAATACATATATATATTAAATTCAAATAAGCAAAATAAAATAATCATTCATAGAAGGTGCACCCCAATTTACTTACTAATTATGACTATATGAAATAGTACTGCCAAATTTACAGTTTAACCATATTTTAAGGAGAAATGTAAGTTATACTTTCTCATGTAAGCATAAAAAGTAAAGGTCATTTAAGTATTTACAAGTTCTATTTTTTTTTAAACTTTCCATTTAACTGTAGGAGTTTTATTAACCTCTTTTAAATTCCCAAAATATCTAGAAAGAGATGTCGTGTTGGTGAAAGATAGGATATGTTGGTACCACTTAGTTTTAAAAGAATTCATAGTACTCTCTATATAAAATGTTTCAATAGTGTGTGTGTGTGTATATATATATATATATATATATATATATATATATGAAATGAGAACAAGTTGAATATAAATTCCAACATTCATAACATTAATTTAAAATACAATACAATAGTAGAGCAATATTCTTTATTATAGGATATTACATTCAAACATGTCAAAAACACTACACAAATGCACTCATCTTTTGATATCAACACATCTCATCAGGTATTAGTAAATGACTAATTAGTACAATTTATTAGGATTTTAATCACATACAACCCCTTTTTCCAGTGAAAAAAGGAAAGAAAAGAAAAAGAGTAAGAAAAAAAAGACTCAAGATATAATCTCTTTTCCAGAGAAAAGGAAGAAGGCAAAAGAGTAGGAAAATATAGAGAGTGTAAAGTAAGAGGACTTGTTATGTTTATAATTGGTTCAACCAATCAAAATGGCCTATGCTAAGTAAGAGGTTATGGAACATAGATTTAAAGGTGTAATGAATTCAGACATTATATTTGAAACAAATCTGCCTTTGCTACAATGTTAACATCAGACAGCTGAAATTTCCTATGAGAAAGAAAATATAATGTAGCAATACACTAGACAAACCACATACCTTATGAGTTAAAATAATTTCACAATTTTATAATAGATAAATAATATGGCTTTTTAAGAAATAAATGAAAGAAAGAGGAAAAAAATTAACAAAATCGTAAATATCAAACAAAATATTTAAATAAATAGAGTAAACGAAAACTTTTAGTATATAGATTATATAAATTAATAAAATAATGAAAATACATAGATCATACTCAATAGAATGCAACTGTTAACTAAAGGGTCTTATATGGGGTGTTAAAACAAATCAATGGAAAATGTTAAAATGTCAGCGAAACACATATACCTCTAGACTAAATATTACCGATAATGTTAGAAGAATTAGGTACAAACTATACGACATCAAAATAGATTTGACTAAAGATAAGCTTTATATGTTTACAACAAGGTTATTCAACATATAAGAAGAAGCAATTGTTAAATTTCAAAGTCTAGCAAGATTGCAGGGTCAAAGGTAAAATGTGTTTACAATTGACCATTAATTCAAATCTTTGATTTAATAAATTCTCCCTATTTAAAAATTTGATTATCTGCATTTCCTCCTGTAAACACAGAAATCAAGGTTCCTATAAGGATCTACATGTCATTGCCAGTTTTAAAATTTTCCATTTAACTTTAGGGGTTTTATTTAATTTCATCTTCCTAAAATATTTTGAAAGTGAAGTATTATTTCTATAAGTAAAAGAGGATAAGTGTTGATACACTGGGTTTTGAAAGAATTCTTGGTATTATCCATAGAAACTTTTCAATCCTCAGATTTTCTATTGTAGATATAGAACACAGATACACAAGTGATTCAGTTAAGCATTTGTTAGACAATGGGCATTGGTTAGGATTCCTACAATTACATTGGTCACTGTCCTTAACAATATTAGCATTAGTGCCTACATTATGGTTAAAATTATTAAATTTGTTTAGTGTTCTTTATGATTTTCTCAAGATTATTGGTGCAACTATAACAAAGTTTTAATGTATTCCTATTACAAATTTTACTAACTGGATTGCTTTCCAGAAAAAGTTTATCAATTAATTTTGAGAAACTTATGGCCTAGCTTCATACTAATTGATTAAATGGAAGTTTATACCAGATGATCTTCCTATTTCTGTTTCTTTTCTTTGAAATACCATTATATTCACAACTGAATTTCAGTGGACCTATAGCTACTACTCCTCAGAACTTTATTGTACACACTGCTATGTTTCTCAAACACATCCTTGTTCGATGAGTGTTTGCTGATCCTACATTCTACAGAGAAAGGAATATGTCAGATTACAGATGGTTGATGATTGGAATTTGGATGTATATAAATTAGGTTGGCATTGTTCTTCATATAAGGCTGAAAATTGTCACAGACTAGATCTAGCATTGCACTTAGAAAATCAACTTGTTTAATATTAGTACTTATTTAACTTTAAGATCTAAACTTTTAAATTCCCAATGAAACACTTTTTTTTAGTTTATCAACTTTAATTTTCATAGAGTTTTTACAACAATAAGACCATCATCTGTATACAGTCCTATACTATCCAGCATAATCTCCTCATAAGCAGTAAGGTTATACAAAATATATAACCTAACCAGATCAGAAAACTCCACAGAATCCAATGAAATAAAATGCCAAAGTTATCATCAGAATTTTTTACCCACTGTTCTTTATT